>JAQHUG010000103.1:5547363-5593651 GCA_028555095.1 Dicrostonyx torquatus | reverse complement strand
ATTGCTTGCTGAGCCTGCTTTCCTGTAGAACCCAGGACCCTCAGAGCAGGAATGGCCCTACACACAGTGAGCTGGGCCCTGCCCCATCAATCACTTACAGAAGAAAATGCCGTGTAGCATTGTAGAATATTATTTTAAGATATATTGCATTTGTTTATACAGTGGAATATTTGTGTAATGATGCAAAGATGTATTGCATTATTATATGTTGCATTTCTTTAACTCTGTAAAGCTGTGTTACGTAGCCTTTCTGAAACACATGATTGGTCTAATAAAGAGATGAATAGCCAATAGCAAGGCAGGAGCAATGATAGGCAGGATTGGTAGGCAGAGAGAATAAATAGAAAGAGAAACCTGGGGAAAAGATCAAGAAGCAAGAAAAGGGGGCCAGCTACCCAGTCACACAGCTTGACATGGAATAAGGAAAGGAAAAAAATTTAAGGAATTGGGGAAGGTAAAAAACCAGGGGGAAAAAAGATAGATGAGATAATTTAAGTAAGGGAAAGCTGGCTAGGAACAAGCCAAGCTAAGGCCAGACATTCATAAGAAAGAATAAGCCTTCATACAGATTTATTTGGGAGCTGGGTGGCATGCCACTAAAGAGCAAAGAGCCAAAACAGTCAAAGAGTACAAAACCAACCAGCAAAACTGTAGCCCATTCTTTTTGAGACATTATCTCAATTGAGGTTCCCTCCTTTCAGATAACTCTCTGTCAAGTTCACGTAAAACTAGCCAGCACAATTGGCCCCTTGTTAGCTTGACACACAAACACATCACTGCTAAGCCATAACTTTTCCTTTTTTGTTCACCCCCAAAATTACATATGAATATCAATGTTACAATATAAACATTCTAAATTTTAAAAGTCCCATGGTCTTTAAAAATTCAGTCTCTTTAAAATATTCAGTCTCTTTTAAAATCCAAGGTCTTTGTAAAAATCCCAAAATCTCCTTAATGGTTCAGAGTCCTTCAACTAAAATAATAAACTTAGTGTCTAACGTTTGGGATCCACTCGCTGTATGCTGGGCTCCTCCGAAGGGCACTGGGTGACTTCTCCAGCTCCGTCCTCTGCAGCACATACAGCTGGTCTTCCAAGTTCCTGACAGGTTCTGCTCTGCCACTGCTGCCGTTCTTGGTGGTCATCCCACTGTGTTAGCATCTCCAAAAGGCGGGTATCTCTTGCAGCTGGCAATATGCTCTCCTGGGCCCTCTTCAGAGATCCCAACCTTGCCCCACAGTGCCAAGCCTCAGTTGCTCTCCATGATCCCTGTATGACTTCAAAACCAGAAGTACCTGGCTGACTACCAGGGTTGACTGCCAGCATGAGGTACAACCTTGGCCTCCTCTGGAACACAGCTTCTGTGTGCTGACCCCGAGGAAACACTTCCTAGATTTTACCTCAATGGTGCTCGTGTCTTTATTTGTTTGTTTGTTTTTCCTCCTTATTTGTTTTGCTTTGCTTTTTGAGACAGGGTTTCTCTGTATCACAGCTTTAGCCATCCTGAAACTAGCTCTTGTAGACCAGGCTGACTCCCGAGTGCTGGGATTAAAGGCACGCACCACCACTGCCTGGCTTGCTGGTCTTTTCTTAATCCCTGCTAATTTCTCAGCTCCAGCTAACCAGCATCACTATCCTAGCGAAGCAAAGGTTCTACAGTGCTCTGGTCTCATGATGATCATCACAGCTGACTCTTCAGCTCCAGTGGACCAAACACCACCGATTAATCACACAAAACTCCCCTCTGAAACTTCACAAGCCCAGTCTCCAATGTCTCCCAACATTCTTACCTTTTTTTCTTAAGATTTATTCTATTAATGTATTTTTTATTGATTTGGGGGAAATTTCACATCATTCACCCAAGTCTCACTCAGTCTCCAGTCCTTCCTCTCCACCCCTGCAGCCTCCCCAACCCACCACACAAAAGCAAATTTAAAAAATAAAAATAATTCTTTAAAAAGAAAAACAAAACCAAACAAAACCCTTTGCTCCTCCGTCTTTCCTGCCTCTTTGTTATATACTCTTTTGTTGTAGTGGCCTTGGGAGCTGTACTGTGTCACACAGTAGACCCTTTGCCCAAACAGCTGAACTTGCAAACGTTCATTGCAGTGAGTGTTGTCCGGTTCAAGGCCTCTGACTCCTGCTACATCATCAATGCTGGACTCTCACTGAAACTTCTCTTGGATATCCTGCTGTTGTCCTGAGTCATGGAGATCCTGCAGTACCATTCTTCAGGACCAGTCCCTTGTCCGCTTTGACCTCCAGCAGGTCAAAGCTCTTGATGTGAGCCTGAGTAGTAGTTGGGGTCAGCGTTCTAGCTCTTCAGCCTTCCTACATGCATGGCCAAGGATGGGGTCAGCTTTCCCATGTACAGAGCCAGTTCTCCCAGGGCCGTTTGAGGGCTGGGGCCAGTTCTCCTGGGGGGTGGGGCAGGTCTCAACAGTGCGGACAAGAACTCAAGAGGGCAGGACGCTGGAGGCAGAAGCAGAGGCAGAGGCCCTGGAGGGGGGCTGCTTTCTGGCTTTGCACAGCCTGCTTTCTTAAAGAATCCAGGACCACCAACCAGGCCAGGGAAGGCAGCACTCACAATGGGCTCCATCATTGCTAATTTTAAAAATGCCCTCCAGCCAAATATTAAGGAGGTATTTTCTTCAGTTAAGGTTGCCTCGTTCAGATAACTCTAGCTTGTGTTAAGCTGACATAAAACTGAGGAGACATCCTTCAAGCTTGTCTATGGATGCAGAGGATCCCAACTGTGTCTTCGCATTTTCACATGTGGCTCTTTGTCCACCGGTCTCCTCCCCTGACTCTTCTCTACCTTTTGTGTGTAGGCTGGGGCTTTTATTCAAAAGCACTTAGCAGCTCTGTAGGTCTAGGTGGGGCTGTCTTCTGTGCTGCAGGGTTGTCTGGTGGTGCAGGTCTAAAGGTCACACCTGGAGCAGCAAAGTCCTCCCTGATAGCCAAAGTGAAGCCAATCAGGGACCAGGAGCTTTCCAAACTGCAATTCTGAAAACTTTCTGGGGTTGGTCTTTCTCAGCACGAAAACACTGAGGACTGTGGAGATCCTGGCCTGAGTAGCCTACAGGATTCCTCAACAGACTCAGCTTACAAAAGACTGTGGGAAAGTTGGAGGGAGAGACACACAGCCAAGAACAATTATAAACAAATGGTATAGATTAGCCTAGGATGTTGAAACAGAGTGCATTAAATGATAATATGAGGGGGATTTAGGAGAAAAACTTAAGTTAGAGACCCTATTTCCTGAACACTGTGGGAATTCTTACAGCAGGCCTGCTTGGGGGCCAACCAAAATCTCCTAAATCAAAAGAATATTTTTATTTTGACATGATTTCTTTAAAAATTCTATGAGTTACAGCTAAACTCGTAGAGTGTATGGACTCAGAAAGATAAGCAATAATCTCTAGGGATCAACATCTGTGCTTTAAGTTGGAGTCAGGCCAAGCAGCGTAATGACTCCGCCTGAGTGATGACCGAGCACGGCCAGAGGGCTGTGGACACAGTATTTCTAAGTAACCAGTGAAACGGACCATGGTCTGGCGCTGCGGTTTGAATGTGATGTGTTTGAGTACGTAGTCCCTAGCTGACGGTACTGTTCTAGAAGGTAATAAGATCTTTAGGACATGGTATTTGGCTTTTTCTTTTGGGCCACCAACCAGCTTCCAAACCATGACAGGGAGACTTCTTATTAGTTTTGAATGCTCTGTCCAGCTTAGGCTTGTTTTTAGCTAGCTCTTTTAACTGAAATTAACCTGTTTCTTTTTATCTATCTTTTGCCTGAGGGCTTTTTACCTTCCTCCCTCCTTCACTCCCTCCCTCCCTTCCTTCCTGTCCTACTTTTCCTGTTTCTGTGCCTAGCAGTCTGGCCCTGGGTGTGTCCCTCTCTTTTCCCCTCCTCCTCTTCTCTTCTTCTTGAGCCTAGATTTCTCCTATTTATTTTCTCTGCCCACCAGCCCCGCCTGCCCCTCACTTTCTTCCTATCTATTGGCTGTTCAGCTCTTTATTAGACCAATCAGGTGCCTTAGGCAGACAAGGTGAAACAGATGCAAAACAGCTTTACATAATTAAACGCACATCCTTACATCATTAAACAAATACAGCATAAACAAATGGAACACTCCTTTACAGGTTAAAGTCATATTCCGCAGCATAAACAAATGCAGCATGTCTTTATTTAGTTAAATATTCCATGACAAGGTGGAGTCTCTCTGGAGGAAGTGACTCGTCAGGCTGGTCCTACTTCCTGTCCTGTCAGGATCCGAGAGGCAGTAAAACTGCAGGCTTCTGCCACCCCAGCCCTACCTGCCACCCCAGCCCTACCTGCCACCCCAGCCCTTCCTGCCACATAGCCACCCCTCCATGATAAACCCTATCTCCTTAAACTGGGGTTCTCCCTTAAGTTGCTTGTCAGAAATTCACTTACAGTGAAGATAAAAGTAACTGACACACATGGTACCATCGTGGGAAGGTAATGAGTTGTGCTAAATAGCCCAGTGTTGGATAGGAAGGCAGACAAGCTCAGTGCAGGAAGGGTGATTGGGAAGGCTTCGGTGTAGCAGTGACATCCGGATACACCACCCTCAGAGTTGTGACAGGGCAGGCACAGGCAAGCAGGGCACGCAAGCTTTCCATTTAGCTCACCTAGCCTTATCCCTCAGCGACTGTGCAGCCTAGAGGGGTTTGTTTCATCTTTCTGTGTCTCACTATATTAAATAGGTGGACAGTGGGTGGGGCTTCTGTGTCTACAACACATGTGCCAAGCCCTAACACAGGACAGGTGCACAGCAACTTTATGTGTACCAGCTATGACTATCAGGCCTATCTATTTTGTAGGCCTAGGTGACGAAGAGTTGGGAAAGGTACCAAATGTGTTAGACTATGAAATCAAGAACTTAAAAAGACTTTTGACAAGTAACATAAAAAATATTAAAAAGTGACATTTAATGACAGAAAGTCCATTGGAGGCAAAATAACAAGAATGAGATTGTTTTGATAACAGTTCATGAATTGTAAGTTTTTAGCTGATTACATTTGATGTAAGTTAATATATACTTGTAAAAACTAAATTGAAGTTGACTTAATTAAAATACAATGTCCAACACTGACCCTAAACTGGTGGAAATACAGTTGGAATTCCATTTCATATTCTTTGTAGGCATTGAAAAGTGAGTGCATCTAAAGGAATCAAAGTCTGAAGGATTAGATGAAAACCTTTTTTTCTAAGATTTAATTTTTATTTTATGGAAATGTGTTTTGCCTGAATGTATATATGTATGTATGTATGTATATATGTATGTATGTATGCATGTATGCATGTATGTGTATACACACACATACAAATGCATCACATGTGTGCAGTGCCTGGGGAGACTAGAAAAGGGCATCATAATCTCTGGAACTGGAGGTCGTGAGCTCCCACGTGGGTGCTGGGAACTGAACCCCGGTGCTCTGTGCAATACATGTCCTTCACTGTTGAGTCGTCTTTCCAGGCCCTAGATACATACCTTAAAAGGAAATGTTTGTTTCAAGGAAGAGAAGACTCTGGGGAGATTTAGTCAATGTGGTCTTTAGGGGTTGTTCAGAAAAGGGTATGGATCTATGGGGTGGCAGGAACTAAAGGAGACAGATGCACACCCAGGTTGAAGAAGTGAGACGTCAGACAGACATATAACTCTTGAACTGACTAAGAAACCTACACCAATTAGTTGTGATTCTCAAAGTCCTTCCCTTGCAAGGGTTGTCTACTGTTGCTGTCAACTGTCCCCCCACCCTAGGCACTTACCATGCCAATACTGATGCCCCCAGACTTCTCCCACACTCCACAATGCTAGAGAATAGAATCCCAGCATCTCGCACATGCTAAACAAGTGTTCCATTACTGAGCTCTGCTCTTAGTTGGTTCTGAGACAGGGTCTTTCTATGCAGCCCACACTGGCCTGGAGCTTGCAGTTCGCCCGTCTCCACATCCTGGGTACTGGAATTGGAGGTGTGTACCATCGTGCCTGCCAAAACCAAGCTCCGTGAAACTGCTGACATTTCTCATCTTCTCACACTTTCAGCTGTGTTTGCTACTCAGCCTCAGTCTTCCCTAGTTATTTTAGGGGCAATGACTCTGTTGATAGATAAACGTCTTCCTGGCCTTCCTTTCCCTGTAGGAACTAGGATTGATGAGTTCGCCCTGCTAGACCACTTCTTTGATACATGCTGTGGGAAAAACCTTCTGTATGCTGTGAATATGTGTTGCTTTCATGGTTGATAACAAAAGTTGATTTGACCTATGACAAGACAGAATAAGGCTGGGAAAATCAAATGGAGAAAGAGGGAGAAAGAAGGGATGAGAGCGAGCAAGAGAGAGGAGCCAGCCATAAGAGAAGCAAGATGCTAGAGAACAGGCAAAGCCACAAAGCCACAAAGGCAAAATGTAGATTAATAGAAATGGGTTAATTTCAGTTGTAAGAGCTAATTAGTAATAAGCCTGAGCTATAGACCAAACATTCTGCATTTAATATTATAATATAATTTTGTCTTTGCCTATATTTTTGAAACTGGGTAGTTGGGACAAGAGAAAACTCTGCCTCTGTCTACACCTTCATATTGAAAGTGATCTCATATTTGCCTACATTTTGTTTGTTCTTAGGCCTCCCTTGGCTGGAGGCACATTGAGTCTGACCACGGTGTGGCAACACTTTCTAAAAGCCAAGGCTGGGAACATGTAAACCCATGTGGAATCTGACCTGCATTTAGATTTTCACCAAGAATATCTTATTACCTTGGCAATATTGCCAGTTAAAATATAGCCAGTTATGATTTTTGTCCATATCCATTTCTCTTAGTTATCTTGGTTGTTTTACAGAGAGAGAAACCTGCTTTAATGATCTTCTCAGCTGTGTTACTCTCCTTGGTTCTCATTTAGATCTGTCTTTGACTAATATGTCAGTTCTGAAAGGGGAAGAATCACCTAATCCCCCAGGTCGGCAAGTGCGTCTGAGTCATTGAAGTGATACAGCTCCCACTGCCAGAATCTGGGCGTGGGCCTCACCAGAACTGAAGAACCGGTAGCTCACTTCTCCCTGTTTGGAAGCCAATGACTAAATTCACAGCGGTGAGATTCTTGTGCTCTAGGGACCTTGATTCACAAAACAAATTTACAAGGGACCAATTTATATTAAAAAAAAATCACAACGTGATTGGTATTTAATAGAAGGCTTAGCTAGAATGATAAAGGGAAGTCAGTCCACTCTGAAAATGAAATCACAGACTAGGAGGCTGCTATGGTAAGGACAAACCAGAAAGGGGAAATTCAAGGTTGCCAAATACTGTGGAACTTCTGAAGTAGATATCTCTCAGCCCACGTGATCTTGAAAGGCCATTTGTCCTAGGCCATCTCGCCGCCTGATGATGTGAAAGAAGCCTGTAGTTAGCTTCCTCGCCAGCATTGCTGCTGGTTCATAGGAGGGTCCATTATCACACCATGCTTTGTAATGTGCCGGTATTAGGATCACATAGTTTCTCTTCTAAAAACAGTGTAACAAATCTCAGTGAATTTGCTGGTAGGCCTGTGTTATGATTTAGTTCTAAGCCTACTAAAGGTCCTCAGCCTGCCGGGAGCTGTTTAGATATGGTGGGGCCTTTAAGAAGTGGGGCCCATTAAGTAAACCTTGTCACAAGAGTGTATATACCCTTGAAGGATACATTGGTACTGGAGACCCTGTTGTCTCTTTCCCTCTGCATCCCAACCACTGAGAGGTGACAAACTCCCCTCACATCACGATGCTGTCACAGACCAAAGAGATGAGGTCCAGAAACCATGCACCAAAGTCTTGAAAATCATGAGCCAAAAGGAACCAGTCTTCCATTTCTTTTCCTTAGGTAGTTTATCATGATGAAGGGAAGCAGACACAACTGGGGAACACCTTATAGGACTATAGAGAGGTTGGGTGTCGTGGCACACACCAGCAATCCCAGAAATGAGGAGAATCACACGTTTGAGATCAGCCTGGGCTATATAGTGAGCGTCAGACCAGCCTGAATCATAGAAGGAGGATAGCCTGTCTTTAAAAAGCAAAACAACATGCATGCTGAACCCTACACATTAAACATAGTATAGATAGTATTCATATATACAGAAAAATCCAGTTACTAAATACTAAAATCCCCCATGCTCAAGGACTTCTATAAAGGGGTAGAGTATTTGCATATAACCTCCACACATAAGCCTGCGTATTTTAAACCATCTCTTGCTTACTCATAATACTTAATATGATGTAAATGCCGTGTAAATTCTTGTCGCACTGTATTGCTTAGAGAATAGCTAAAGAAAAACAGTTACGCATATTGAGGACACACTTCTCTGTGTATATGAGTGCCTCTCTGCCCTGTGGTTTACCGAATCCACAGCTGAAGAATTGATGTTGAAAACCAATGGCATGGAGGTCTTTCTAGAAATCCTAGAACTTTTATTTTCTTGAAGTCCACTTGATATCATCTGAAGTAACATTTTCTTTGGTTTAGCCAACTTCACAGAAGCTGGCACAATGTACAAACACGCCTGGAGAAGGAGGAATCTTATTTGAAACTTACTTTATCATGTTTTACTGAAAAAGATCATGAATTTTGTTTATTTTCTGTATGTGAATTTATGTAATGTACACACATGTATATATATATATATATGTGTGTGTGTGTGTGTGTGTGTGTGTGTGTATAGTAAGATGCCTAGCCATGGACATACGTGTGAGTCTATGTATATAGAGAGATCAGAGGTCCACATTGTATGTCTTTCTTGATTACTCTCTAATGAGATAGGGTTTTCACTTGAACCCAAAGCTTGCTGACTCAGCCAGTATAGTTAGGCAGCTTACCACAGTGATCCCATATGTCTGCCTCCTGAGCGCTGCGGTTACAGGTGGGCTGCAGTGCCCACTTGGCACTTAAGTGGGTGCTGTGGATCTAAACTCCCATCCCAAAGCTTGTGGACCAAACCCACTGAGTCATCTCTCCAGCCCTAAATCTCGTAAATTAGTTGAAAAGGAATTTGTATGTTTCTACAGATGGTAGGAAATTCGCTGTAGGATTGGTCTCAAAGAGATTCTGTGTTTTCAAAGGGGTTATGATGCACGAATGCGCAGAAAGGAACTGGTCTAAAGGTAGCACTCCTCCAATTGCGAGAACCGTACTTCAGAAAAACAAAGGTGGCAACTAATCTCTAGCACCGGGAAATCAGGTGGCCTCACCTTTGGATGGCTGGGTGCAGAGAGGACTTTTTCTGGTTTGCACTGGTTTTAGTCTTTGCGAAATGGGGCTGCTTTGTCTTTCCAAGTAGTGACACCCAACTTGGATGCAGTAGGCAAAGAATATTTGCCAAAAAGTCAAAATGAGATGACCCCCAGGGTAAAGCATGAGCACATTGATCTAAAGGAATCCTTTACCACTGTAACCAGCAAGGAGAGTTGGTTGAGACCGGGAATGGCTCCAGACGGGCACTGAACCATTATGTCTCCATTGAGCCTGCTGGAGAGAGTATCTTGGCTACTTCTGAGAAGGCAGGGACCACCACTAAACGCTGTGGACTTTCTACTCACTCAAATAAGCATTCTTGGTAAGGAAAATTCAGTAGAATTCAAATGAGCCACCAGTCAGCAAAAAACTGCTGCTGACATTATTAATCTTCCAAATTACTCAGATCCATCATATACATAAAAACTCATCATCGGGCACTTGTGGCATAGGTATCCTTCACTTAAGAAATGGTCCCTGTCAGCAAAGTTTGCAGTACAGAGACTTCCTATCAAATCAATCTTATTTTTCCATTGATTTCCATTACAAAATCTGAGATGCATTCTGCTGTTAACTACCATTAACGGCCTACGGAACCCTTTGGAAATGGCACACGTAAAAGAAAAATGACAATATCCCAATAAAAGTGACATTGATAGTTAATATATTAATAATAACATTGTGCTATATTCAACATGTCACAACAAAAAAACATTCAGGCTAAAATATAAAACTGCCTCGCGTTCACAAAGGGAAACAATCCCTAAAACATGGGACTTAATTTATCACTACCTTTATAACTGTCTGGCATTTCTGTCCTTCCACAGTAAAAGTCACTCTTTATCATTTAGAAAAATCTTCTCATTTCCTGCTGGTTTCTTTCTTTAAATCTTTGTTCAGAAACCCTTTAAGGGTCTCTGATACAGCCCCTAGATGAGGGAAATCAGCCTGTCAGGTTTAGTCATAGTAGCTTAACCCTGTGCTGCAGGGATTGAGGGAACTGGGCGCCTCCTGGAAGGGTGCTACAGAAGTTAGTGCTGACTCTAGCAAAGCACAGAGTAGATGCTTCTGGTGCCTTGTCTGATTCCTAGGACAGTGTAGGAACTGTCCAACGACTGTCTGACTGGTGACACATTTGTATTTGCCGTATTATTTTCAGCCTATACCTTAGCACTGGACACACAACTTATGTTGTGTGTTTTACTGAATGTAAGTTGAATGACTAAATTTCAACGACTTTGCTCATTCTTCATTACTGCTTCTCAAGTCTAGGTTTTCAAACTAGACAAGTGATTGATGATATTGATTTCTATAGGAATCATGTCATAATGGTGGAATTAAACATCTATCTAGACATAGAACCTGGGCTAGATACTCTTGACAATGGGCTTCTGCTGAATTTTTTAGTTCTTTACTTCTTCATCATGCTCTATGAAGTTTTGTTAAGCAATAGGTCACTCAAGTTAGGGGGAAAAGCAAACTGACTCCCTAGCCCGTGTCTGCCACCAGTAATGCACCTTGTCATCTTTTTACCCAATTTGGATGACCTAGTACAATGGCAAGCCTCAGCATTCTGTGTTGGCCTTCACATTTTTAATGTCGAAATAAATATTCTATTAAACTGTTACCCACAGAATTCTGAAATGTTAAAAATGGAAAAATTGGCGTACAGCTGGAAGTAAGATCAGTAGACTAAATAGTTTTAATTTGTTAAGAGTCCTTGGTTAATTCAACCTTTTTTTTTTTTTTTGGCTGATCGTGTTCAGAGTTCTCAACATGTCAGTGTCTTAAGACTGAACCCATATAGAGAGTGAGGTCCATGCTAACTGAACTCAGAAGGAATGAACAGAATTTTATTTATAGACATTTTTTATTGGCATTAGCAGTCATGTTGGTCTCAGTGGCCATTTTCCTTTAGGAGGCACATCTTTTCCCTGCAGGCTGAGCAAGAAGGATGCCAAAGTATGAGTGGAAGGTGAGCATAGAATGACGGCTAAGACAGGAATCTAACCTTCAGAAATATTATTCTGTATATGTGTGGTGGCCTGGATGAGGCGTTTCTGAGGCTGTGCTGGAAGAAGCATGTCTCTGAGGTTGCGTTCTCAGAGCTCAAGGCCTCGCCTTATTTCCAGCTCACCTCTGAACTGTCTTGCGCTTACAGTTCAAGGTGTGAGCCCCTGTTCCCTGCTCCTGGTGTCACACCTCCCACCTCCTGCCAAGCTGTCCCTGCCTTCATGGATGCCAACTCTCTGGAACTGTAAGCCAAAAGTAAGCTCTTTAAGTCTTATTGGTCATGGCGCTTTGCCGGGACAGTATAGTGACTAAAGCAAGAGGCCAGACAAAGCTGACTCTTTTCTCGACTTGGAATCTCTTCTCGCTCTCCCATTTGAGCCTTTAACCTTTACACCTCGTCCTCCTGTCAGACACTCTTGCTTACACACTACCACAGAACGCTTCCTAATCTCTCACTTTATTTTAATAAGAGTGTGAAGGGACGGAAGTCATGAATACTTGAAAGTATTTTTAAATTTTTTAATACAATTATGAATGTATACTAATTAGACACATTAATGAGTTTCATTATGATATATCCATGCATGGAAAGTATTTATTCATGGTAAGACCATTTGTAAGATGGTCCCTCATTCAAATGCTCCTCCCTAATACTCCCCTTCCCCGTGAGGGCAAAGACAACATAATGCAAATACATTCAATTCTGTTGCTAAGTGAATCTGCAGGTCTGGCAAGAGGTATAAGGGTTTATATGCCAATGAAAGTGAGGTCAGGAAAGCTGGCACATGAGGGGTGCAGGGTTAAACTCAAAATCAACAGTCAAGGTGATTACTTTGTTGTGTCAGAAAAGAATACTTCAAATACGAAAGAACTGAGATCTTCCAAGATGTGTATGAAGTCTCACATTTTTACAAGATGGCCCTTTCTTTGATTATGCTGCAAAAGTCTAATATTAGACAAAGTGACTCAGGAGTTGAGTAATTCCTCCCTCCCACTGGAAGGTTTTACATCCTTCTGATATATACGGATAGCAGAAGATGACTTGGAAGAGAAAAGAAATCGGATTTATTGAATTAAGCAAAGCTACGTGTGAGATGAGGACCTGAGGAAGACTGCATCTTAGTGCTTTGGCTTGCTCAAGACGGGGCAGTTGGCGTGGGGCTTCTGAGGGGATAAAGGGCGGAGTGACAGACTGAGGAAGTAAGCAAGGCTGCTGCCAGTGTGGGGCAGGATGCTTAGGACAGGAGGATCTTAGAGGAGACAGTGGGAGTCACAGGGTGACACTCTTACTTGCTATGGATCACTTTGGAGGAAAAGAATCCAATTTTTGCTACAACTTCAGGGGAGTAAGGAGAAACCAAGTTAACCCAGAAAGATCTTGCTTCATTTTCAACTCAAACTTACTCAGCACAGCACAACATCTTCCCTTGAGAGTTTGTTGAGACCCCAGACAGGTGCTTCGTATTTTGTAGACAAAATCAAGTGAATAAAATTGATGTGTTATTAATTAATTCCACAATTAGCACAAAGATGCCCCAAACCACAATTTTTTTTTGCTAAGTACCACATAGAATAGTTATCTTTTTAAATTGCTTTTATTGAACTATACATTTTCTCTTCTCCCTCCCTGCCCCTCTCCTTCTACTCTCTCCTGTGAGCCCCAGCTCCCATTTACTCAGGAGATCTTATCTTTTTATCCCTCCTGTGTAAATACATGTACGTCTCTTGTAGGGTTCTCTTTGTTGTCTATGTTCTCTGGGGTTGTGGACGCTAGGCTGGTTTTTCCTTGCTTTATGTCTAAAAGCCACTTATGAGTGAGTGCTGGTGGGAGAGCAAACTGGTACAGCTGCTTTGGAAATCAGTTTGGCAATTTCTCAGAAAACTGAGAAACAACCTACCTCAAGACCCAGCAATACCATTTTCAAAGGATGTTTAATCATACCACAAGGACTATGTTCAACTATGCTCATAGAAGCCTTATTCATAATAGCCAGAATCCAGAAACAACCTAGATGCCCCTCACCTGAAGAGTGGATAAAGAAAATGTGGTATGTTTACACAATGGAGTAGTACACAGCAATAAAAAATAATGACAGCTTGAAATTTGCAGCCAAATGGATGGATCTAGAAAAAAACATATTGAGTGAGGTAACCCAGACCCAGAAAGACAAATATAATATGTAATCACTCATAGAATAGGTATCTTAAGGCTTAAGGTTTTTTATTTCTTTTTTTTTTGAGAATTCCATATATAAGTACAACATGTTTTAATTAAATATACCCCCTTTTTTCCCTTCTACAGTTTCTCTCCTATTTCCCTGCCACCATTCCTTCCTCATTTCATCTTGGTTTTAAAATCCACTACTACCTACATTTAGAATTGAGTTTTAGTTTTAAATAAAATTCCAAACAAGCCCTTAATTAAAAAAAAATATTGCTCTAAAATTCGGTCTCTGTTTTAAGTAGATGTCCCCTGAGGAAGCTCTACTAGTCCTTAGCATAGCAGGATAAGGTACCCATATTTTAATAAGGCTGAACTTACCGAGTGGCAACACCTTAGTTATGTCTGTATCAGCTACATTCATGTCATCGTGGTCCAGGACTCATGAACAACTTAACAGAGGAAAGGCTTATTTGAAGAGCTGAAGTCCATCCCCACAGGGAAGGCATAGGGAGGGCTCTGTGTGTGGGAACAGGATCAAGGACAAGGCCCAGGCAGGTACATCTCTAAAGATCCTATCACTTGCTGCCTACTTTGGAAAGCCAGGCTTCAACTTCTAAAGGCTCAACAATGTCCAGAACAGCGAGCACCGCCAGCAGGGGAATCAAATATTCAAAACACAAACCGACGGAGGGACATTCAGATCCAAACCGAGCTCTACATACATACTCAATTAAAATGCTTTTAGGATTTAGTTCGTGTGTGTGTGAGTGTTGTGCCTACATGTATGTATGGACACCATTTGTGTGCCTGGTGCCTGCAGAGGTCAGAAAAAGGTATAAGATCTCCGGGAAATGGAGCTATAGATCATTTTGAGCCATGATGTGGGTGCTGAAAATCAAACCCGGGTCCTCTGCAAGAGCACAAGCACTCTCAACCACTGAGCCGTCTCTTCAGCTTCTTATATTAAATTACTATTAACAAAATATTCTCATTTCTGAATCCATGGGGTTAATATTATTTACTCTTGGGTATTCCCTGTAGTATCACTTCCAAAGTGTTTTATTTATTTGCTTATTTAAGGCAGAGTTTCACTGTGTAGCCCTGCATTGTCTGAACACATAGAGACTTGGCTACCTACCTCCCAAAAGTTGAAATTAAAGGTATGTTCCACCACCTCTGGCCATTATTATTGAAAATGTTATCATCAGTGTTTTTCAAGACAATGTTTACCTGGGAGACAGATTTTGGAGTCAACCTGGAGGGATATCTATATCTGAATTTGCTTCTGGTACTTAACAGACATGGAAGAATGAGAAAAATACATGCACTCTCTGAACTTCAGTATCTTCAAACAGACCAACACAGCACAGTAGTAAGGACTTGATGTGAACAACTGGCAGACACCAGATACCGCAAAGGCATTCAATACGTGAGTCAGAAAAGTGCAGGCTACTTTTGTTCCCATGATCTTAATTTGTTGATTATTTCATACACTGACAAACTTCACATGTATTTTTGCAATGTGAAACTAGGATTTCTAGGCTATTAAAAAATACTGAACAAAATCCTAACACACAAGACTGTTTGTTGTTGGTCAGCAGAGTGCAAGAGACTCCCAAAACAATACAGGTCATTTTTGTTGACCTTGGTTGCCTCCCAGAGGTTTATGGTAGGTCCCCTATTGTTGAAGACATGCACTTCCGAGGTTGGACCCAGAGGACCTGAGATAGATCTGATCTGAAAGACTCCTTCCGGAGGACTAGTTTTCATAGCACTGGAAGGCACTATGCAAGTGTCCGAGAGGGAAGCAACCCTACCCAGCTGGGATGCCTATAAACCACAACAGCCACCATCATGGCATGGCAACCCTAGTAACCCTGGTAGCCAACAGCTCTCTAATTGGTCTTAAGGCCCCTCAACAGGAGGGAACTCATGCCTGGTAATGTAAACCAAGTCAAGTACCGAGGGTTAGTGAGGTCACGGATCTTGGAGGAACCCTTCTACTGCTTGTCCTTCTACGCACAGGTGAGTGGAGCTCTCACCCATCATCAAAGGAGTGTTCGTTTGCAATAGACAGATACCATAAGAGAAAACCACAACTTGTCGAAATGCAAACAACAAAGCCTCAGTTGCGCCATCTATAGTGCCTAAGGCTCAGGAAACACCAAGGAAGAGGAGGCAGAAGACTGTAGGAGCTGAAGGACCAGGAAGTCTTCTAACAAGGATGGAGCATCACCCGTGACTCCTCACGCTTTGAACATGTGCATCTCCAAAAGATATGATGGTGTTGGTTGTTTTTACTGTTTTGCTCTTTTGGGAGCCCACACAGCTCCCAAACAAATACACACAGAGACTTGTTATTTCTTCTAAATGCCTGGTCTTAGCTTGGCTTATTTCTAGCTAGCTTTTCTTAACTTAAATAATCCCATCTATCTTTTTGCCCCTCGGTTTTTACTGTTCTCCCTCCCTCCCACTCTCTCTCTCTCTCTCTCTCTCTCTCTCTCTCTCTCTCTCTCTCTCTCTCTTTCTCTCCCTCTCTCTTTTTCAATGTACATTACTATTTTGCCATGGGTGTCAGGACCCCTGGACCTGGAATTACAGACAGTGGTGAGCTGTCACCCGGGTACTGGGAACTGAGCCATGGTCCTCTGAAAGAGTAGTCAGTGCTATTAACCACTGAGCCATCTCTCCAGTCCATCTTTCTCTATTTCTGTATCTCTTTCTTTACTTCTTTCTCTGTGGTTTGCTGTGTAGCTGGGTGGCTGGCCCTTGGAGTCTTTCTCTCCTCCTCTATCCTCTCTTGATTTTTTTCCTTCTTTTATTTATCCTCTCTGCCTACCAGTCCCACCTATTCTTTCTCCTGCCTTGCTATTGGCCATTCAGCTCTTTATTAGACAGGTGTTTTAGACAGGCAAAGAGACATAACATCACAGAGCTAAACAAACGTAACATCTTTGCATTATTAAACAAATGTTCCAGAACATAAACAAATGTAACACATCTTAAAATAATATTCTACAGCATTATGCTAACAGGGAGGAGGAAAGTGTCACAGGGCCCACCCCTAGGCAAAGAATGCAGGTAACTAAAGAATGCTGAGAGCAAGAGAAATTTTTATAGCAATGAGCTTCCTGTTGGTTAGCCAGTATCAATTGGTCAGCCCTCATATCATATACATACAGTAACATTAAATGGACTGAGCACACATATGTTTAGACATATATGTGTGTATATTACACAAATACACATATATACATATACAAGTATAACAATAACAAAGAAAAAAAAAGGCCATGAATTTGAGACGGAGGGGAGGAGGACATGGGAGGATTTAGTGGGTGGAAAGGGAAGTAAATTTATTAAATATCTAAATATGATGAATGTTGGAAGCATATCCTGTGGAGTGCTTTGTTACATGTATCTCTTAGAATGAATTCTCGAATGTCCTATAACACTTTGGAAAAAAACTCAAAATGTTATTTGTAAGATTTACTTTGTAAAACTTTGTAGATTGGGTGCCTTGAAGTCACATGGAGAAAACTTCAATGGCAGTCCTCCAACCCACTAGAGCAATTGCTGTAAACACATCTTAACCTAAAGCTAAGACACCCAATACTTTGCCAGGCAGAGCCTCATGCAGAAGTCTTGTAATTCAGGCACTCATGAGCCTGAAGCTCTGTCAGGTCCCTACCTGCCTATCTGATCTTGGCCAATTTATATATTAAACCTGGAGATCTTTGTCCATTAAGTTAGGATAATGAGAATCCCTATTCTGGGGTCATCCTGAGGGTTAATGGAGACATTACACACATAGAGAGAGCATAATGTGTGAGATTTACAAAATCTTCAAACTCAAAAGTTAAGATATATTTTGTTTTAAAAAGATGGTAATAAGCTGGGTGTGGTGGAGCACACCTTTGATCCCAGCACTCAGGAGGCTGAGGCAGGCGGTTCCGTGTTCAGGGCCAGCCTGGTCTACAAAGTGAGTTCCAGGACAGACGCAAGCTTCAGAGAAACCCTGTCTTGAATAAACCAAACCAAACAAATAAAAATGGTAATAGTAAAAATGCCAAAATTAAATTTCCCTGAGCCTTAAATAACAAATTATGCAATCTTGCCTTGATATTTTCTCCTGTATCCAAGTTCTTTATCTTATTACTCATGAAAACATCTTCCGCACTAGGATCTCTCATGGATTTCTGCCCAAGTCCTACAACCAGATAGTGTTGGGGGAAGAGTGGTGGGCAAATTAACCAAGGGCTTGGGATCTTGCTTTCTTTTTCAAGACCCCACTTGGTTCTCTATGGAGTCTATTAACTCAGATGCTATTTAGTTTCCTTGCTCTAAGTCTGGAGACAGTGACAGCTAACATTTAGGGCTTTTAATAGTGACATACTATGCTAGGAGGATTGCAAACGGTATTTTGTCTCTCTTGACAAATAAAGGCAGAGACTTGCATTCTTGTTCCCGTGATGGGTAGGCAAAAGCCTCGACTCTGCCGTTTGCTAAGGTGGCAGTGGCAACGTTTTCTCCAGGAAGATATCAATTATAAAATTCATTTGGTTATTTTGAATCTCAGGAACTGAAGGATAAATAAACCGGCTTTTCTTCAATCTTAGTTTAATTTCCTCTTAAGAATAGGGAATTCTTGTTTCTTAAGAATAGGGAATTCTTGAACAAAGTCAATATTGTTAGCTATGGACGGGAAAGGTATGGAGTTGCTGAAATTGTGTCTTCCATTGAAAGTAGTTTCTTGTCCCTAACTACAGAATTCTTCAGTCATTCCGAAAGCAGTCCAGCTTTCGGTGTATTTTGGAGAAACTTGTACCACACTAGCCGTTTAAGGTCAAGCAATTGGGCAACTCTTAACCACATGCATTGCGCAGGTTTCCATCTCCGAGTTTGCAGAATCTCGATATCTCTAAAGCTCTGCACCATCCCAGCTGTTTACACGACTCCAGGAAGCTCCTGGATAAACCTCGTGTAAGGATTCACTAGCTAGCTGCCCGCTCCCGTCTGCACCCTAATTCTACCCAGGCTTCCTCTATTCTCTTTCACGCACACTCAAAGATGCTGGGCACCAGTCCTTTAGACAGGTCTGTAGTTCGAGCCAGAGAAACCAGAGTGCGGTGGGCGATCGGCGGCGCGCACAAAGACGCGCGGGGGGGCGGGGACAGCGTGCGGCGTAGGGGGCGGGCGCAGGCTGCGTCTTTGCAGCTCGCCTTTGTTCTCTGCCATTGTGAGGCACTTCCTTCTTTAGCGCTTCATTTTTGCACTGAATGGGAATTTGGAAGGGGCTTTTGGGGTTTACTTTTGGGTATGTGACGCTGTCCTGTGCTTGGCCTCTCCCTCGCTGCCCTCCTTCCCATGCTTGTTGGGGAGGCTGAGTGCAAAGAGCCACTTGCCCCTACCCTCACCCCCCGACGGCTGCGCCGCCACTCAACCGGCTGCACCGGCAGGAGGCATCCCAACCCAGCACCAGGGATTGCACCTCCCAATCAGCCACCTTGGCGGCGACCCGTTCTCTCGGATCGGCACAGGGTCCGGGCACCAGGGGCCTGGGAAAGCCCCGCAGCGAGGGTCGGAGGCCAGCGCGCATCCCGAACCCGGTCGCCCCGGCTCCCGGGAGCCAGCGCTAGTGTCGCAGCGGCCCTCCCCAGCGCGATCGAGCTCCCCGGCCGCAAGGCGGCCGCCTCAGCCCCCTTATATAGCCCTCTAAAAATAGCTTGCCTCGCACCGCCTTGTAAGGCAGCAGGGAGATCCGCAGCGCGCCAATCGGAGGCCGCCGTCGGGGCCAGGCCCCGCCTCAGGGCCCGCTCCGAGAGCCGCATTGGTCCTCAGTGACTTCATGAGCCCCCTGTTTACCTTACATGGTCACACGCGGCCTAATGGACGCCCTCCTCCGAGATCCCACGGCTGCGCGCAGAGCCCGGTGGAGGGAGGGAGTTTGGGGAGGGGGAAGAGCAGGAGGAGGAGACAAGGTGGGGGGGAACTACAAACTAGCGAGGATGGGGTGGGGGGTGGGGAGGGAAGGGAAGGGGTGGGGGGGAGAGAAGCGATCGCGAGAAAAAAAATGCAACCTCCCAAAATAAAGAGCAAAGATTGCATTAGGAGCGAACAGCGCTGCAGATATAGATGGCAGCTTCGTGTCAGTGAGTTTGCGTCCCCTTTCCTGATCCACGAACTGGAGTGATTAGAGCCCTGGAAGGAAATCGTTACTCCCGTGAAGTCCCCTTTTCCTGGCAGTCATCTGCACTGTACACGCCGGATCCCTCGCTCCATCCACCCCACTCACTCGCTCCTCTCTCACCTCCTCTCTCCCTCTCCTGCATTGATTTTTTTTCTCTCCTTTTTTTAGTTGACTGAAACAAAACAAAAGGGCCACTGGATGTCTGCCTTCTTGGGGGGTGAGCCAGACAGACTGACAAACAAACAGACCCAGCTGAGCTCGGGGGAGGGTTTCTCCTCCGGTTTTGCCCGGCAGCAGCAGCATGGACGTGTTGGCTAGTTATAGTATATTCCAGGAGCTACAACTTGTCCACGACACCGGCTACTTCTCAGCTTTGCCATCCCTGGAGGAGACCTGGCAGCAGGTGAATGATTTAAATTACTTGTGTAAATCGTGTTGCGGCGGCGGAGACGCGGGGGCTGCGTTGGTGTGGGCTTTGCGTTGAATTTTTAATTTTTTTCTTATTTATTTTTGCCTGTGTGTTGTTTAAAATGTTTTCCGAAACAATCATATGCGCTTACCTCTCCACCCACCCCTAACCCCTTAGTGTGCTGAGCAGAGACGGTCCTAGCTGCCTGTGTTTCTGTCACCAACACACATCCTTGCACACACGTTGTAGGGCTCCCTGTCCCCCAGCAGAGACCTGCTGGTGAACTTCTGGGGTTTAGAGGAGCCAGGTGAGAAGGTGGTTGAGCAATGGTTGACAGGATGACACGTTCCCAAATTCAGGAGTTCTGACCTTCTTAGTACTTAAATCAGGTTCATCAGTTTCAACTGGTGCTGAGGACCGTCGTCAGTTGTGTGTGTGCTGGGGGGGGGGGCACGGAGTGTTTTCCCCAGTTATTTAGCGAGTGTCAATGAAGAACAGGAGCGTGATTTTTAGATTAGAAGGTGAGCTGTAGGAATAGAAGCCAGGTGACAAAAGATGCTTAAGAATATGTGCAAGGAAGATGGGGAGATGGGTCTCAGGCTGACAATGCATTGTAGGTTTCCCCAGCTAGCGCCTCCAGAATGAACAGCCAATGCTGTGCCCTTGTTTCTCTTTTTTGTCTGAGGTGCCTCTGAGGTTAGCACTACCTTGGACAAAGGGTGGTGTGTGCTTCCTTGCTTCCGACTTTGTCTTAGAGGACTAGTTAAGAAACTCTTAGGATGCTGAAGGGTACCAGTGCCAAGTTGGCTTGGCATGGACGTGAGGTTCAAGCCTGACTGGGGACAAGTTTCCTGGGCTTTGTGGAGTGGAATAAAGAAAGTGCTGGGTCTGCTGTGGAAACAGTGGTTTTTTTCAGCACTGATTAGGAACTGCTGAGGGGACATTCTGCAGGAAAGATGGTGGTAGGTGGGGGCAGGGTGGCTGGGGAGAGGGGACACCATGGAAAGTGGAGAGTCCAGGAAGACCGTCCAGATTTGAACGTCAGGAGTGTGAACTTGTACAGTCCATCCAAGAGAAAACCACTTGCCCTTGGGGAGGGCCGTGCGATCCTTGGTGTGTGGCTGCTCGTGTAACTTCCCTGCTCAGTGACAGCAGCTTGTTAAGGCTAATGAACGGCTGAGTTTTCTCTGCCAGGACGGAAAGCAGGATTTGCCAGCTTGAGGCTGGGGTGTAACAGTTGCTGCTTTAGAAGAGATGTTTAACTCATGGTGTAAGGAGCCAGTGGCAAAGCCCTTGCTCCTCAGATGGTGCCATTGTTACTAGTGGTTCTCACTTGGCTAGAAGCTGTGAGTTTTCCTCCAGGTATTGGTGGCCTGTGTCTGTGAGTCTGTGCAGGGCATGCATTCCAATCGGAAGACTGGAAGACGTTCGCGGTCATTCGCGGTTGCTGTTCTTTGCTAAAACACCCAGCCACACCAAAGGACATGCATCCTTCCTCTCATCCTTAACAAGAGTAGGTCACATGAAGGAGCTCACGACATCCCTTTCCTCCTTTTATTTCGCTTGTGAAGTAAGCCAAAATGTTGCCAGAATTTCATTTTCTGAGCAGCCTTCTTTTCACACTGTCAGCCCATTGGTGTGGAGTCAGTGGCGTATTAACAACGGTCTAGACTGGTTAGAGAAGGGAATCTGTTGATTTAGTCAGCCTGCCCCAGGCAGCCCTTGTTTGCAACTAACTGTTTAGTGTTGGAGGGAAGAAAGTTGGCTTCATTTGTTACAACGTTCCCTCCTGATGAATCACACAACTTTGTTTTGGTTCAAGTTTTCCAGGTAGTAAAGCCTGCTCATGGAACAGGGTGGGCTCTTTATAGGATACCTGCTTTTCTGGATCTGCCTAGAGAATTCAGAACGTACAGCCTCAAGGAAACATCATTGGCTTGACAATTAGGGGATGTATTAGATCTATTGTTTCCTCAGAAGCCAGCTCTGCTCTTCCTCGCCCCCTCCTCCATCTCCCTCTTCCCTCTTCTAGAAACCTCTAGCTTAGTGTTTTTTTTTTTTTTTTTTTAATGAGTAGGCAAAGGAATCCTCATGTCCTCTCTTATTTCTTGCCTCAACTGTCTCCAGCTGCCATCTTCTGTCATCTTAAAACCCTTCTCCAAGTCCGCATGGAAACATAACTTGTGGGCAAGCCCTTGTAAACAGGGTACCAGAGCCAGGAGCTCCCTGTGCCCTACTCTATGCACTACTGCTCCGTATAAAGGTAACTAGGACCTGAGTTCATGCTGATGACAAAACCTTTAGCCTTTATCTCTTCCTTCCTCCCTCTCCCCAAGTCCCCCTGCTTCTGAGTCTAAGGGGTACTGGTGGTTTTATGCAACTGTTAGTTCACAATTAACCAGATGGTGAAATTTTAAGACTCCTTTGCTCAAAACAGCTCAAGAAGGTTGCTACAAAAACCCCAGCCAGGAGGAAGCTTCCCGATGGTGCTGTGGGGCAACCGGATTCTAGAGGTCAAATGAGGAATCATTATTAGATGTTTTTCTTAAAGTGAACAATATACCTGGCCTCAGGGGCGTGCGGGGAAATAGGGGTACTGATAATCTAATTTGGTTTCTAGAGAATGGTTTTGGATGATAAATCCAAGAACATCTGTGCATTGGAAAATTGAGGAGGTGCCGTTTGTCGACTTGCTTCAGACTTAGGCTGTGGGATAGTTTCCTGTGTGTGTGAGCCTGTGAGAAAGACACTTTGACAGGGATTCTTAGGCAGTGATAGTCAGTCAGAGTTCCAACTCCCAAAGTTGGTGGTGATGTGATTAAAAAGCCCAGTAGACACCCCAGATAAACAGCCTCCATCTCTGGACCCTAACTGCGTGCTTGAGCTCTTGGCCCACGTAAGATCACGCATGTCTGTGTGCTTATGTGGTCTCTTATTCTGTGGGGTTCAGCTGACATACTTTGAAGGCTACCAACTTTAAGCCCTCGAAAAACTTTCAGGAAATATTTCAGAAGCTGTTTGAACAAAAGTTGAAAACAGTCAAGGCTAGGACAGAAGCTAGAGTAAAATGTAGGGTACCATTTGATGGCAAAGCGAGGTATATCCATAAAGTCAGGAGAAGTCGGACTCTGAAGTGACTGCTGACTCAGAAAATAAAAAGGTTTTTATATAGCACATTCATTTTCTTCCAGAGCCTGTAGAGACTTAGAATTTTATAGATTCTTTATTCCCGGCATGCCATTTCATGAGGACAGTCCCAAGTAATGAGAATAAGTACTATTTGCACTTAACTTTGCTACATGTCATTGAGAAGCATCGCATGTTTGCTTGAAAACTCTTATGGAATTATGTTCATTGTTAATGCTGATTCATAATTGGCAAATGGGGTCAATTTCAGGCCTCTCTTTTGCTTGGAGAAAATTTTCCACTGCTGCTGGAAACAGATAAATAAATCATAGAGCATCCTTCCCTCCTCCTCCTCCATCCTCCGTTGTTTTAAACTAATGGCAGTCTTGGCTACTGTGAAGACTAAAGTGTCCCCATAACTCTGCAATTTCATCTTGGTTTCAGGCGTCCTGAAACACTTTTTATGAGGGCTTTTGGTATGGGGCATCTCTAGAGGGAAAACCTACAGAAATGGTTGCCTTCCAAGAACAGCCTCATGGTACCAGAGCTGGGATTTGGTCTGTGAGGAGATCTTGCCCTTGCATTGCGTTCCCCGGGCCTGGGCAGCCAGGTGCTGCCTCAAGCAGCAAGACAAAGCAAACTGCAGCATCTGTCCATCTGCAGGTTTGCCACTGTCCCAGTTTGCAGGAAACCTTATCATGAATTAGAATTTCTTGGCAACAGCACCACCCTGAGAAATTTGGAGACACAAAGGAGCCTTGGCAACCACGTTGAAAGGATAAAATAGCTGGCTTTTTTTTTTTTTTTTGCTATGTGATTTGTGTGTTCGTCAGTTACTGTAAGTCTGTTTCTTTATTTGAAACAGTGTCTTGGTAGAAAGAATTCAGAACTGCATGATTATTAATATTTTCTTCATTGTTGCAGTCGCTGAACATGTGTGGCTTTAAAAATGAGAGCACATGTGAGTGCCGTCAATCACACACTTAGCCTTTTTGTAATAGATTCACCTTTATGTCCTTTTAATAGACACGTCTTGTGTGCGTTCAGGGACTCGCACACATAATCATTCAGTCTACCTGTTTGCAGTTTGGTATTTTAAAGTAAGCAACGATCTCAGTGCAGATACTGCGACTACACCTGTCCTCAGCAAGGGAAAGGAACTCACTAGTCTTTGTTCTCATGTATCTCACAGCCCTGCTCACCACTGTGAGGAGACAGGGATGTTGGGGTCCCATCCATTTAAGAGGCAAGGTGGAAGCTCCTGAGTGACAGCTTTACCCTGAGATAATTGATGGGTGGGTTTATTGGGGACCTTAAGTGTTTCAGTGTGTCTCTTCTCTCCCAGCCCCCCTCTAGATAGAAATGCCTATTGAGGCTAATTTGCCTCCCCTTAAATGGGGATAGTGTAGTGTGGGTCAGAATGGGGCTTTTAATAGCCATTCTTTCATGACTCTTCAAGTTCTCCCTTCACAGAATCCCTTTTGTTTGAGCTGTTGGAGTATAGGCTCTCCAAGTTGCCTTTGTGCAGTCCCAGCTAGCTCATGGTGGTGGGGTACCTCCTCCAGTGTTTGACCTGTCAGTTGGTAGAGGTACCTGTCCGGACCCGTTACTGGTGAGTGTATACAATGCCTCTATGCTGCTGGCTCACTTACTTAGAACTGGCATGCATATTGGAGTTGGGGTTTGCTGAAAGGTTAGGACAGCTCCCCGACTTGACATGAACTATGTCAGGATGGTGAGGGCAGAGACTTTGTGTCCTACCAATCCCTTTGTTCTCTCAAATCAGCTGAGTTCTTGCTTCTCATAAACAGGTGGAAATGTCTTAGACAACTCTACCAAGGAAGGAACCAGAAAACTCTACAGCTACTAACGATACTTAATCATTAATGTTACATATACTGACAAACTAGAAAGTACTCCTCTTTCCCCTACATTATATACCCATTTTAGAACATCCCCAAGAGAAAACATTCTTACTAAATCTCATTTAGGAGTCCCCCAAATAAAGTCTTGCCATTTTTGAGATGTGTGTTTACCTGAGTGGTTCTGACCCTGCCCTCCAGTTGCCCATGCTCGCTCTGGTAGTCTGCAGTCTGTCTGTCCCACTTTCCCTTGCGGGAGCTCTGTCCGCACATCCTTTGTGTGCGTGTTCCAGCTGAGTCAGCAGCCACCTTGGAGAAATGAGTCCCAAATGTCCACCTGCTTGAGATGCAAGTGCCCTCAGGTTCCAGAGGGAAACTATTTCTGATTGACCCAGTGATGCTGTGTGGGACTTGGCTATTAATAAAATATTCTGTTTATAAAGCTATGTTAAACCCATTCCATGGCAAACATTTCATTTATTAAGACTTTATTTGTGCAGACTGTGGTGTTTGAATCATGCAAAGTTGAATAGGATTGCTGATTCTGCGCCATGGCTGCTTCACCCCAGAAGAGAACATGTCTAACATTAAGGCAGAAGAGGTCGCCATTGCTGGCGGTCTGTGCCTGTCTTCTTTTGCCAATGGACTTGTTTATTTCAACCAGGCTTGAGATTTGCTCAGTTCTATTGTGGGCAAGCTCAGGGCATGTTGGGGGCCAGTGAACACCGGTGTGACTTCACACATTCGTAATGTCCAGGAAATGGCGTCTATGTGTGTGTCATTCGGAAATGACTTGACGTAATTAAAATAATTAATGTAGAACCACGTGCAATATCTATTTCTGAATATGGATTCATTAAAATTTCCTGAGGGTCATCTTGAAAGTCTGGCTTCTAGCTTGTAACAAAGCTAAGAACATAAAAGTCTTATAATTTCAAATCTTGAGAGGGGGGTCTGGTTTGCTCAGTCCTGAAATACTGGAGTTGGATCACCGTTAGCACTGATGACTCCGGAGACCAGGACTCAGACACTTGAGCAAGTTTCAGATAACTGCTTATGACTGTACTCATTCTACCATCCCAGAGAGGCACAAGAAAAATCTCCCTTTTACCTTGGAAACGAGAACAGAAACAAAACACACGCACTTTTGTTTACATTGACATCGCCTCGGCCCTAGAACAAACCATAGAATACTTTAGTGAAAACTGGTTCAGCTTGATCCTTCTCCCACTCTCAGTAATCTATAGTGGTTTTTAAAAATAAAAGCTATGCTCTGTTTTTGGTGTGAGGCCAGAGCCCCAGAGTAATAATGCCACTCTTCTCAACAGTGGTACCTCTAAGTAGAAGCTGATTGGCGGGGAGGTGTGTCCAGGTCTAGCTCCTCACAGGCTGGGTGAAAGACAGACCTGGGGTTGATATAGGAGGCAGCAGCCAGGGGACTGACACTTTGCCAGCCAGGGGACTGCGTAGAGTAGTCGCCTCTTCGTGACCCAGTTCATGACAGTCTTTTCTGAAATGTTCTTGATTCTCTGGAAATTTAGACCGATGTGGGGCTGGGATACATAAAGTAGGAAGAAATCCAGTCTCACAAACAGAATATTTACATGGCTGTTAGTGTCACTCCAGAGTCCAGGGTCCTCTTTCTTCTTGTCTACCCCTTCACACTCCCTGCTAGTTCTAATGGGAGAAACTCTCTCTTGAAACTCACCTCATGGTTATCCTTTGCCTTCTAAGAGCTTAGAAGCTGAAATCCGCACACCACCCCCAGAGTTACAGTCTTCCGTAATGTCTCAGCGCTGAGTTCTGTTCTCTGGTCTTTGTTTGTGAATGTGATGCACGGCAGGGTTTTCACCAAAGCTCTGACTTTTCTTCTCCCGTCTTCCCTCTTCCTCCTGTGAATATGGCAACCCTTCTCATGACCTAGCTTCAGCTCTCTAGTCATCTTTCGCTGCTCTCTGTATACTCTGTAATAAAAATGTTCTACATTGAAAAATCCTAAGTTGATACATAAAATCAGTGTTAAATCTCCCATTGAGCTGGCTTTGCTGTGTTAGCGCTGGCCTTCAAATTTGGCCCCTTCTGTTACTGCTCTGGAACTGTCTTTGGGTCTCGATCACCTTGTGTGGTCAGTTTTCAAGCCTCCATTTTATTGCCTCCATATTACACATAGGATAGGTCTAAGACTCTAAGTGTCAAACTGTTCCAAGACCAGGCCCATATCACATTAGCAAATTCCCCCTGCTCTTCAGAGTAACCAGTGGCATCCAAATGAGGCAACTGGCTTTACCTACCTTTGTTTTTTAATTTAGGGTTTTCCCCCCTTTACCTTTTTCCCACTTCTTTTCCTCTGCAATTTTCTTTGTCTAAATTCTGTATCCTTTAACTTTCAGATAGTTGCTCTATTTCCCAAGAAACCACCCACCTGTTTCCCTTGTCCTTAGTCACTAGCAACTTCTATTTTTTTTTTTTTAATGAATTGTGTCCGGTTCTTTATTTCCTTGTGATCTTTTCTTGTTACACTATTTTCTACTTGGGTTATATTTTTTAAAACAGTGTGCCTTAATTATGATTTTTATAGTTATCATTTAATATTTACCTGCTAGGTTTTAGTAAATCTAGTAGAGGTTCCATAGTTCCTTGAAGGCTTGTGGTGGCTGTGGTTTACGATGCAATTTTTTAACCGTGGTTCTTAGTCACACAGACCAAGTAAATGGTATCCCATTGGGAGGGACTCAGTGAGGCCTCTACGTTTGTTTTCTAGATGATTCTAGTATGCAGCCTCAGATTTGGGCCACTGATATACAGAGGGTTAACTGTCAGTCCTTAGATTAGAGCATTTTATTCCTTGTGCAATTTGAAAATAAGATTGCTGGCTGTTACCGAGGAAGCAGAGCAGAACTGTTCAATATTGCTCACCCAGCTTTGTTGGGTGTTGGGTTTTGTTAGGAGTAGCTGCCCAGGAATTGTTCCACCCATCTTCTTTTGTTTTTCCAAACTTGGTATGTCTAAGGCAGTTCTGTTTGGCTCCCATTTCGTATGACCCACCCCGAGTTTGCTTAACCTGCTCAGATTCCATTTCTGGAAGCTTTGTGGCATTGGGCATTAGTATCCAGCTAGTGACATTTCAGATAATTTATCCCTGGTTAAGTCTGCAGTCAGGGTTCTCCACTTAGCTCAGCCTGCTCTGTGGTTTAAAAGGAATCTATGTGTGCATGTACGCCTGTCTGTCAGATGATACAGACAGGCATTAGGGTCCACTTCTCCATTTTTCTTACTAACCACAGTGTTTGAAAGTAGACTCTGCTGATAACAAAAAAAAGAAAATCAAAGGTGCCATCCTTCTAGTAAGAGGAACAAAAATAAACTGTAGAAAAATGACTGCTGAGGACATTCGGGCAAAGAGGCAGCCTCCAGATCCATGGAAGGCTTGGCCCCTGTGGTAATGACTATGGGCATGTGGTGATATTCACAGTGCAGCTTTAGAAATGCCTCTTTCTCAAACTGTGATGTTTGCAAAATTACATCTCCTGTAGCTTTGTTCTTTTATCTATAAGCTGTCTTTGAAGGGGTTTGGTTGGCAAGAGAGACCTCCAGGGGAAGCTTAGGACTCCGAGTTGAAGGATGCTTTTTGGAAAGTTCAACCCAGCTGTGAAAATGGCAATTAGCCATGGAGCGATTGCCCTGCAAGGGAATGTCCACCTGCTTTTGACCCCACACACATTCACCTTCCAAGGCCAAGTGAGCAGAATTCAATGGAGTGGTTATAGTCTTGGTGCTTACTTTTGGAGAAGCGGCAGATTTGTTCAATCTACAAAGGAGTGGAAACAGATACTACCTGCCCCTGACTTTTGAGCCTTTGTGTTTTGTTCATCTGGGGACCATAATTTCTGCTCATGGGCACAATTTCTCCTCTGGCATTGGAGGTCCCCTGTGAGGAGGCTGTGGGCATAGCAGTTCTCCTGTGATCCTGTTCATCCTGAATTCTGCATTCAAAAGTTGTTAGCCCTTAACTCTGAGTCTTCCCCTGTGACTCAAGATTCTTACTTCCTTTAATAATGACCAGGAGATGATTTACTCTGCAGTAAAGAGTTTCACATTAGCCAGACAGTGGTGGCCCATGCCTTTAATCCCAACACCTGGGAGGCAGAGGCAGGTGGATCTCTGTGAGTGTGAGGCCAGCCTGGTCTATGAGAGGGAGTTCCAAGACAGCCAGGGCTGTTACACATAGAAACCCTGTCTCGAAAAATCAATCATCAATCAAACAAACAAATTTTCACATTTGTTTATGAGCATATTAGCAAACATATATGTTGAATTTAAAAGTTCTAAGGGGCTCATAGCCTCTCGATATTGACACATTCATTCTGTAACTATGAAGCAAGAAAATATTACAGAATTTCCTACTCAGAGGTGAGAAAATTGAGGTGGAGGTGATTAAGCAAGTTATCTTACTGTGGCTGCAAAGTAAACAGGTTGCAGAAGCAGTGGTAGATACGCTGTGGTTACTGTTGTTATCATAAAAGGATCAAGACAACACCTGATATGTATCAGAAACTTCCTAAAGATTTTCTTTTTTGAGAATATTATATGTATGATTTTATTCTCTCTTCTGCACAGCCATGTGGAACACGCAGTGTGCTGGTCCCACTTTACAGATGGGATTGCTGGGGTTTGGACATTCAGTGGCTTACCTGAAGTTACATGCCAGAAAAGTGGCTTGGCAGAATCCATACCAAGGCTTCCACTTTTATATGTATACTAACTCTTGGTTTGGTAGGAGACATAAAGGCACAAGTCAAAGATACGGCTTGGTACCAGTTAACCGACAGCTGGTTTATGGGACATCTTGCTTTTTGAACCTTGGTTTTCGTCTCTCTGCATGTCCCAGGTGCCTCACACACAGTTAGTGTTTTGTCCTACACAGATTACATGGAAGTGTTGCTGGAACCTCAAGGTCACTGCCAACTCTTCTTCCTTCCTTGGGATGGAGTTACTGGTTCCTAAGGGTTGGCTCTGGGACCCACTCAGCTAGTGCTCCTCGTACTTAGGACAGTGGAAAGGAATGCAGTGACCCCAGAAATCAGGCCCAGGGTGACATCCGTGGAATTTTTTTTTTTTTGGCTTGTTCATTCAAACATCCAACCTTTTCCCTTTCTTTTGTGCCCATCTTATTTTTAGTTTCTTCTCCTGAGTTTTCCAGTGTGCATTCTCCCCTCCCCCTTCTTCTTGGGGCCAGAATTAGGCAGCTATAACTTGATACAGTGCTCCTTACCACACCTCCCATTTCCAGCTTCCCTGATGACTGAGCTGACAGCAGCTATGAGAACAAATCAGGTTTTATGAGATCTATAAATATCTCAGATAGGAATTTTATTTCATTTTCCTCCTTCAAATAAGACATAATGGAACCACTCACATATACGAGGAATATTCTTTCTGTGATAAAGTGGGGTGTTTGTGAATAGGCCTCTGAAAAGCAATCATTTGATATGGTTGTTCATGTGAGGAGTTTTCTCTCGGGGAGGGGCCGTAGCTGCGCATACACTGCTGTAAAACTCAAAGATTATATCTCGGAGTTTCAGGTTTGGTTCAGCACCTATGGAGAGGTTTATCTTACAGAAGCCAGCCCATGTGTAGACTGTGTCCCTTCCTTCAGCGGACTTTGCATCTCTTGATTTTTCAGACATAGAGAAGCAAGACTAGCAGAGTCCCATTGATCAATAAGGGTGGCAGATTTCCAGAAGGTGTCTTCAGTTTCCCTAGTTGCTTTCCTTCTCTCCCTCCCTCCACTTCATGGACTGTCCTAGGAAGACGTCAAACCACCACATAGCACCAAGGATGCTGTTTTCCCCCAGGTTTAGATTTCAAACTGTGTTTAAGCCTCTTCATTTCCTTAAGGTGTGTTAACCAATACCAACTAATGGAAAAGCCTCTTTATTATTGTTATTAATTATTATTAGCCCTTTCCTTTGAATAGTAGCTGCAAGGAACTTGTGAGCCATGGACATTAAATCATGCATTCTATAGCACGGGCTTCCTTTGCTGTGTCACATCGAGGGCGACCTTTAGAGGTTTGTATACAGACGTACAGAGGCTTTGTTGTTGTTTGGTTTTGGGGGGTATCTTTAGTTTAATGCCACACGTGACCACTGAAGCTATTTTTTTCTCTCCTTTTAGCACACATTTCCCCTCATGTCACCCCATTCTCAGGGACTCAGTTAACTAGACTAGAATTTAATCTGACCTTGAAACAGTGAATCATTTGAACAAAGTGTGCACAAGCCAGCTGAGGATTTATTTGCTCATTCATTCATTCATTCATTCATTCATTCATTCATTCATTCTCTGCTTAAGTCTGAATCCATGTGCAACACAACTCCAGGCTTTGGCTCTGCCATGTACAGCTTTTCTTCTGTGTTTCTCCTCTGCAGATGGACCTTTTCTACTCTTCAGTTTTCTAACGTGTGCTGTGGGGGTTGAGACAGGAGCTAGACTGTCAGACACACCAACAGGAAAGTCCAAGGCTCCCCTGGCTTAAAGCTGTGTCTTGTTTGGCTAGCATGCATGTGTCAATCTCCTTTATACCTTAGATGTTTTGGGACAGGATGGCATCTTCTTCAATTAGCTCTGTCTCCGATGTTCACATTCCCCTCCATTTGTGATTCACGTGCACTTGGGGTTGAGCCCTAGACTAGCAGCACTCTAAGGCCCCTGCAGCTCCCAGCAGCTCCTATTTGGGGACAGCCCTGACTTCTCCATCACTCCTATAAGCTGCATGGCTTTGGCATTCATTCTGAATCCATTTTAATTTCTGCCTCTATCTCTCCCATCTTGTTGAATGTCTTTTCTTTGGGGCTGATTCCATTTTATAAGGCAATTTCCAAATTGCATCTCACTTTTTCCTGGTCATCAAGGTTCTGCTGTAGATCATGGAAATCTGGGGTGGAGAAGACCATCTGTCTTGCCCCTCCCCCACCTCGGCTGAGCAGTTGCTCCAGCAGCCATTCTTTATTGGTATCTGCAACACTTTCCAACTTGGAAAGAAGCTGACTCTGGGTTTCCTGAGCCATGCAACCTCTTCTTGTTCTAAATGAGAGTAAAATGGAATTTAAAACGCACACACAGACACACACACAAATAAACAAAAGAAAAGCCCCAAACTCTTCAACCCCCTCAGTGGTATTTATGCTGAAATTTAAAATTAAATGAAATTTATTAAATAAAATTAAAACTCAGAATACTTTTTTTTCCACCAGACATTGCTTGCTCATTAACAAAAAATGTTTTTGTCAAAGTCCTGATGTAGAAACTTGTGCAGAATTCTGCTGACACTTTAGCTGCGGGTTTTTTGTTTTTTGTGGATGTTGACTTTGTGGGACTTGAAGGAGTGCTGCTCTTTGTGCTAAAACGTCCTGGTATTATAATAAAAGACTTTCTAAGTCTCAAGGGCTTTGCCCTCTTCCTCCCATTGACATTCAGAAATTGCAGCAAGGCTCTGGGCCTTCATCTCTAGTGCATTCAGAATGCCGGTCTACATGAGGGTGCTTAAAGGAATTATTCCTTTCTATTGGCTTCCTTGTATAACTAAGGGTATCACTTTTGTTGCCCAGATGGGATTTTTTCTTTCAGGGTCGTTTTTATGCCCCCTTTAAGGCAATCCTTTTGAGCGACTTATTATGAAGTATTCACCTCTTTCTCCAGTCTCTAATTATTTTTTTTTCTTTTCTAAAATACCTGAATGCTAAGTCATGACTCAAGGTCAGTCTCAATCTCTCTCTTTCTCTCTCCCTCTGTGTGTGTGTTTGAATAAGTTTTAAAATCCACATGCCATTTATGTGTGAATGAACCACTATTAAAATGTTTCAGAAAATATTTCTAGCAAGAAAAGAGAAAAAGAAAGAAGGAGAAAGGAATACGGGCAGACAGGGTGTGGGCACGAAGGAGCCTGTGGAAGAGAAAGAACGCAGGCCCTTTGCTCGACCCGAGACATGCCTGCTGACTTTTTTTTGGGTCATGAAAGCCAGAGTTTTAAAGATTAGAAGCCCAAGAGCGCTATGCATTTCATGGGCATCTCTTCTCCTCCCTCTCAATTTGCAGATAACCTGGCTGAGCTTTAGGGGCCAGGAAGTCTAAGCCAGGATTGGTCTCTCAAGACTTGTGAACCCTCTGTGCAGCAATATAAACACATTTGCATATTAGCGCAGTGCATGGTGTGGGGTCGGCACAGCCTGTTTAGGGCAGTGCTTGTCGGGGTCGGCTGTGCCGGTTGTGCTCCAAGGGGTTGTGTCTGGTGCTAAACAACTCAGCGCCACCTTGGGAGACAGCTTGAGTCCCCTTTCAGCATTCTCTGTCCTAATGCGAGCAAGGTCAGCGCTGCACTAGCTCCTGCCTTTAGTCTCGCATCCTTCCCACGTTCTCTCTCCTTTCTTTTGATTGTATTACTAATGCCATTCTACTATTTTAAGTGAAGAGAAGAAGTTCGAGATCCGGGACATCTGATTGGCAGACATTCAATTAAAAGCTTGTAGTAATCGTTTTCGTTTTATGATTGTCTCACATGAGCGGATATTTTTAATAAAAACTTTTTTGGTTGTTTGCTTTGTTTTTTGAGACACGGTGTCTCTGTGTAGCTTTGGACACTGTCCTGGAACTCGCTCTGTAGACCAGGCTAGCCTTGAACTCACAGAGATCCGCCTGCCTCTGCCTCCTGAGTGCTGGGATTAAAGGCGTGCGCCACCACTGCCAGCAATACAGACTTCTGAAACACATGTGGCCGTGGTGAGGAACGATGCTACATCAGCTTTGCTGATCTCATAGAAATGTGTAATGGCGAATGAAGTGGTAGTGGCATGGAAAATGGGAGGGATTCAGTCTCGTAAGCGTAAACCGAAACAAATCATCAAGCTCTTTTTTCCCATCTGCAGTGCGGACATTGTAATGACCAGATCGCGGCCATCAGATGACACAAGGATGCGAGCACCTTGTACGCCATCACATGGCGTCCTGTACTGTGTTTTCTGGATTGTGGTGGGGTGACTGTGGTTTCAAGCTTTGAACTAATGCTTCTTGTCGACCTTTATTTTTTATCATTAAAACATGTAGACGTATTTAAAATCAGTTGTGTGTGTGCGCGTGTACGTGTTCACGTTCTGTCTGGTAGAAGTGTGCAGAGATGAAGAAAGGCTAGGTTTGAGGGTGGGAGTCAGAGCTCTGTTTCTGAAAGTGGATCTGTGTGGCTAAGTGACTCATTAACAATGAACTGTCACTTGCTGTTTCGTGATGGGAAGTCCTGGACTTACTGGGACCTCTGAGGCTGGTTTCTCTGAGAGTCTTGTAACTTTCTACCTCTGTAGAAGTGAGGCACAGAGCCGTGTGTGGCTGTATTCGATGTGGCCTCTTGTCTCAGCCAGAGGTGACCTTGGTGGGAAGAGCAAAGGTAGGGAGGGAGCACGAGTTTTCCCGCATGAGGGCCACGTTGACCTTAGATGGAGTTGCTGCAGGTAGGGAAGGACGTCACGTCCGCATTAACTGGACTGGCGACGCTCCATGACGACATCCGTGCTTGTCTGCTGTTCAGGACAGGTCTCGTGCTGACAGGGCTTTGAGAATCAAGTGTCAGTTGTTAAGGACATTCTCAGTCTGTGTCCCCAAGCACTGGGAAGGGATGTCACTTCTAGGTCTCTGTGAGAGATGTTCTATCCTCCTGTCACTTGTGATGTAGCAAGAGTGCGGTGTCTATAGTGGACTGTGCTCTAGGACTTCTCCAATAGTTTCAGATTTCCTAGATGGGAAGGCATGGGCAGGTGTGAGGTATGCCTGAGGACCCCTTTATCATTCATGTTAGTCTAGCACCCCCAAAACTCACCTAATGACAGCGCTCATGGAGAGAGGGATGCCTCTGAATGGGGTGTTGCTTTTAGCATGGTTCACTTTTTTTTTCCCAGAAATCATTTAATACCTTTCACAGACAAGAAATTCCATTAATTCTTAATATCTCTTAATGTATTTTTTTGTCAATTTCATATCTCAATCAATTTACTTCCTCTTAGGTCTGTCTCCCCTTCCCTCTTTTGTGCCCTACCAGTAACTCAGTGAGTTCAGTTTGTGCTGCCTGGATGTGCATGCACGTGGGGCCACACATAGGAAAATGGACAGCCTGATAGGGGCCATACTCCAGAAGAAACCACCCCTGCTGTCAGCTGCCCATAGCTCCTCAGCTAGGGCCGGGTGTCTGGTAAACACTTCCTCCTGCATGCTGGAATGCCGTGCTGGAATGCAGGCAACCGTAGCTTCTGAGCGCACACACGTGTACCGCAGTCCTGCCGTGCCCAGGAGACAGCATTCCACGGTACTTGTCCTCATCCTCCAGCTCTTCCGTTCTTTTTCCTCCCTTCCTGTGATATTCCCTGAGTCTTGAGGGGTTGATATAGATGCCTAGGGCTCTGCATTTGGCCTAACTTGCTTTTTATTGCTGTGATAAAACACTGACCAAAACCAACTTGGAAATGGTTTCTTTGGCTTCCAGGCTATAGTCCATCATCAAGGGAAGCCTTGACTGGGATCTGGATGTAGGAACTGAAGCTGAACCATGGAGGAGTGCTGCTTACTGGCTTGCTCTCTCTGCTCGCTCAGTTACATTTATTATGTAGGCCTGCTTGCCTAGGTGTTATGCTCCTGCAGTGGTCTGGGTCCTCCTATGCCAACTAGCAATTAGAAAACACTCCCATGTCCCCAGGCCCATCTGATCTGAATAATTAATCTTCAGGTTCTCTCTTCTCAGATGATTTGTGACAGGCTGATGGCCGAGATTATGACAGTCCCTCATTCTCAGCTCTTTGGCCGGGTGTAAGTCACTGTGGTGACTGTTGCCCAGGAACAAGGAAGCTCTTCTGGCAATGAAAATGCAGAGCTACCTCGTTTGTGGGTATAACGAGATATTTAGAAAGCAGTCTGACAACATGAGCATTTACCCAGACAACACCAGCAGGTTCTACGTGACCTCCTCAGCTGTGGGCCTTTGGCTACATTTACAGTATCAGGCATGAATTCCCTCTTGTGAATGGATCTCAGATCCAAACAGAAAGTGGTTGGTTACCTCCATAATGGGCATGCTACCAATACATCTTGCTGGATGTATTGGTACAATACAAGATGCATCTTGCTAGGCAGGGTTCTGTAACATTCAGGGTCCACCACTGGGTAAGTCCATTGAAGATATTTTCTTTTTTTTTTTTAAAGATATATTTATTTATTTATTATGTACACAGTGTTCAGCTTCCATATATGCCTACAGGCCAGAAGAGAGCACCAGATCTCATTATAGATGGTTGTGAGCCACCATGTGGTTGCTGGGAATTGAACTCAGGACCTCTGGAAGAGCAGTCAGTGCCTTCATAGCTTCTTCTGGCATTGTGAAAGCTGGCCAGCAGAGAGGATGTGAGATTGATGTCTCAGTGTTCTGCAACCAAAGCATGTTTCACTAATTTCTTACTATTTTTACAAGGTTTCTAAACGATTTTATTATTATTATTATTACTATTATTATTTTTATTGTTGTGTGTGTGAGAGGGAGGGAGCAGAAAGGGAGAGATAGAGAGAAAGAGAGAGAGGGAGGAAGACAGAGAGAAAGAGAGAGCACGAGCAGATCATCGGACTACTCTGTGAAGTCAGTTTTCTCCTTCCTCCTTTACCTGGGTTCTGGGATTGTGCTCTTAGGTTGTCATTGCCAGGTTTGTGTATAAAGTGCTTTTACCCGGCGAGCCACCTGGTTGACTCCAATTTCGCATTCTTGTCTAAGGAGCCGGCACATCTAGATGGTGCTGGGAGAAAGCTGGTGCCAGCCCTCGATAGCAGGAGGGGCGCTGGGACATTCCTTTTTCCCTTGTGGTTATAAGCAAAACGAAGGCATTGGTGGGGGGGCAGGTGAAGACTGGGTATGTAGCACATGCTAAGAGCACCAAGAATTCGGAAGATGGAGAACAGATCGCGGATAGAAAGATGGAGACATTAGCAAATAAAAAGAGCCATGAGAGTGGATGCTAGGACCTAAGGAGAGGCTGGCGGAGTGGAAGGTAATGGAGAGGTGGCAATGTTGGCATCTAAGGGGGAAGCTACCCCAGTTCTACCAGCTGCTGCTGCTAAGGGGGATACAAAATCTGCTGACAGATCTCAGATTTCAAGAGAAGCTAAAAAAAAAAAATCAAGACACAGCAAGAAAGAGCTAGAATTTAAGAATTGTCGTTTCCTGCTTATTTTCTGTCGAAAATACTGGCAGAATAAAAATATTGAATGTTCAAATAAACGTTGTGGGCTGGGCCTGGCCTGGGTGTCTGGTTTATTTATCTTTTAGACTTGTGCAGTTTTGTGCCTCTGTGTCCCTTCAAAGTGAAAGTTTGCATTTCAGGGTGACATTGGGCAGTGGTACTATCTCCCAGGACTTTCTTGGTCTGTCTGCTTGAGTAGGCAGATTTTAAGTAGAGTCCAGTGGGGTCTCTGAAAGCTCACAGCTCCCGACAGTCTGGGCTCTAGATTCTCATGAGAAAGGGGAGGTGAAATTGGGCAAGGATAGTCCTCAACCTCTTGACCCACTTCTGTAGGGATTTGTTGGTACATGCAGTTGGCTCAATTTCCCAGAGGGGCAGTTTGCTGCTGGGGTCAGGAATGTAACAGAACACTTGAGCACGTTGCTAGGTTTTGCTGGGAAGTGTGGCCATAAAATGCTTGAGTATGAGTTGGTCAGACTCTTCATCTGGACAGCTGCACCTGTCTCTGTAGACGTGAATACTTGTATATATTGAAGGTGTAGCTTTGGTTTTTAAAGAGAGGATTAGAAAGGCTCAACTATTGAAAAAATGGTAAATGATTCAGATTAGGTAGCAGCATTCCAAGCTCATAACTATGACGGTTAACTTCATTTGAAAACTGTTTTCTTCAAAAAAAAAAAAAGGATCAAATATGTCCTAAAATAGTTCAGAAACTAACCCAGGGACCATAGAAGTAGCCAGGCCAGGGGTGGTGATATTTATATTCAAAATCTTTGCTCTCCTTAAGTAGGTCCCCTTCCTCCTACATTAGGGGCCCCTCACTGTGCCTTTCCCCTGAAAGCATGGAGTCACTCATTTTTGAAGACCTTATTTTGAAATAATTATAGACTCATGGGAAGTTGCAGAAAAAGAGTACAAAGAGACCTATGTGTCCTTTACCTGCCTTCTCCAGTGAGAGCTGCACACTCATCCTTAGGCTTATTTTATTTTGAGGCATTTCTTAGGAGTGTGGTGAGGTAGGAGAAATGCCTAGGAAAACCATGTGTTTATGAGCAATAAGGACTGTGGGGGGGGGCTCTGCTCGGGTCCCGCGGTGGGAGCGGGGAGCTCTGCTCTGCCCCAGCCTCTGTACCTTTCAGATGATAAAATGAAAAACCAAAAAACCAATCACTTTTCTTCTATAAACAAGAAAAGAAAAGGTAATAAAACTATCTTCTGTGGATGCTGATGTACATAAAATTTGAATATAAAACATAGGAGAATTCAGATTGATAGTTTGGGGGAAGGGATGAGGTATAAGAGGATCCCAAGAAAGGGGAACTTGGACTTCCTATAACTTTCTGCTCTTTTTTTTTTTTAAATTTATTTATTTATTATGTATACAGTGTTCTGTCTGTCTGTATGCTTGCTGGCCAGAAGAGAGCACCAGATCTCATTACAGATGGCTGTGAGCCACCATGTGGTTGCTGGGAATTGAACTCAGGACCTCTGGAAAAGCAGTCAGTGCTCTTAACCTCTGAACCATCTCTCCAGCCCTAACTTTCTGCTCTTTTTAAATGCTTTTGGCCTTCCTGTGGGATCATTACTTTTTCAGTTTTAAAGAGCAGTCTAGGTAATGGAGTGATGGGCCAGTTATGTTTTCCTGTGCGTGTGCGTGTGCTTGTGTGAAGTCTTACATGTTAGCTTGAATGACCGCAAGGTTCTTACTTGGTTTGCTGGTTTGGACCATCAAGCTATTCCTCTTCCTGTAGCCTTCATGGAGTAGACGCAGAGCCTGGCAGGTGAACGTCAGGTACCAGCTCTGTTACTGACGAAGCTGCATATGGATCCATCAGATGCACTCTCCATCTATATCTTTATCTCTAACCACTTTTGCCCAGAGTTGGGCTTCCAGTGGGCAGATGTGTATCACCGTCCCCGTCCTACCTGGGCTTCAGTGGAGCCGCTGTGGCTTGGCCCGTGATGGGGTAGAATCGGGTAGAAGACAGCTCCTCTCCAGGGAGAGGTAGAGGGTGGTCGGGAGATGACAGCTGAGCCATGCGCTGGCCTGTTTCCTGTTTCTCTTTTCATTTCTCTTGGGCAGCGGTGAGTGGAGTAAAAGGAATTCTGGGAGGCTGAGTTCCTAGGGTACCTTGAAAGAATTTCCTTACATCAGTGAAGGCGTCGATGGGAAATGGAGAGAAGAAGAAGAAAGCTTTCCGGGGGTCGGGGGTGTCAAGGGAAGTTTCAGGGAAGCGCGGGGAGGGGGGGGGAATTGAAGGGGAGGAGGAAAGTGGAAAGCTCAGGGGCGGGGCTAGAGGGAGTATTTCCTGTTAGTATTGGAGAGAGTGGCAGAATGGAGCTAGTACACGGAAATGACTTAGGGGATAACTTTGCCTGAACGAAAAAATGGAGGGAAACAAAAGGAGTATTACCAGGACCCTCAGTGGGCAGGCAGTGTAAACAGCACTGAGAAGACAAGAACCCTGGCCTCCCGGCCCTTTACCTGCCTGCTCTTTGTCATTTTACATCAGCGCAGTGATTCCTACTCCTGAAGTCAACCAACCTTGCTGGGAGAGTCCCTCGTCTACCAACAACGAGTGAGCACATGAGAATAGTCATGCTCATTTATTGTAAGCCAGTGGATGCCTAATCTCCAGCTAACTATAACTCAGGCTTCCCCTTCCTGTTTGTCTTCTTCCATCCCTCTATTTAATTCTTCCCTCCTCTTATTCTTCCTTCTCTTACTTCAGCTGATAGAGTTAAGCTCTGTGCTCCGTGTTGAGGATGCTATAGTGAACCAAAGGGGCATTGTAGCTGTTTCCATGGAGGTTCGTGCACAGGAGTGGAACAGGAAGAGAGGAGAAGAGAGGAAGTACGGAAGAGCGAAGTATCCCTGGGATGGGAGGGAAGGAACGAGTTGCCAAGAGTGGATGGTCTTCAGACACATCTGAGATAGCCAAGGAATTTTCCTACCCATCTTTCTAAAACTGGCCTTCCAGAACTTTCCCCAGATGTTTACAGTCATTACTCAGAAACACTCTAAAAGGGAACAGATATTTGATAATTCTTGCAACAACTCTTGAACACCTGCGTTTCATTATTTTGAATCTGCAAAGTTGTTTAATTTTCTTTCTGTGCATTTAGCTGGAGTTTGTTGTTGCTAAACAAAGGTCTTGTCACCCTCCATATTTTCTGTGCGGTGGCATTTTTGTATTTATTCCAACTGTGAGTCGAACTTAGCAGAAAGTAATGTCTGTAAGTGAACGTGAGCACACGTCTTTTTCTTCCTTCCGTAGCCTCCTTTTCTAAACAGCAAGTGTGGCAGCTAGTTCCAAAGCATGGACACTGCAAAAGGTGTTAGAAGCAATCTAGAAATTATTTAAAGAGGTCTGCAGATTATGCACAAATATAACTCCATTTTAGATAGTGTTTGAACAGATTTTAATGCCTGATGTAGGGGGGTTATTCTAAAAATTAGCCTCCCACATACTGGAGTTGAGTGTTGTCATTAGCGCTGAATCAATGTGTTGTTTAAAGCTTTTTAAAAATTCCCTTGTTGGGAGAGGTGAAGGAAAAAAGAAAAGTTAGTAGGTGTCCCTGTGTGACTTAGTAAATCATGTCAGGCGGAAGAAGTCCCAACAAAGCCCATAAGTACAAAAGCAGCCAGTGGCTCATGGTCATCAGGGGTGGGCGTTTGTTTCTGAGTGTAGATTATGGGGAATGTCCTGGTCCTGATCAGGCTGGAGGCCCTGATGAGCGCGATGCCATCTACTCTGCTGACAGATGTGGATGCTTGTGAGCAGGCTGCAGGAGTCTGATCAGCTTGGGCCTCTCTGGGCAGAGCCATGCTCCCTTAACAGCAGACAGACTGAACAAATGTCAGCTTTTCAGTAGGAAATGGACAAACTTCTATTTAGAATCAAAAGCTAGAATCTGAGATGCTGAAGGAGGCCCTGACTTCATAGAAATAAGGCATTTGCTTGGTCTGTGTGGAGGATGTGGGGAACTAATATGTACCTGAAAATGTGCCTGTTTATGTTCCATGACAGTTTGCCATGTGCAGGCAGTCCCTGGCACTACTGAGGCCTGCTGTCAGGAGACAGCACATACTTTCACATGAAGGCAGACATTAGGAGTCTCATTTGACTGGGTATTAGGAGCTTTGATGGTGGTTTTGAGCTGGTGATGGAGGCGTTTGGATTAGGTCATGAGACCTCCTGGAGGGAAAAGTGACCTTTATCCTAGGGTGAGACCCCTAGGCAAAGCAGAAGTGACTCAAGTATGGTGATGCTGCCAGCATCTTGGTGGGTTCAGCATATCTCCTCTGCCTGGTCCTGGGCTAAACAAACCAGAATAAAATGGAAAGTATTCATTTTGGTGTTTGAAGGTGACTCAAATCCAAGTGGATATTTAGTGACAATGGATGCTTTAGGAATTTGTGACTGTAAATGAACGGATGCCATCTTTGCATCATACACTTCAAACTTTTGCTTGAGCCCCCTGGCATGACTTTTCCCTCCTTGGCATTGATAGCTTAAACGGGTCAACAGTATCCTCTCTTGCATCTCACAGCCCCTCCCTCATGATATTGCAGAGTCCATAATACTGCTGTATTGATTTTGCCAGCTGCAGTCATAGAGGTCACGTGGGGGCTGGGCCTGGAGCATGCAAAGAGCTTTTGTCAGTTTGGAAGCTGCAGACAGCTGGATTTTCAAAGTTCTGGCATGCCTGAGCACTCCATCCTAAATGAGGGATCCTCGCCTCTAGATCTCTTCTCAGGTGACCAGCATCGAACCCTTGCTGTAGCAAACAGAGCCCTACCTCCATAGCCAGGTGTCCTGGCTACATCTGGATTGCCCCCCCCCTTCCTCTGGAGCAGTGAGTGCCTTTGGCTGCCACAGTTGGGTCACCAACTCCAGTCTACAGGAATGGGAGAGGTTTCCTCTTTGCTTAGAAAGCCAGAAAAACATCCACCGTGAGAGGCTACAGAAGAGAAAAACACGCTCAGGGCATGAACCTTTGGTTGGATCTTTGACAAAACCCTTTTTGAGGGTTTCAATGTATGAAAAATCTTTTTGTCGGGGACAAGTTTTCCTCATTATCTAATTTCAGTGCCCCTTCCATTGAGTGTGTGTGTGTGTGTGTGTGTGTGTGTGTGTGTGTGTGTATGTATGTATATGTGTGTATGTGTGTGTATGTATGTATGTGTGTATGTGTGTGTATGTGTGTGTATGTGTGTATGTGTGTATGTATGTGTGTATGTGTGTGTGTGTTTTACATACGGTAAACCTAACAAATGGCTATCTGATAGTTGTTTGGTGGGGAGAATTTCTTAGCTCACTGGGGCTGTGTTTAGGAACCTTTCTTTTCTTTTTTAAAGCTGTTTATGATAGAGGTCATATATGTATTGATTTCTTACTCTGTTTTGATTCTATTTTGCTGTTTGTCGTGAGTGTGCTTTATGTTGGGAGTATAAATCTGGAAAAGCAATGCCTAAGAAGACTTTGTGAAGACACGTAGCTTCAGAAATGTCACTTCCCTGAGTTGGTACCAACTGTCTAGAGAAGCATACAGGCCCTTTCAGTGAGTGTCCCAGTAAAGCTGAACCAGAGAAAACTAGTCAACCAGTGACCTGCAGCTGAACGCCCTTGGCCTTTTCTGGGTCTTGCTGGTGTATTTCTCACTGTTCCTGACCATGTCCCATGTGCATCAGAACCCCCTAGGTGGGGCATCTTTCCCCAAATACACAGTGTAGCTTTGATGCCTCCAGGCCCTCCCTCACGTGGCCTTACTTCAAGAATGTCATTGTTCTGTCCTCCACTTTGCAAAAGCTCTCTCATTTGTCAAGGTCTACCTCAGATATGTCTCTGTCACATTTTCACTGACCTCTTTAGGAACAATGTATTGGTTACTTTTCTGTGTTGCCATAGCAATGAATCTATCCCAGGTACTAGTTACACATATACAAGATCACCTTCCATTGTTTGTGTTTCTGAACACAAACACAGGCCCAGCTCCATAGCCAGATGTCCTGGCTGGACCTGGATGGCTAGGCAGGAGCAGGGAAAACCATGTTACAAACACCAATATGATAGACAGTTTTCAGTGAAGTACTGAGATACAGATTCCCAGGAGTCTCCATCAGTGCCTGATAGAAAGTAGAAACTCACGAAGTGAGCGTTGAGTTAATATCAGAGCAGAAAAGCTATACTCCGTGCCTCTCGCAGCCTACCATCTAACCGGAACCTTTTCTGTCCTCTCCTCAGTCATTATCCTGTTGACCAGTCCTGCCTGTCAGGGAGTCTCACTCAGCACTCAGTCAGTCACCTCACAGAGGAACATGAAACGAGAAATAAACATAGCTGTATGAATCTAAATCTTCAAAAATTTTTCATTTTTAAGTTAATTATGCCTCTCCTGAGCCCACCAGACTCTAAACTCTCAGACACAGATGGCCCTCACTAAACCTGGTGGTTCACAAAACGAAACAGATAGACGTGAACATGACAGAGACATTTGTGGGGAGGGGGATGGATAGGCAGGGTATGGTAGGGGGCTAAGAGGTTAGAATTGTCAGTTTGCAAAGTGTAAATGTGTGAAATTATTTTTTAAAAGATGTAGAAGTACATAGAATACCAGAGAAGATAAGATATTAAAGTGCAGTCATCTAGTTCATAAATAAATAATTTTATTAAATATGAAAATATTTTTATGTAAAATTTATTTCATTGAATGGCCACCAGTTGTGCCGAGCACCATGCTTAGCCCAAAGGAAGTTTCAAGCTTCAGGGCTGCTGTGAGTCATCGTGGTCCCTGCCTGGGGTCCCGTATACTTCTTACTGAGACACTCTGTGAGGATAGGGATTGTAACCAGGGGTGCTGAGCAAGAGCGTTAGCCAGATCGCAGTGTTCCACTTGCTCCATGTTCCTTCCAGTTGGTCTCTTTCCAAAGGGTATTACCTCAGACCTGGGGAGAGCAGTTCAGGTCTTCCTGGTCGGTAACTCCCCTAAGAATCAAACAGGAAAGAACTGCACAGATGTACCTGGAATTTTTTTTTTCCCTCTCCTCCTTTCTTTTGGAATGGAAGCCTCCGTATGGCTCCTGTGGGTCATTTGCTTATCTCATACATTCTAATTTTTCATAGTTCAAACATTCAGGAGATTTCAGATAGCCTTCTCAGATTTAAAGCTTCTTTTAAAAAAAAAGAAAGTCAACTCTGGGTCTACCTTTCCCACGCGAAACCAGCGAGCAGAGACTATGTTCCTCTTTTAGAGTGTGCGCCATCTAGTTGACCATAGTCCCTACTCCTCCGGACTGTCTTATTCCTTTCATGAATACACCTTATTCTCCTTGGCCCCTCTTTGTATTTGAAAACTATTGATTTATCAGGAAGAGGATTTAATGGCTACAGGTGTCTGTCCACAGAAATAACGCTGTCATCTGCTACATTGTAACAGCTGGACTTTGTCTGTGAGATGGGGTAGACACTGTAGCTTCAAGTCTTTATCATTGAGATTCCTGGAAACATGGCACTTTTATATGTAGAGGGATCAGAGTGGTAAATCCCATCTCCTTTGTGCCGAGCTTCTTGCAGACCCACGAGATTTGGCCATAAGAAGTTTATTATATTTAAGGCCAGAGGATTTCCGGGTATTGGGAAGGATTGTGTATAGCTATCATTTTTATTAACACCTTTAGTTTCTTGGTAAGAAACCAAGGAGTGAGGATCAGGTGACTCAGCGAGGGACACACAGTTGATTAAGTAAAGGGGTCTGGTAGAAATTCTCCTGGCTCTGGTCTGCATTCTTTCCCCTATATTTTCCCTGATTTTGCATGCTTTCAAAAGTCCCGAAGTTGAAAGACAAAGCTCTTCTGGACAATCTGGCTGTTCCTTTCCCCAAAGTTACTAACAGAGATGGTCCCCACCATCCATATCTGAACCACACTCATCTTCATTTACAGTATCCCTTTTCATTTAGTCTCCTACTACCAAATGACTGTATACAGAATGCTATAAAGTTAATGTTTGCATCCCAGGTAGGAAACAAAGCCATATGTCCCATGGATCTTTATTTCGGTGGCCAGGACTTTTACACCTAAGGGAGAAAGCTCGCCGTTCTGTTTTCCGGTGCTCTATTTTCTCTTCCTCTTCTTTAAAAAAATATTTTGTCTTATTTTTATTGTTTTATTTATGTGTCCACATGTGTATCTGTGTAGGGGTGTGTGTATGTGCACTTCAGTTTGACTGCCCTTAGAGACCAGAGGCATGGGAGCCCCCTGAATCTGAAGTAATGATCAGTTGCGAGGTGTGTGATATGGTTGTGGGGAACCAAATCTGTGTTCTCCAAAAGAGCAGTGTGCGTTCTTAACCAATGAACTGATGAGACATCTCTCCCGCACCCTTGCCGCCTTTCCTTGTTGTTTTAAAGATTACATTTTCGTGTGTGTGTGTGTGTGTGTGTGTGTGTGTTTGTGTGCGCGCGCGCGCGTGTGTGTGTGTGTGAGGGGAAGCCAAGGAGACCAGAAGAGGGTATCAGATTCCTTGGAGCTGGACTCACAGTAGTTGTGAGTTGTCAGGTTGGGTGCTGGGAACAAAGTGGCAGTTCTCTAGAAGAGTAACAAGCTCCCTTCGCCACTAAACCATCTCTCTAGCCCTTCTCCTCCTCTTGATGCTCCTTTCCTATGTTTCTTTTTGTTATCTGCTGTTTCCTTTTGATTCTTCGACAAATGTGGATGAATGATTAATAATATTGGTGTTAAAAAGATGAGTCAAGAGGGCCAGTGAGATGGTTGAGTGAGAAAAGGTGCTCGCTGCCAAGTCTGATGTCCTGAATTCAATCCCTAGGACTTACGTGGTAACGTGGTGGAAGGGCAGAGCCAGCTCACCAGCTCCTATATGTTGCCTTCAGACCTCCACACATCTGCCGTGGCATATTCACACACACTCTCTCTCTCTCTCTTTCTCTCTCTGTCTCTCTCTGTCTCT
>JAQHUG010000103.1:5474046-5546314 GCA_028555095.1 Dicrostonyx torquatus | reverse complement strand
GTTTAGATGGTTTTCAGAACATAAATTCTGTTTGGAAAAAAAGAAAACCATCATTTCATATGGGTTGAATTTGGGGAGTCCTACTCTTGCCTGTGCTCCAGTTACGGCCTGGCTTCTTATCTGCCAGCTTTGGTTTTTTTTGTTTGTTTTCTTTTGTTTAGAGGAATGGAAGGTTTCTCAATCAGTAAGTCATTGGTTGTCACCTCACAGTGTACTTTTAAGAACTCTGTAGATCCTCTCCTTTCCATTCATGGGGACATTAACAAATGCTGAGAGTGTAGATGTCATTGTTGTTTTTCAAGAAAATAAGTCCAATGCAAAAAGAGCTTACGTCATTGAAGATCAAACCAAATATGACCAAACTTGTGCAATGATATTCATACAAAGCATAAAAGTCCCGTTAATTAAAGCCGTGGCTCTACTGGGGCCCACATTCCAGGGTTCTCAGTAGAGAAAATATGTTTTCTTTCTAGGCGAGTTTTATTAGCAGTGATGTTCCGGTATGTGGTTCAGGTTAATTAATGATGTAGTCACCCTGGTGTCTTGCCATGAGCTTTATTCCAGTAAGTGAGCACTAGGAAATCGCATTGGCTTATCTTGTCATTCCAAAAAGAAAGCCATAATTTGGACCATTGTAATATGTTTCTATGAGGTATGTCAACAAAGGAATTTAAGAATTCTTACATGAATATGGCTGTTGACTAAGAATTCATTCTCTATAAACAGTAAGTGTCCTGTGCAGGGGCCTCAAAGGTTATGCACATTCTTAACTATTTTATTGGCTGAAATGATTGAGACCTCAAGGATCAGACCACCCACAAATTCCAGAGGCACTGACCTTCATTGTATGAGGAAATTTGTACCAAGGGCCATTTTTCCCCCCAGGGGAGTTTTTTTATTATTAATTTTTTATCATGGTAATGTTTTAAAACTTAATTTGGGTTGTGCCTACATAGCAACCTTCCTTGGAGGTTGAAACAACAAAGCAACTGGATTGGAAATTAGATTTTCCCCCTTTCACAGCTAATGTAGTTCTCGTTCCTTTGGGAGTTCCCCTTTGCATGGGCTGATGATTTCTCTGGAACTCTATGGAAATTGGTTCAGACAGGAACAAAGGGGAGAGGGGATGGCAGTGATGATTCAAATTAGTGTCTCTTCTTCAGTGAGAGTCTGGTCGCTTGAAAGTGCGTGTCGTCTGATGTCAGTCAAGCTGTCTAGGGTTAAGTGAGGTGCCAGAGAAACTGGAATCCAAACTTCAGGGTCTCAGCAGTGAATTCATCCTGTCAAGATGGCTTGAATTGTTCATTTGAAGCCTGTACCATCTTCACGTGGTTCAGAAATGGGCCACACACAATTTGACTTTTCATTACATGATGGAAGGTTCTCCCAGGCAGCCCAAGAAAGATTCCTAGTGCCTAACATCATGAATTAGAAAGGCTTAGCGACCCAGAACAATGACAGCTTTAGGAATAGTATCCAAAATACATTAAACAGAATAAGCACTTGCTGTCAGGGGCACGCATGCAAACACACACATAGTCAAGGGAATCCTGCACAGATACTAGTCAATATTTTTACCTTCAGCTCTTGCTGGTTCAAACACCATGCCTGTTAATTGAATTTTGGCTTACTTCCAGTGTTTGAGAGCCTGTACCCATGAAATAATGACCTGAAATAAATTGTATCTCTCAGTAGATATATCTTTTTATGTAAAATTCTTAAAAGGAACAGAGAGGAATGAAATGCTTCTATGTTTGGAAATTATGGGAAAGATGGACAAATGGGCCAACCAAAGGATTTCGAAGGACCTCACCAATGGAAGTGCTGTAAACGTCAGAAAATGGTAGTTCCTAGAGACTTCTAGGTTTGAATGGATTTTTCTGTGGAAGGACTGATTTAAGGTTTGATGGCTATACGGCTGCTAATCCTTGAGACTAGATTGTTGTAAGCATCCGTGCTTTGGAGACTGGATGACTAGAGTTACCTTTGTTGTGGACATCCCTTTAAGTGGCAGAAATGAGAATAAATGGAAGAGAGTGGGTTGAGCCTCTCTCTGTCGTTATCCTGTTCCCTCAGGACACAGTTAATAGGCACCCATCATGCAGGTGCTGAGAGGGGTGGGTTTCTTCTCCTGAGTGGCCCTTGAAGTACATGATGCAATACGGGCTGCTGAGAGGAAACAGGCGGGTGTTTGCATCCGTCTGGAACTGGCACGTAGGAGCAGCCCAAGGAGACCCTGTCTTCAGGAGTGACTGTCTCCCTCCTGTTTGATGGGTGTGAATCAGCAGTTACCTTCTAGGGGAAATGATGGAGCCCCTCAGATCAGTATGACAGCATCTGGGGATGCATTTCCAAGCTCAAGAGATCACCTCAAGGGTTGTCTAAAATTCCCAGTTGAAACATAACTTCATTTATTTACTCAACTATTCTGATTTTGGGGGTGGGGTTAAATGACATTTTTGCTGGGTGCTGGGGATTTACTGGTACATTTCAGCCTCTACTCTCTGGATCTTCTGTCCTTGTAGGAAAAGGTAGGCAGGTAAATATGAGAACCGAGAGTTGGGGTCAGTCCAGGACTTTGCAAACACTAACCTGCAAGTCAGACAAGGTAGTGTGGAGAGGAGTGGATGGGGGTCTTTGGGGCTGGTTTGTCTAGGTGAGTCACAGCAGGCCGTGTCTGTGTAGGTCACAGTGAACCGAAACGAGACAGACTGAGACACTGCTGATGCTCAGGAACCCAGGAGCCCACACTCTGGGTGGTGGGGTGGGCACGAGGAGAGTTGTGTCTACCTGAGGAGTGTAATGAGTGGGAGAGAGAGGAGTAGGTGGGGAAAAGACAGGTCAGCAAGGCGTAGGAAAGAAGCAGGGGTGGTGGTGGCTTACTCGCAGAAGGTTATTTTTGGGGAGGGGGTTGAACGCATGGCTCATGCATCTTGTAAAGAAGCAGATGAGCCCTCGCTTGGGGAAAGCTGAGGGGTCAGATGAAGAAAGGAAATCCTGAACCAGATTCTCAGGCTTGGGTTCTTTTCATCAGTGGGAGTGGGGGTGGGGAGCAGCAACAGAACAAACAGGAGTATGGTGTCCACTTGTCCACACTGCTCTTCTCTTGGTGTTTTCTAGAGAAAGAGAAGAAGGAGGTGGCAAGTCTGTGAGGGCAATGGACGTTTCTTCCGCTCAGGTGCCTTCTGTCAGAGCTTCCCCATGAAATGAAATTGCTGCTTAACTTAGTCTGTGAGGTTTATTCTGTGTTGTAAACATATAAATTTATCCTCAAAAGCCCTGAAACAGACATAATGCTTGTAGTTCAAACTTTGTGAGAAACACAAGCAGGGATGACCACCCACCCTGTCTCTTAGGTTTTTTCCACTGCAGCGTGTTTGCATTTTATCACACTCCTGCCTCCCCAGAATTGTGGTCACTGATGGCTTTTCCATTGAATCCAGGGTTAGTTCATTCATTCATTCACCTACCCACCCATCACACATTAGACAAGTGTACGAAGCAGGTCACAAGTCAGGAGTGGGTTCAGATGTCTTTGATGATCCCACACTAGCTAAATTTACATTTTAGATACTGGTGAAGCCAGTAGCCATGTGGAGGCAGGAAACAGGATTGCAGAGAGTCCAGACTCTGAGTTCCTGCTCAGAGACATGTCTCAGGACACTGTGTAGGGTTTCCAAACCCTTCCCTTCACTATGGTATTCGTGTTGAGCCATGTCTCGTGCTTCTCACCCTGCTCTCCATATGTGGGCTGCACTTTCAGTCTGTCCGTCCTATTTCAAGGGCTGTGCCTACTTTAAATGTTCAGTCCATTCTTCCAGTAGATGAGCACACTGAGTTCAGGGAGGTTAAGGTTGCTCCGTCATGCGGCCATCTTAAATATTTTACGAAATCGATTCCACGGGCATACAATTACACAAAATGACAACTGTCCGAGCAAGAAAAGCAGCTCAGAGCTTGCTTTCATTGTGCCCTTGGCTGCCATTTTCCGTGGCCTGGGGAGTACAGCACTCTCCTTGTTCCCTGCGTTGTCTGTAACACTCTGCACTAGAGCTTCCTGGAAGCTGTAGTTTCAAAGTGTCTTCTGTGATCATCAGCCACGAGATTGCATCTGCCACTGAAAGCCCCAGTGGGCTTTGAACCTGTTGTTCTTGGGAAATTCAAGCTGTGAGAGGGATAGGAGAATGCTTTGTGTGTGTGCGATGGTGTGGTGTGTGTGTGTGTGTGTGTGTGTGTGTGTGTGTGTGCGCGCGATGGTGTGGTCTGTGTGTGTGTGTGCGCGCGATGGTGTGGTGTATGTGTGTGTGTGTATGTGCGCACGCGTGTGCGCTGTGGAAGGACATGTTTAATTAACCCAGTGGAGAAGGACATAACAGTGGCTTAGGAGGAAGTCAGTGAAATGAATTTACCAAAAAAAAAAAAAAAAAAAAAAAAAGAGGAAGAGAAAAATCCCCATAGCCTGAGTCAGGCTGTGGAGTGTTCTGGGAGAGGAAGGGGGATGATGTCATGTTCCCATCCTGGTTGCTGAGAGTGAAGGGGCCCAGGGAGTTTGTGGAGGGTGTGTGCATGTGTACACAAGGTTAATAGGAACGGGTGGGGCGTGGATGAGCAAGCTGTAAAGCAGGATTAATAACCCCTTGTCAGACCTTTCTCCGTTACTGTGTTTTGCAGTAATTTTAGTTTGAATGAGAGCTCTCTAGCCAATTAATGTTTATTTGTTTCTTTTGGCAAGGCACGGTGGGGGAAGGGATTGAGATTGGTGAGTTTAAATTTTTTGTTTTGTTTTTGCATTTTGGAGGAAGTGAGTAGCATGAGTTTGGATTTTCAATGATGTCCCCCCTCCCGTCTCTTAAGAGGCAGGAGGCAAGACATGGCCAGCTGGTGCCTTGAACTGGCACAGGTGCAGAGGCTGTGGGGGGTGGGGAGCCAAGAATAATTACAGGTTTCTGAAGCATCAGGCCCTGCCTGACACAAGCACTCGTCAAGAAAACTGCTCTTTATGGGAAATGAATGGTGAAGCTGAGCACCCGTCAGGCTCACCGTTGTTCTTGGGACACCATCAGTGGGAAAGAGTCCTTCTCCTCTGCCCGAGGGCTCTGAGAAGCCATCCTTCCCAAACAGGAGCTGCTTAGCACTGTCACCAGCCATAATAGACTTGGTCTTGTTTCATGTCCAGATCTCGTCCATTGCTCTTGACAGCAATATATGGAGTCATTTTCTTTGGCTCTTCTTAATGCACAGGTTTTATTTTGTCCATGCAGATGTAATAATGACCACAGCTGGGACATCTACTGAAACTTAGCTTTGATCTACTAAGTAGCAAACAGTACTTTCACCGGCTTGACCCTACATGGTGGCTTGGTTGAAAGAGAGGGAAAGAGGAAACTAAGGGTCTTCTCTGTCTAGCTGTTTGGCAGTAGCATCTAAATCACTCCAGAGCTGGGATTTAGTTCTGTTCCATGGGTAAGGGACAGCGAGCAGCCATTCTGAGGGCTAGCTGCAGACTCCATGTACTTTAGTTGTTTTTCAAACCCGTTTCCAAGTGCTCTGAGAATGAATGAAAACAAGGCAGAACCAAGTTTAGAGGTTCTGTTTGTGCTTGGTCCCTCTCATTCCTAGTTGATTCAGGGAAAGGCACTCCAAGTTGGAGAAGGTGGAAACCCAGTCTTCCTCCTGGAACCTGAAGCTCAGCTTTGCTAACGTTAGTATTTTATTTGGATTTGAGTTGTTTCGGATGATTTGCTTTCTGCATCAAACTAAAGATCCCTTGGAAGATGAAAGGGGTGTTTGAGGATGCTGCACATCATGTACCCAGGAAAAGCAATTTCAAAGACACCACCCTCTTCCCAAGCTTTTATTCTCCTTCCTTCCTTCCTGGCTTCCCCAGGGAAACATAAACAAATAAATATTTTCTTTATCTGTTGGAAATCATTTGGGGGGCGGGAACAAGCCCTTGAAGAGGTTTTGATACAAATTTCCTAACTTTCATGTTTGTTTGGAATTAAATTAATTTTCATAGCATTGACTCAGAATTTAGAAATTACTAGAGGGAGATGCTTTAATTTGGTTTCAGCTCCAGCAACCAGTTGATGTGAGAAAGAGCCAGGAGGAATGTGATCTTGCATCCCCTATAGTTCCCTATAGTTGTTTTGTGGGACTCAGCAGTTCTGACAGCAGTGTGCAGTGCTGTTGTACCTATGGAGTGTGCTGTTGGTGTGCTGGTTTCTTTTTAACCTCTTAACTAAAACATGCAGTAAGAGATTGTTACTTATACTGTATTCTTGCTTACTCGGATTTTCTAGACAAAATTCTTCCCTTTCCAACTTCCTACCCTAATGTGCTGATAATAAAAATCAAGAAAAGGTGAACATTGTCTTGGGGAGTGACTGTCTAAGCTGTAGGAGGTGGGTTAGTGACACCGGTTCGTATGTATATTCTGTCCTAAAGTATTCTCAGTGTGACTATGCCCTTTCTCAATCAACTTTAAAATGTTGAGGCAATGGACTTCTCAAGTGCTTGGAAGCTGAAGTTCTCCCACAGGCTTACTGGGTTTGTCCGTGGTGGTTCTTCTCCTCTAGCCACAGAGGAAAGTACCAAATCTCTCTGGTTCCTTTTCCATCTTTCAATGCCGACCTAATTTTAAAAGAGTAGAAATATGTCAGCAACTTTGATCTTTGAAGAGAACAAAGCCATTAAGTTTCCATCCACATCAATCTCTACAAATCTTTTTGTTGATTTCAGGACTTGAATGAGTCCTTCTTTTTTGCTAAACAGTTTAAGCGTAAGCACATCCGCAGAGTCCCTGGAGGAAGGTTTTAGAAATGTCCACAGAGAGGGACCCGATGTCCACACCCATCAGTAGCTTGTCTGGTATCCTGCTGAATTTCCATTCTGGGATGTGTCTGAAGATTTCAGAGCACACACACAAAAAGTGAGCGTTAGGCCCCTCCTTGGAGAAAGCAAGAGGTTGCTTCCCTGCTTTCTCCCTGTGAGGCTCTTTAGGGACTGTGGCACCGTGGTTAATAGCACGTGGCAAAACCGCATATAATAATGGGCAGAAAGAGGTTCCCATGGGCAGCCAAGTGCAGATCACCTGTGTGTAATTATCTGGGTGAACATTCTTGCTTGGAACAAATGCTCACCCCTTCCTTGCCGGGAACATCATCATTGCCACTCATTACCTTCGTCAACAGCAGCGTCAGGTCAAAGGCTGATCTGAGAGGAAGCCCAACTTTGTATGTTTAAAAAGTGCAAGTCTACATTTCTATTTATTTTTTTTTGCATCTATGTATTTTGCCTAAAAATTGTCTTATCTCTGTGTAGGCTCAACTCTTGACCTTTCTAGGTGAGACAAATGGGATGACTATGATAAAGGACAACTGCCAAAAAGACCACAAATGACCATTGACTGATTAGCAAATTACGTATCGATTACTGACCTTTTATTTCTTTGACTTTGCATTATTCCAGAAAAAAAATCATTAGCAAAATGCAATTTATTTTCCTTTGTTTTTTAAAATTTAACTTAATAACTTGAATATACATGGATCCAGAGTCCGGAATACCTGTTCTGCCATGGTTATTACATAGTAACAGAAGTGTTTCATGCTTTGTCTCATGTTCAAATTGAGATCAAGGATAAAAATGAAAACTTTTTATGACCTAAAGGGTTTGAAAGGGGGCGAACCTGGGAACCTAGGCTAGAGCCTGCCCTTCTTGCTTCTGTGATCATAATCGTAAGCACCCAGACATCCCGCCAATCTGTCCACACTTAAATTTGTTTCTGCAGATATGTTTCCCTGCCCAGACTTGGGAAGGAGTGTCTTTCAACATTTGGCAATCAGCACATTTCCTCGGCACCCTGTTTTGTAGACCAGGCTTCCTGTGGGACATCGACTCCATGCTGAGATTTGAGTGAAGAAGGATTAGTGGAAGGGAGGGTGAAAGGCTGCATCAGGCCTGTGAGCTTGAGGGAAAGTAACAAGGAAAAATGAGTGAGAAAACCCTTCACGGAGGCGTGGTGGGGAGGTAGTAATGGATTGGTAGTTTGAGTGGAACAAAAGCCACTTGGTGACTTGGCCATTATATTCTCAGATGCTTTACATTTTTCGTGAACCCAGGACAGTAATTGTTTACTGCCAATGAGGAGAGTTTTGATAGGCTTGTGTGCTGCAGGACCGGAATTTTCTTGTTCTCCTTCAACTTTGGTTTCTGGAACTTGTCGTAGAAGAGGCTATGGCCGTAACAGGTTTGAAATCTTTTTAAAATCATTTTCTATCGTTTATTTGTGTGGTGTGAGACTGAGACAGAGAAGGGAGGTTCAGGCCAAGGTGCCCATGTAGAGAGCAGCTCCCTCCTTCTACACGTGGTTCTGGGCCTCTAACTCGGAAGTCAGATCACCAGGAATGGCAGCACCTGCTTACATGAAGCCCTTTCCCCAGCCCATTCTCCTTCTTCCTTTCTCTAAAAGCCAGGTCTTGGATTGTTACCTTTAACAAGCTTGTTTCAGTAGCAAGAGGGCTGGGAAACATGATGTGAGTCATGAAGGAGCTTTTAGGGTGAGAGCTTCAGAGGCAGCTCCAGGGATCATTATTCGGAGACTGGGCAGAGAAGCCGTGCGTTTCAGAATTGGCTATCACAGCCTTCACGGAGCTCATCCGTGACTCATAAGTTTATAAGGAAATCACTAGCACTTGGAAACAGGCTTTCCCTTTGCTGAAATTAATGGCTTGTTCAGGATTCAGGCTGATGCAACGGATCGAGCCTTAAGTTGTGTTGTTAGATCAGGCTGCAAGAAGCCTCTGTCTCCACGGTGAGGTAGCAGACAGGTATAATTCGTGTCATTAAACTTGACGTCTGCTGACCCAGTCTTGGAATTTGGTGGCTGAAGTGTCATCAGAATAGAGAAAAACATATGAACACTATTCAGATTTATAGCCTAGAGATATCAGTTGCTAATGTTTGCTCAATTTCATTCTTTCCTTCAATATAGCTAACGATGGTATGATTATCACTGCCAGGAAATTATCATTGGGAAAGATACCATTAGCTAGTTTATATACTTTATTTGAATTGCAATATTTTCTCAATATTTTATTTGCCTAAGATCCATTATCATGACATAAAGTGTCATATCATTTTGTCTCTTCTGGTCTGTGACAGCTTTATAGTTTATGACCATGACATTTGTAACTGGCCAGTTGTTTTGTGGAATGGATTCTATTTGGGTTTGTCTCATATTTTCTCATAATTAGATTGGGCTTATGTATCTTTGGTAGGAATACCACAGAATCTTGTCGTACCCCATTGAGCATATCATACAGTGGTTACCAATATGACTTGTCATGAGTATGTTAACTATAAACAATTAAGGTGGTATCTGCCAGCTTTCCCCACTGGGAAGTTATCATTTTTGTCTCTGGATTTAACATCTCCTTGGGAGATACTTTAAGAGGATAAATACCTTGCTGCTTATGTTTTCCCCTCTTGCCTTGAGCCTCCACCGATTAGTCTTACTTGGTATCATTATTGCTTTGTTGTCTGCCTCATGCTGGGTTTTGAATTACTGTCAACATTTCTCTCAACCATATACTTGTAATCTCATATAAGGAAAAAAACCATCTTTCCCCTCCATTTATTTATTTAATAATCCATTTATAGTAGTGTGAGGTTTTGATTTATTTGGGCTGTAATCTATTACCATTATAAAATTTCCCCTCGCTGTCTATATTTGACTGAAGACTTCTGTAAGTTAGAAGCATGATGTCTTTACTGCACCCCATTCCTTTACATTTCCTTGTCTTCTGAGATCACAGGATCTTTTAGGATTAGCTAGTTTTAGTTAGTTTTACCCCAGTGTATGAAACAAGTCTTTTTCTAGTGAGCCCCGACTGTCTTTGCAGACTATATAAGCTGACAGGGCAGTAGAACTCCACCTATAGACACAGAAGCTAGTTGTGTGCAGGAATCCTTGCACAGGAGACAGAGAGCTACCCCGGGACATTCAGTAACCCATGACTCAGCAGACTTTTACCTGGACCGTTCCACATCTCCTCTTTGGGCAGAAGGGCAAGAATCGTTCTGCTTGTGCACCCAAGACCATCTCTAAAACTGCCTGCCTCAGCAAGATGAGCCGTCCTCTTGACTGTAATGTAAACCTCAGTCAACTTAAAAGGCTTCATATCTACAGTCTGTTATTTGATCACAAAGAAATGAAATCAGGAAACACTAATAGATACCTAGAAAAAAAATCTCCAAATATCTGGACATTAGCATACCTTTTACTTGCTCCCCGTAATGATGACTATCTCCACTGAAACAGCTGTAGAATAATGAGCGTAACAAAACCATCTACATGAAGGTGCTGGAGAGATAAGAGAAGCAAATAGATTTAGATGACAAATGCATTTGCGTAGGGGAACTATCCAATTATGTTCCAGTTTTTCGTGTGTGTGTTTGTTTGTTTTGGTTTTTAAACTTCACTAGGTGTTGGGTGGAAGAGTTACTTGGGTAGCTGCATTTGGAAAGGTGGAAGAGACAGAATGACCAAAGTAAGAGTAGTTGGGAGCCCAGCACTGTCCCTGGCTGGGGAGGAACTTCATAGTTTTAAGATTAGGGTTTTGTAACACAGAAGTGAATCCATTAGACGGTTGACTGAGGGCTTCGGGCAGTGGAAAGAAGGTGATAATCCATAGCAATTAGGTGGAGAAAGAAAGGGGAAAATGTTTAGGCATAAAATTCAAAACAGGGTCCATCAAGGTAATGCAAATTCTAGATCTGAGAGGGTGGCAGTATCGGGTTATTTGATTCTCATATAAAGTACCTGGAAGAACTGAGCCATTTTGTTGTGTAGTTGGTAGATAAAATATCAGAACTTAGTAAACCTTCCGTGATGAGCCTCTCCACGTTAGAAGGGAGAGTTCCTTCCTCACTCCCCGCTCGGCACCTTAGGAACACTTGCAGTCACCTCACTTTTTGAATTCACGCCACTCTTAGCACCCCACTGTCTACACTGCCCCCACATCACATGTGTGACTGCGTCTTGTATCATATGAATCCCTCCCTGAGCCCTACTTCAAGCATGATAGTTGATTGTGAGTGTTGAATGAGTACGGAAACCATTCATTAGTTCATGGCATTAGACACCAGCTGGGAAGGCCAAAGCTGATTTATAGTTATGAATCTGGTTCTCATTCAGAAATACAAAGATTGACCTGGTCTTACCAAGCCCTAGGTGGTTTAAATGTTGCCAAATAAAATCCTAACAGACACAACGTGTCTATGTATGCCATCAGACTCTGTTCTGCACAGGATAAGTCCCTACAGCCAGAATGCTGGTTGAATAGAAGCACTGTGGAGGCAGTAAATCGGGAACGAGTCACATTTGGAATTGCCTTTAGCATTTCTCTTTTGAAGCCGTAGAAAAAAGAGTGGAGGTGAGGTGAGTGTGCAAGTCAGCAAGATCATTTATGGAAGAGTCTGAAATGGTGAAATTGAGGAGAACTTTGGAAGGCAAACTTATTTTTGCCGTGAAAGGGCTCCTACCATCTTTCAATGACTTAGGAGCACCTTGGTCAAAGATTTGCAAAAGCTATTTTTTTGTTCCTCTCTACTACATGAAAGTTTTATCATTTATCATCTTCTATCTTTCATAGGTCTTTCACTCACTGCCTAAGCCAAGTCGGCCAGGGACTCAGAGATTTGCCTGCATCTGACTCCTGAGTACTGGGATTAAAATTATGCATCACCAAACCTGGTACCTTTTATAGGTCTTCACTGTTGTCTTTGAACTTATTTTTGCTGAACAGTAGGAGGCACCAAGCAGTAGTAATGAGATTCAGGCGTCTTCAAATTGCATTTGTTATAATGCATTAAGGACAAAAGAGGTTTTGTCTTATGTCTTCAAGATTTTATAATAGGCATTCTGTAGAATGATATCCATTCCCTGTGGTCATAGGATCCAGACTCAAGTCAGGGCTGGCTCTGGCTGTTGGCTCCAGAAGTTGCCTCTTTGATTAAATATGTGTAGAACACAACTTGTAAAGTTGACTTAGCTTTGTAACTGGTTCAAGTCTGTGGTGAACATTGGAATGGGACCATGAACAATCTTTGCTTCTCTTTGCATCCTGCTTCCACGGCAAATCTTAGTGGTGCTTAGACCATCTTAGCTGCTGAGCTGGTAGAAACGAAAGAGACCATGCTGGTGTTAAGGGTCTATTGATTTCACAGCTGTAAGACAGTCCATCTGGGGCTCCAGTTTTCTGTCTCCTACAGTAGTTGAAGTCATCCATGTGGCCTTGCTGAGCTCCGCAGAAGGACTCAAAGAGTAAATACGAAGGCATCAGACTCGTAGGCAAGAGCATTTTCAGACATTGGCCATGAAGGCCTTCACTGCAGCTCCTGTTTGCCTCCAGGTGTCCTTTGTCTCTGATGGTTACTTCTCTCTTCCTTTCCCCACAGACATGCCTTGAGTTGGAACGCTACCTCCAGACGGAACCCCGACGGATCTCGGAGACCTTTGGTGAGGATTTGGACTGCTTCCTCCATGCCTCTCCTCCCCCGTGCATTGAGGAAAGCTTCCGGCGCTTAGACCCCTTGCTGCTCCCAGTGGAAGCCACCATCTGCGAGAAGAGCTCTGCAGTGGACATTCTGCTCTCTCGGGACAAGTTGCTATCTGAGACCTGCCTCAGTCTCCAGCCAACCAGCTCGTCTCTAGACAGCTACACAGCCGTCAACCAGGCCCAGCTCAACGCAGTGACCTCATTAACGCCCCCCTCATCCCCTGAGCTCAGCCGCCATCTGGTCAAAACCTCACAGACTCTCTCAGCCGTGGATGGCACGGTGACGTTGAAACTGGTGGCCAAGAAGGCTTCCCTCAGCTCAGTGAAGGTGGGAGGGGTGGCGGCAGCCGCAGCCGTGACACCAGGTGGAGCAGTTAAGAGTGGACAGAGCGACAGTGAACAAGGAGGGGTGGGGGCTGACACATGCCCTGAAAACAAGAAGAGGGTCCACCGCTGTCAGTTTAACGGATGCCGGAAAGTCTATACAAAAAGCTCGCACCTAAAGGCCCACCAGAGGACGCACACAGGTAGTGGTACAAGTCGGCCGCAGGTCATTTCTTCCTCTTTTACACGTTCCCCTTGTGGTGAGATGGGCTTCTCTTATAAGAGGTTTCCTTCCTGCTCACTAGGAGGGCACAAAGAGGCAGGAGAGCTGGCTAGGGAAGCGAAATGCCTCATTTCTGACTCTAGAGTCTGAAATTCTTCCAGCACAGGATATGGGATTTTCACTGCCTGGCTGAGGGGCTGGTTTCAGAGGCAGAGAACCAAGGATTGAAGGAAGGGAACTCTGGTGACATTCCCAGTACCCCACACTAGCATCTCTGAGTATGGTTCTGCAAGTTTGATCCACGTGAAAGTTGAAGAGGTACATTTCAGAACATTCACGGTTGTACCTGGTAGCCAGGATGGCCCTAGTCTCTCTTCCCCCAGCATCCCTGATTTTTTTTTTTTTTAAATCAAAGTCACCAACAGCAGGAGGGTTTCAGAGTTCATTAGATGTGATCATCCTATAATTAATTGGCATCTCCTCTTTTGCATTGTTCTCTGGCGCATGCTTTATGGAGAGGTGGCAGAATTGCTTTTTAATGAGCTTGTTACCGAGAAGTAGCTGAAGTGATTACATGGCTGTGTGTGTGGGAAGGGTGGCGGGGAGGGGACTGGATATTTCACTCAGGATTTCTGTACTGCTCTTTGGGGCAATGGGATCATTTGGAAGTGGGTGGTTCACACAGGAAGGAGAGGGGTCGCCATTTTCCTTAAGACTGTCTTTGTTTTCAGTTTTGGGACTGGAGCTTGTGGTCACATGTCTTCTTGGTCGGCTAAAGTGCCCCAAGGAGAAATTCCTGGAGCTGGTGGTCTGTGAGTGGGTCGCTACTGGTGCATCACGTGTACGGTTTTTGTGCACTGCTTAGGAAGCATCCCCAAAGGTGTAAGAGAGAAAGAACGTTCTTAGAGGAAAGTAGGGGATGGCCTGTGAGGTAAGAGAAGAGCCTAGGACCAGTGCTGCCCTTCAGTCCCAGCACTCAGGAGGCAGAAACAAGTGGATCTCTATGAGTTCTAGGCTAGTCTGGTCTATATAAGTGAGTACCAGCCTAGTCAGGGCTACACAGTAGACTCTGTCTAAAAATACAACCAAGCGACCTGGCAACAATATGGCCGGGAGGGTCTCTCTCAACTCTGAGGTTTGGGTTCCATGATGTCTTTGTATGTTCCTGAAGGAACATGTACCCTGTGTGAAGAGAAGCCACCGGTTTGAACCTCAGTGGTGGCCTCATGCAGTGAAGAGGCATAGCATTGCTCCCTGCGTCCTGGATTAGACAAACACCCACAGGACTGAGCAGAAAGCACTGTGTGACTCTTGCTAGGTTTGTGGAATGGTCTTCTTAACACAGCCTCTGAATCCATGGCTCGCTTCAGATTCTTCCCGAGCTCCAAACACTAAAGTCAATGCTTCTTTCTGTTGTCAGTCCATTCCCCTCCCCTCCCCCTCTTTTTTTTTTTCTTTTTCTTTTTTGTTTTTTCAAGACAGGGTTTCTTTGTGTAATGGCCCTAGCTGCTCTGGAACTAGCTCTTGTAGACCAGGCTGGCCTTGAACTCACAGAGATCCACCTGCCTCTGCCTCCCAGAGTGCTGCTATTAGAAGCATGTGTCACCGCCACCCAGCCCTTTCCCTCTCTTGATACTATTTGAAATCATTTTAATTTTTATTTCTTTCTTTATTGAGTCAGGGAAGAAAGTAATGACAAGTCATTACAATACCCTCAGGCTGTGGAGCAAAACTCACTCCTTCTGTTCCCCAAGGAAACCAAAGAAAGCAAAATGAAGTGAGAATGTTGCGATATGCCAGGTGTTGGAATACATGATTATGGTTAGCTACCTTCCTGAACGTTTGGCACTAACCACATTACCTCTTGGCTAGAAGCTGGGCAGCTCTGAGGAACAGATTTAGTGGTGAGGAGTGTCTAGTGTTTTCTTCTTCCCACCGTGTGACCCCAGCAGAGGTGTCTGAAGGGTCACCATGATAACGGATGCATGATTTGGGGATTTGTTCTTTGAAAATAGCTACTCAGAGTGAGGACCAAGGTGGAGCTTGTTTTGCACAGCGCCTACAGCTACTTGCTCTGTAGTGGACGTCGGTGCCAAGATCGCTGAGCACAGGAAATGTACTGAGAAAGGCAGTGCTGAATAGCAGTCGGGCAGGATAGTAGAGACAAGTCCACTGGGGTTTGTGGTCTGCCTCCACTACTTCCTAGACTTCTGACCTGTATACATTATCTTCTCTGGGCCTCTGTGAAGAAGGATAAGTATGTCCACATTACAGTTTCCGAGACTGAATGAGCTGCTTGCTTGGCGGACAATCATAGCTCATTAACAATAGTAGTAGAGTTGTTCTGTTATTCTGACTGTTGTGATGATTTCGGTTCTTACTTGACATTGATAAATGAGTGAGACAGCTTTATGTAAACTAGACATGGGTCAGTTAGCTAGAGCTAAAGGTTGAGTGTCCTTAACCACAATGATCCAAGCTCCCAAACTCTCTTTTGGTGTGTATGTATGTGTGTTTTTTTGGGGGGTTGTGCACACACATGCCTGTCGAGGCCAGAAGTCAGCGTTCAGTGCCTCCCTCAATTTCTTTTCCCTCTTAGTTTTTGAGAAAGCGTCTTTTAATGAACATGGAGCTCATTGATTGGCTAGACTGACTAGCCAGTGAACACTCAGGGTCCTCCTCTCCACTTCTCCAGCTCTGAGATTATAGATGATATTTGGTATCTATCTATCTGCCTACTTATCTATCTATCTATCTATCATCTATTTATTGAAAATGGATTCTTTTCTCATACAATACATTCTGATCAAAGATTCCAATCCCTCCACTCTTTCCAGGCCCCCACCTTTCTCTCCCAGATTCATGGCTCCCCCACATTTCTCTTCAGAAAAGAGCAAGCCTCCAGGAGACAGCAACCAGATACAACAAAACAAGGTACAATAAGACAAGGCAAATGCACTCATATTGAGGCTCAACAAGGCAACCCAATAAGGAGGAAAAGAGTCCCAAGAGCAGGCAAAAGAGTTAGAGAAATCCTGACTCCCATTATTACAAGTTCCACAAAAACACCAAGCTAACAGTCATAACGTATGTGCAGAGGACACGGTACAGAGCCATGTAGACCCAGTGCTTGCCACTTCAGTCTCTGTGAGCCCCTATGAGCCCTGCTTAGTTGATTCTGCAGGCCGTGTTCTCCTGGTGTCCTCCATCCCCTCTGGCCCCATCTTTCTTCCCCTTCTTCCTCAGTGTCCTCTGAGCTCTGAGGGGAGGGACACCATGGGAAACCTCTTCTTTAGACTCTTTACATAGGTAATGTCTGGCTGTGGGTCTCTGTACACTCTTCTGTCTGTTGCCAGAGGAAGCTCTCTGATGACTACTGGACATGACACTGAACTATGAGTATAGCACAACTTCTCATTACGGGTGTGTTTGTAGTTCAAGATGAGAAAGTATAAAGTCTGGAATACTTCTGCACCTAAGCTTTTTGGAAGGATGTTCAACATGCAATCAAGTGACTCCCATGGCTGATTTGTGGGTGGGGAGGGATGATGCTGTTGGACACCAGGGTGCAGGGTTAAACTGGTCCTGCAAATTCTAGCCTAGGGAAAATGGCTGTCCTCAGACAGCAAGGGAAGCAGTCACCGCCTGTTCTCAGAAGTGTGCTGCATCTCGCTGTCCGGAAGAAGAGGAGCAGTTGCTGTAAGAAAGAGATAGATGCGAAGGGGAAGTGGGGAGAGGAATGGAGGATGGGCGAAGGAATATGAATTAATTTGGATTAAATGGATGGGAATCAGAAGTATTTATTTGGAATTGGTGTGAATGGGGCACATGGGGAACTGAAAATGAAGGTGATAATTTATGTGGTGTGGATGAACTAAGAATAATGAGAAAAGCACGGGTGGTAAATCAGACTAAGTGCCTCCACATAGAGGAGATGGGCGGGGAAAGCCTAAGAGCAAAGGTGTATGGCAGTGGGAGCTGGGGTGGGAAAGGGTCTGCTTGCTGATGGAGAGAGTGCAGTGGGGAGAACCAAATGATGGACTCTGGATAGAACCAGGCAAGCTATTCAAGTAGAAGATTCACTCCAAGTCAGTGGAAATATTTCTTATTTTTCTGGTGTTTGGGGATAGAAAAAGAAAGACCATAAGGAAAGGATCCCAGAGAAAGGAGAGAGATTGGCATTTTACTCTCTAGAGTTATATATATTTGCCTTATCTCTTTTCTATAGTAATATGTTGCAAAGGAGACACAGTTGCAAAATGAGATGAACTAAGATAAAATGTGTGAGCCTGTGTCTTCTCTACATAAAGACAGTACATTGTTAGTGACGCAAATTTGTTCACATTGGGGAATTTTTAGAATGTTATTCATTTAGTCTTTATACAGATGGGATTTCCTAGGCTGGAAAAGATATGCATTTTGTTTTTCTTTCTTCTGTGACTGTTTTTGAAGATGCTCAATCCTGCAAACTTTCTGACCCAGAGGCTTTCAATCTATGAGATGGTTTTTGGGTTTTTTTTTTTTCCTTGACTCCTCCTCGTCCTCCTCCTCGTCCTCGTCCTCCTCCTCCTCCTTCTCCTCCTTTTTCTCCTTCTCCTCCTCTTCCTCCTCCTCCTCCTTCTTCTTCACAGATGTTCAGTTGGTAACTTGGGTGCAAATACTGTTTTCTAAAGGAGAAGTTAGGGATTGGGGATGCAGGGTGGAGGGGTAAGAAGGTGAGAAAGGAAAAGGATCTGAGTGAAGGGAGGTGTGTGCACAAGTTGACATGTGCTCCATTCACGTTTTCAGCAGCCATGCCATTGCACACATCGGCCCCACCCCTTCTGATCTGTGTAATGCCTTTCTCATTCATTGACTTGCTTTGACCATAGTTTTTTCATCGATCTGCCTTCATGTAGTTGAATTATCCTTACATTTTGCTACCAGGGGAACCTTCTCTCCCAGTGAAGAAGAAAATCTCTCCATTATGCTCATTTTCAGCAGCACACAGCTTCTTACGGTGTGACCATCTTTCTGCACAGAGACAAAGTTGATCTTTTTGATCTCTTCTCATAAGAAGGACGACTGAGGTGGCAGCGGGGCTGTGTGCACAGAAGGCCTTTCTTGCTCAGTGACCCGTAGAGAAGCGTGTCCACACGCACGATAGTAGGAGTGAGCTGTGTACACAAGGGCAGGGCAGAGGCCAGCAATTCAGTCTGGGCTTCTGGGTCACCCCAGAGGGAGAAGGAGCCTGCTCTCCTGGGTGTTTCTTTGTGTGGGGTGGGGTGTTGAAGGCCATCTGCAGAGGACATAGGTTTTACATGGAGGAGCGTAGCAGGATGCTCTCCAGCCAGGGAGACACAAATGTGAAGCTTGCTTTAGCCTTCAAGTCTGCTTTGGGGCAGTTTCAGTTGGAATCAAGAGGTGATGTCGTTTATTTTCAAATGAGAAGATGAATAAATTTCCAACAAAGGGACGAGTGTGGGTGTGCGGAAGGTAAGCGGGAGTGATTATAAAATGTACACAGTGAAAGTTCGTTAAGGTTTGCGTGTAGCTTGTTTATTTGACTCGTTCAGCAGACATTTGAAAAGAGTTTCTACGAACCTGATCCCTCAGTTCTCACGTTAAACGGCGCGAGTGCTGTCTTGTTTTAGAGAGGAGAAAGTGACTCAGAGAGGTCAGAGGATTTTCATAGCATCACATAGCATCACGCATCTCACAGACGACTAGGATTTGAGTCAAGAAACAGTGCTTCTCCCTGAGATTTTAACTTCCATGTTCAAACTAATGACAAACGGAAGTAATTTTTTTCATAATCTATTTTTGTTGTTTTGTTTTTCATGATAGGGCTTCTCTGTGTAACAGCTCTGGCTGTCCTGTAACTCGCTCTGTAGACCAGGCTGGCTTTGAACTCACAGAGATCCACCTGCCTCTGCCTCCCAAGTGCTGGGACTAAAGGCATATGTCACCACCTCTGAGTTCATAATCTATTATGAAATGAAAAACATAGTTTAAATATAGATAGACAATGAAAACTTCTTTAAGTAAATAGTTACAAGTTAGAAGCACCTTAAATATACTTCTCTTTAGGCACCTGGGACTCAGAATGAGAAAATGGCAAAGCTAGCTACCATTACTATGGTTATTGCCACCTTCAGCCTTAGGATTAAGAAAAGAATTGCTTGCAAGTATTCCAATTCTTGTGTTAGAATGACAGATATTAATCACTGTCCCAATAAAACATAAAGGGCAAGCAATATCACACACAGGGTAAACTTGGATCAGAGGTCAGACAGACTTAGCCTAGGCTGCTCAGCCCTCTCACTGACAGGCTTACAGTTAGACCCAGCTTTCCTTCCCACCGTGTGGGTTTTCATCCTTTGTAACAGGTTATCTTACTTCCTTTATCTGTTCTTCAGCTACCCCTCAAATGTCACCAAGTGCTGACATTGCTTACTGTCATTGCTGCTGTGACAAGACCCCTGGCAGTGCAGGGAGGGAAGAATATACTTTGGCTCATAGTTTCAGGGTGCAGTCAGTCATGTGTGGAAGACGGCAGCAGGCAGGGAAGATGGCTGATGCTATCGTGACTGCAGGGAAGAAGTGGAGAGAATGGATTTGGCTTCTCGTTCTTCCTCTTTGTATCCAGTCTGGCACTCCAGGTCAAGGAGTGGTGTTGCCCATAGTTAGAGCGGGTCTTTCCACCTGCTGAACATCTAGGAAACACCCTCACAGACATACTACCCTAAGACAACTCTAAATCCCGTGAAGTGAAGTGGACAACCAAAATTAAGTACCACATTGCTCACAGGTGAGATCCACTGTGCCACCGAATGACCATCAGAGAACAGGGAAGGGCATTCTGAGAAATCTTACAGGAAAATGGGCTTTTTATCAGAATGAAAACAAGGGCCTTTATCAGTAGGGCGAGGCAGCATGGAAGATTCCCCCATTAAAAAGTAGCTTTTCCCGTTTTGGATGGGCGTTTAGTGATGCTGTTCATGTTTTTAAATGACATGAGTGGGATAATACACTAATTTATATATAAAAAAAGACCTAATTCAAGGTCAGGCATATCAGCAGGCTAAAATTAAATACCTCAGCATCAAACTGCAGGGGGTCTATTGGCCCACTTTCAATTCCTCAGTGCCTTGGATAGGGCTTCTTTGAATTTATACAATAGCAACTGAAATGGGGACAATTTAAAGACATTAAAGGGGCCTTTAAGATGCTAAGACACGTGGCTGCTAATGCCATTTATTCATGTGTTGAGGCAGAAACTCATTAGGCCTCTATTAGGGCATGGAAAGTAAAATAAGGGTTAATCATTCAGCTCACAAGGTAGGAGAGGTCACTAGTCTGGATTTAGCTTAGGAGCTTGAAAAGAAGATGCACGAAATGAGGGGGTAAGAGACAATTATGATTCAGAGAAATCTAGTCTTCACTATATGATAATCTAGTAATACAAACACTCTAAGCATTTATGAAGATAAATTTATCTAAACACATGTTGGGTAGAATGGTTTAAACTCAGCATATACACAATAAGCCCATTAATTTTATCATTATAGTATAGTAATAAAATATAGGCTTTGTAGGACGCCTATTCCAGATGTCCTTTTAATGGATAATTGGTGTTCACACAGTAAATAAGTATGTTAAAATAAAAGAACCAAGAAGGAAGAAGCATGAAATTACTCAGGATTTTATTGCTCTGCTAGAAGCTCTTGCTGCCCCCTCTCTAGAGTGTGTGTCTAGTCTGCATGAGTGGCTTCTTCCTTCTTCCAGTCACCCTGGATGTTCACCCATGCCTTCGTTAGGCCTTTGACCCACCCTTTCCTTCTGTGGTTTCATGTCTCGTGTCTGTCTGTACTTACATCTCGATTCCACATCTGTGGGAAACCTGCAGTATCGGTCTGAGTCAGGTTTGTTTCATTCTGTTTATTAAATTTGAATCTAGTGGAAGTTACAGGTGAAACCTTGACAATGCATCATTAAGAAACCAGTTTTTCACATACACTAGTTCTGAGGAGCAGTGGAATCACTTGGGCGTCTGGCTATTCTGCTGTCTGGACACATATCAGGAGAAAGTCTGCCCTCCCATCCAGGCAGTTCCTGATCCTACCCTGATGGAGCATACTGAAGGTCTAAATCCCAATTCCTTCTTCTTCATTCCCTACCCAGATACCTGATCCCTTCTCCAGTTGCTTCTGTAGCTTTCCTTAAACTAGGATTCCGTAGCAGTGGATAAGGTTGACTGGAGGCTTACATGTAGCTGAGGACAATGGGATGGTTTCTTCTTTAAATTTAAAAATTCTCAGTTTTGTGAGATTATAGAATTTTCAGGGTCTTTATACAAATCGAGAGACACGATGGAGGTTGCTTCTTCATCTCTGGTTCTCTGTCCTCTTAAGACTAGCTTCTCTCCAGCATTATGTACAAATAATATATTGCCATGACAGTCACCATGCTAAACGTCAGTGGAGACATGACCATTAAAGTAATCAAAAGGTAACAATGTTTTAGCATGCAAGAAGGTGTTATTCTCCATTCTCACAGTGCTCCTGTTCTCAGATAACTGTTCTCAGCGGTGCTGTGACCTTTGGTGCTTATGCAGTGGTGCTCAAACCCCCTGAATTATTTAGGAATACACATAGCCACATGAACCTTACCATGATTTGTTCTGCATTTTGGTTGGCTTACCAGTATGGTTAAGGCTTACCGAAGAAGCTGGCCAGGGATTGACCCAGAGCTGGATCCCATATGTCTTCAGGGAAAGGAAGATCAAGGAATATCCCACTGCCAGTTCCTTAAGAAGCTCAGATACAGCTTTGTCTGAGCCAAGCCTCTTTGATAGACCCTCTTCTCTTTTGCCCTTGTAGCTTTTTCTGTCCTCCAAAATTATATCTGCCCTCAAGTGCACTCTTTTTTTGGTGTTTTCAAAATAAAATGCATTTATAATTTGGACCTCTTTATGTTTTAAACCTCTCATTCAGTATCATAACATATACTCGGGTTTCTTTTGTTGTTTTGGCCTTCAGAATATAGCCTCATTTTATCACCATGGTGAACACTAAATACATGAAAATCAGGAAGGAGGTGCATGCTGTTTCCAGGAAGTTCTGTTTCAAAAATTCCCAAGTATATTGAGACAAAACACCCATTTTACTGGATGAGCTAAAGATAACAAAAGCTGTCAGTCTTTTTGTTGCATCAAGAAGGTGGATGCTGTCTTCCAACTCTCTTGCCTAGGTAGGTGTGCTGTGCTTAACGACATCCTTCCTCTGGATCGCTCGCTTCCATATCAGAGCAGTCTGAAGGAAGACTATGCGTTCTTATAGCTAAACCATTGTCAAAGGAGGAAGATCCTAGGATTCTGGTGGGCACCCCGAGAAGAGTAGAACTGTCTAGGGAATAGGCTGTAAGGAAAGGGTCACTCACTGAATAGCAACGTCAAGTATAGCGGGAAATATATTTTAGAATAACTGTAGGAAAGTCATATTTAAATGCTTTCTGTCTTCATTTTGTGGGTTCATGGAGTTTGATGTCACCTTAGTGGGATTCACTGCTTGCTTATGAACTGATAACATGAAGATGGAAGCCTCCTACAGTGGGATATACAGCATCCTTTGCTTGCATTCAACTTGTAGCATGGAAATAATGATTGCTGATATTGAATTCTCAATTGCTCATGAGCCTGTTGAAGCTGGTATTGGTATTTTAGAAAGAGCAACAAAAGATACATCTCCCTTTTCTGATACAGGTAATAAGACCTTTTATGTTCCCAGTGTTCAGGGGAGCATCAGAAAATCAATGTGAATAAATTCGAGTACACAGAAGATCCCACCTATTTGAAGATGCAGAGCACAGCAGATGATAGGATGTATCGGAAATACTTTCTCCTCACTCACATGCTTGCGTGTAGAAAGGTTTCCAGGTTCCTCAGACATTTAAGCAGAGGGGTGCTGCGGCTTTTCTCTTTCTTCGTTCTTTGTTGTTGTTGTTTAGTGTTTCAAGGCTTACAGCTAAACTGAATTTGAAACTAAATACTGTCATTACAGAAGATTTTTTTTTCTGAGTTCTTCCAATTTCTCTGGGGACAAAATAATGGTTGCTTGAAGCAGAGGAGAAACAGTAATTAGGGCAAATAGTAATACTGTGCATGATTGAGGAAAATGTGGGGTGGGGGAGAGAATTCAACAGACAGACTTGTACAGCTTGTTACTAGGAAACCACATCAGCATTAAATACAGTGTGCTAATTGGCTATCCTGCTTCTGCCTGGGTACCAGCCTGGGCCTGCTACACAGCTGTTTCTGTTCCTTCTCGTTGCTAGGTAACTGCATCATTCCCCCCTCCCCCTTTGTATTCTGGAGGGTAATTGGCTACTTCTGCTCCTGGTGTTGCTGCTGGGTACCAGTCTGGGCCTGCTGCTCTGCTGTTTTCCAGAGGGATTTAATGGGGGAGGGGAGGAAAGGAGAGAGGAAGATATGCTGGCAATTAATGGAGCCTAAGTGCAAATTCTACACAATGTCTGGCACCTGCGTCCCTCGTCCTGCTTTCTCCACTAAACCCTTTAGCTCTGAAAAACACATTAGGCTCTTGAAGTCTTTCCTTTCTCTGCATGCCTTATGAGTATACTTTAAAAGAAACACGGCGTTTAAAGACCAATCACATAAATGATAGTTTGGGTCTTCTTATGAAAAAAAAAACCTGGCAGACCGTTACACACTGGCATCTGATACAGGCACCAGCAAAATCTGCACAAACCTTAAAATGACTGTCACTAACAAAGCAGCAGCTTGTGTGTCCCCAGTGTAGTACGTCTGTCTCTCTTAAACGGGCAACATTCTTTTGTAAGCCTCTCCCTGATACACGGTGCACAAAGTACAAACAGAGTGAACCAAAACACAATAGGGTTTCTCCTATTGTCCCCTACAAAGTGGTAGGGGAAGGAAGGCTTCTGGACCCTGCTGACTCGGCATAGTGGGTTTTGTTCCTCTGATGTGCACAGCGCAGATCCTATGCTTAAGGGCAGTACGTTGTTGCAGCCACAGAGAATTACAGTGCGTGTTTTTGCACAACTTGATCACTTGTGGCAAATGACCAAATACGAAGCAAAATAAATCTGCAGCCAATTCTGGGAGTCTTCAGAGAGATTTGGGGAACAACAACAAAAAAAAAAAGTAAAAAGTATCATTACAGTTGTCAACTCCTGTTCAGGTCGAAGCTTTCAGTTCACGTCCCTGGAAGAGAGGAGGATTCTTCAGATGTGAAGTCATGCTCCAAGGACATTTCCCTTTCAGTGGTGGGGAGTCTATGTAAACTGGGCCTTGAAGAGGCAGCTCTCCCCGGGGAAGGAGCTGTTTTATTGAGAAGACTTGGCGCATGTGGTGTGACTGTACAAAGACACCCATGGCTGCAGCCAGCTTCCCGTGCTAAGGAGATCGATCGCCTTGCTGCACAGGCAGGCCCTTCTACTGTACATTCAGATCAGGCTCTGCAGAATCAGGTCTTTTTAACAGGGCTTTAAAAACAGTGGATGGGCTCATATCATGCTCAGTGGATGGAGAGAGTGCGGGCTGTCCCATAGTAGCGAACCAGCTGGCCATTGGTTGCATTCAGTGAGCAAGAGACAAGCATCACCTTTAGAGGGTACCACAAAGCCGGTGCAGTTGTTTCCATTGTCTGCACTCCGAGGACCAGTTCTTAGTCACTCCTAAGTACTGTATGCTGAAATGCAGCCCTTTGCTCTTGTGGCACCACCAGAGGTCGGAACATTCATTGTTCGTCAAGTTGTATATTCCAATGAGGAGCATGCTGTTAATTGGAAGATTTAATCATTGTTGGTTGCAAAGCGCCGGAATAACATTTTGTAAAGTGTGTATTGATTGTCCCTAGTTGACTTAAGCAGTATGTAAATTAAAAAGTCCCAAGGAGTCCTGAGGATTTGTCGTGCCTATTACTTGGATATGATAATATGGCCCCACTGTATTTTTGGCCAGGGGAGCTCAGAGGGGGAGTCTTTGAAGTCTTGGGTGATAGGTGGTTGGTTCCAGTGACAGGTGGGCATCGGTACACACTTCTGAGTTCCCTTTGTACTCTCCAAGAGAACGGATTTGTTGTCTTTGGGCATCTCCATTTCTAAAAATGCATGTATCCAATCAAGTTTACTTCGGGGTCTGAAGGAAGGAGGGATATCACATAGCGCTTCAGCCTTTCTCTCCTCCGCAGTCCTAAATACGGGCTTGCTGATTCTCATGCTCCACACAGCCAATACCAGTTATATCAAGAAGGCAGTTGGGACTTCTGGACAGAGGAATCTGATCACTGCTTCCCAGCCAGGATCAGTGTTAGCTGTAGTGTGCCTTGGTGGGGATCTGAAATGGGGGGGCAGTATAGGGGAGGCAGCATGGGGTGGGGGCAGCATGGGGCAGGCACAGCCCTCTGCTTGGGAGTAGAATCCGCTCTTCTTCCCCCTTCAGCTTTTGAGCTGGACACCGTGTTTACTCTTTACATGGCCACCTTCTCACTAGGGCAGTGTCCTGCTCAGACACACATCCCCTCACTCTTAAGCCCTGAGGCTGATGAGGTTTAGCAGGAATATGAAAGTCACCAGTTTGAGGGGAAACTGAGGACTCCTCTGCCAGGCTGAACAGCCCCCTGCAAGTGCAAACAGACCTTTGGGTCCAGCTGTTTCCCACAAATGTGAGATCATCAGTTGCTAAATATGGTGGTTCCCAGCTGAGAGTGGGGGAGAGTTGGCCCTCGGGGGACATCTGGCAAGGTCTGAGGATACATTTCAGCTTCCATCTTGGTGGGGGTGGAGACTGGTAAAACTAGCATCTGGTGAATGGAGGCTACGAGTCTGATAAATATCCCATGATGCACACACAGAGCAGCCTCACAGCTGAGGTTACAGCCTTGTCACCTGCTCCCTGAGCTGCTGTAGACAACTTCCCTTCTGTTTAATGGACCAAATAGATGCATTCCATACGCTATTATTTCTGTTGAGATTTAGAACCTATGCGGTTTCCCCCTTGGGAAGTGAAGGAAATCACCCTACCTGCTGGATGCTTTCCTTTCTAGATTAACATGCGTGAGCATCATCCATACGGCTTTTGCTGATGGCTCCTGACCTGTAATAATTTGAGATTTTGCTGAGGCAAAAATTTGAATTACACAAGCTTCCGGGTTGCTGGAAGTTGGGCCTAGGTGGCCAGGCTCTGCATTACCATGTGGTATTGTCTTTCTGTACCTGTCTGCTCATGTGGTGTGCCCACAGGGATTTATGGTACCCATTTCCCTGCTATCAAAAAGATGAACTCTTACAATGCAGAAATAAGAGAGATGTATTTCCAGCCCCAAATGTTACTTTTATCGAGGACACTTTGCATTGTATTTGATTGATGCTTCATTTCGTTTTCTGTCACTCACTGTGGAGATCTGCAGCGGCACCGTAAGGAATAGCCTATACGTGTTTGGAGTTTGTAGAGAGAATCATGCCATTTCAGGGAAAGACTTAAGTGGTGCACTCTAATGCACAAGTATTTTATATGTGCATTTTGTGAGACGTGAATTATGCATTGGTCTGCTTAGCTGTGTTCACGTGCATAGAAAATAAGATTGTCAGCCACGCTCTCCCCAGATGCAATGGACAATGCACTGTTCTCGCCGGACATAATGCTGCTGCCAGTATTGCTCTGATGCATGTGGATGTAGCTGAGTACGTGACATCTGTGGCTTTCACACGGATTAGCTTCTCCATTGCCACTTGGAGAGATTGCCATTAGTGAGCTGGCCTCATGGGGTCATAGTAAGTGTCATGTTTTGGATCACAGTTGTTATTGGACCTTAGTTTTAGACCCTGTAGGGAATCAGTAATATTTATCTTGATGACCTATAGTTGCAATGGTTATTTAACCGGTTCCCCGAGCAGATGTGCCAAAGAAAGGAGAAGCTGAGCCATTGTGACTTGGGCTGGCTTTGAAGGTGAGAAGGCAATTTGGGTGCCAAGGCTGTTTCTACATTGCTTCATTGCCCTTGTATGCTATGATGTCCCTTATATCAATAGTTATAGCTTACAAAGCTTGCTCTGTTGTTCACTACTTCAATAAATCTCACCTTTCTATGAGTAAGTTATTCTCATACCCATTTTACAGACGAAACGCACAGCAGAAGATTGCTAACTGTGATCTGGTAACTGTCACAGAACTTGTCACCCTAGTTCCCCTTCAAGGCCTGTTGTTTCTTTGGGGAACTCTGTCAACACAAATGGAGCATAAATTACTAACTAGTTTCTGTTCTGCTTAACCCACACGCAAGACGATGATAGGAAGTATCACCTCGTCCAGTCGGATGGCGAATTCGGAATCGCTGAGAGAATGGAATATCCTATGTATTGTGTCCGTGAAGATAATAAGGAGTCTTAAGTGGATATTCCCATTGCAGGTTAGTTTGATAGATGCAAACAAGTGTAAAGCATAGATTCTTGAAATGATATCTAATAGCAGAGAACTGGTGGCAGAAAGTGTAAACAGAGAACTCTGCCAGGCCCCTTAGTAGCCACCACCTTTGGTTACAAGGCTAGGAAGTCAGATGAAGATATTGTAAGAAATTACTCTGTGTATGAATGTATCTCATGTCAGTGTTTCATTCTGATTTTACTCATTTCATAGTCTTCCTAGCAGTGTTTGAAAGAATCATATTGCTCGTATGAAAAATAAGAAATCAGGAATAATTCTGTTTGCCCCCTCCCCCCACTCTATCCCCAGTTTTTTGAGGATCATTATGGACAAGCTAAGCACCTTCAAAAGAGGAAGCTATGGGAAATGCAGGACTGTGTGTTCACTAATGAGCCAAAGCACTAACTTGGGCTAGGATGTGCTGTGATCTCTCCTCTGTATTCCGAGGAAGCACACAGAGAAGAAGAATGGCTGTTCTCTGCCAGTCTGTCTAAAGGATGTATGGGGACCACAAAAAGATGGGCACTTACATTGTCTTCTAGAGATCTGAAGGAAGCAAAGATACTAACAGCAGCAGACAAATTCCTAGAAGGCAAAGGGAATGGCACACCTTACCCCTGAGGGCTCGCTCTTCTGAGGACTGTTTGCCTGGGGGTTTTTCTTTGTGTGGTCCTCTATTCTCATGAATTGCTGTGTTTTCAAATCCGTTTCTCCCTTTCATTTTCTCCTGCCAGCTGAGAAGTCATTGTAATTGGCTTGCCTACCGCATCTCCATTTGAGAATAGACTTTAGCTTGTTTGCCATTTGCTGTTATTTAGAGTAGTTTCTAACCTGCCTTCATATCCTCTCTTCCCAGCCCTGCTGCGCCAGGTTTTTCTGTGGTTTTCCTTGGCGTCCCTCCTTCTACCAAAACTAGAATGTTTAATGATCAAAGCCAAGGACTGGAGAGACTCCTTTTCAGCCAAGGAAAGCCTGCTTGCACCCTTCCCATGACTGTCACTGCATGGCCTAGCAGGGCCATGGACACAAAGCTTATTAGATCAATTACCACAGGCTCGCTTTTGCACTTTTTTTTTTAATCTGTTTTGGCACGAATAAGGCAATACTTAAAATTAACTGAAAAGCTTTTGCTGTATTGAGGCATTAAGTCTTTGTGTACAGAACTTCATTGTCCAAGCACGAGTCCTTTCAGATGTGATTTAGACTCAAACCACTGAAATCTTGAGGCCTGTGTACATGATTTGAAAAGTCACCTGATTGTTCTTGTGTGAGTCCTGCTGCAAGGAAGGCTGGGAACCCATGGAGATCCGGCTGGCATTTGGCAAATAGCTTCTATGTGACAAGTGGGGGTGGGGACTGTCCATGAAGAGAGAGGCTGCTGTATATGGGGGCCACTGGGGCCTGGGCAGTGAGGCAGCCTGGATGTGTAGAAATCAGCAGTTATAAAATATAAATCTGTTTATTATTATACTGGGCCTGTGCTATATAATTTTACAGCCATATTTGTGATTTACGGCTGGAAATCCATATGGAGGGGAAGCTTGCTAATTTATCCAGATTGACGAGGAGGGCTCTGAAGATGCTCCAAGTGGAAAGAGGAGACGAGGCTGAGAAAATGGCCTCCTGAAACAGCCTCTGAAAGGTGGGGGTGGGGACTGCTCTCTCAGACACTCCTTTGTTCATTTATTTTGATAAGCAGAGCTTGGCTTTAATTATTCATGATAATGCTTGCCCTGGAAGGAGCAGGCCTCCGATGTCACGGCAGCCGCAGGCTGGTGTCCGGTTCTCTGCACAGTTAACGCTGAGATGTCTGCCCTGCTGTTCTTCGTGAGAGCTCCTGTGCTTCCTCCACCTGAGCCCTGAGAACTGGCCTCACGGACACCCAGTTCCTTCTCTGGGGACTCGGTGTTGGCTGGAGTAGAGGGGAAACGTTGAGTTTCTGAACAAACTGGGGAGACCAGTGGCTCCTTACTGTTTACTGAATTTTTATAGGGAGGGCTGTATTTTCGAGTTCAGGAGCTTAGGTGTCTGCATTTAGTAAATGGTCTGGGTTGAACGGCCCTTGAAGCCTGCGTGTCATTGTGACGCTTGTTCGCCTGCACTGTGGTGCTACAATTGCCTAGGAAGGAAGCTAAGAAAGGGGTACCAGTAGCCAAGAGCCCGCCCTTGCAGCCCACGGGGCCCATTTGCTGCACTCCCATCCTCTTCCCCGGACTTAACATCAATTACCATCCTCATTTTCCCCAGCATTCCAAAGTGTTGGCTTAGCACAGTTTGTAGTCATTGTTCTGAGCTCTTGAGGAGGAAGGCCCTTTGGAGCAGTGTGGGCTTTAATTCCGCCATCCCCAGGGCATCTGTGATACGTGCCTCTTGAGGGAGAACTTCGGGCACGCTGGCTACTGCAACCTCAGGATACATAATAAACCAAAAATATTAGCAATATAGTGCTGAGTGGTCCATCCACTCTGCACATAGTTCATAGAGTGAAATCCACGATGTTAAGTGTGGCCATCGGAGTGCTTTCCAACAGGAAGCTGCTGTGAGCATCACATGTGTCATTACAGCTTTTTCCTACCACTTCCAGTTCAAAAGCAGCCAATCGCCCCAATTAATTAATTCTAATACTGTTTTATTTGCTCAATATCCAAAATGCAACTTCAGATGTAATTAACATAAACAATTATTGTGCTATTTCGCATCCCCTCCATTACTGCTTTCTTCCCCCATTGCTCACTTAGGATGTAGCTCCACTCAGATCACTCACGTTGGAAGTGCAATTCTGGAGGCCGTCTGACTGGATGGGACCAGTCTGTAAGCCTGTGCCATCTGGCCCCTGCCTATTCTCCAGTCACACTGAATAGCTCCCTATTGTATGGCAAAACTTTTTCTGGGGAGATGTAATACATAGGTCTACTCACCATGGAGTAGTCCACCAAACGTGGTGAACCAGTGAGATTTCTTGACGTTACTTACTGGAACAGAAAGGACTCAAAGACAGCTGCATGACGAAAATGCATCCCCTGCATAGGTGGCAGCTCACAAAAGCCAGGAACCTGGTGCACACTGCATAGCTTGCAGGCAGCTCAACACGTTGAAGAATGTCCTCTCCAGGTGCCCAGTTAACTCTAAACCTCCTCCGGGCAGCTCAGCTGGTTTCTGCTTCTTCCAGACAGCTGGTCTTCTCTCCATCATCTCTGTAGCTTGTCTTGTCTGAGAGTGACTCTCAGCAATCTTTATTATTTATTGCTGGGCAGGAGGGGCCTAATAAATCTGGTCAGTTTTAGGGACTTCCTGAAGCTATTTTGGGCTGTTTCCCTTTTGTTTTAAGGATAAAACGTTTCTACCTGGGGAGACACTGCTACATCCCACTTTCCCAGCAGCCCACACGTTCCAGCTCCTCCCTTTGATTGGACCAGGTATGGGAGAGGATGTGACTGGGGGAAGAGAGAGCATCAGGCCCTGTGGAACTTGCTTCTTCTGGCAAGGCTTCCAGCCATTACACCATTAGACCTGGGTGACGAGTGAAGGCTTGCTTTGCAATCGGCCTTCTGGTTTCCAGCTTTGGTTTGCCTACAACTGTTTCAGGTAACAAAGGTGTGAAGAAAGTGAAGGGAGTAAATGAGAAAGTGCTGATAAAGCTGATAGGCTGCCTTCCTACACTGCTACACTGCAGCCAGTAGCATCATTCTGTGCACCAACCATGAGGCCTTGGACCCTGGAGGAGGGTTTCTAGTCTTTGCAGGTCACATTCCTTTGTTTCTTCAAATGTTAAAAGTACTACATTGTAGGTACATCAAAATAGCTCTGACGTTCTTTCCCATTGAAACATTTGCTCTATGAGAACATATTTCCCAAAGAATGTAAGCATGATTTTTTTTCTATTTTGATTGTTCAAAGAGGTGGTAAGATAGAGATTATGTATGTTAAATAAATTAAGGTGAAATTGCCCAGTCCGAAATCCGCACTCTTCCTCTCCTACTCTAGGTGAATTGGCGCATAGCTTCATTTCTCAGCTAGAAAAACAGAGAGGACTAAGGAGCAGGATATACATATACATACATACATACATACATACATACACACACACATATATATATATATACATACAGCAGCTCAGGGTCCTCAGGGATACAGTGTCTAAAATGTGCTTGGTAAGTATTAGCCTGGCCCACCCCACCATGATGTGTAAAACATGATCAGCTGGTAAACAGAGGTGGAATCAGGCCACGGTCTTAATTCAGTGATCATTCAATGTCTTTCTTCAGAGATACATTTCTCGTCAAGCTTGCCTGGGCGTACACTTTGTTCCTCTCTCTAACATTCTCTTTCATCCTTTCTCCCCCCGCCCTGCTTCAGATAGATACGAAGCTTTGTAGGCAGATACAGACATCCCTTCAAGGTTGACTCCGTATCTAATAGAAAAGGGGAGAACATTTCACTGAGTGAGATACATGACGTGACGTGGTGAGTTGCACGCCATAGTTTAGCAGGGTTTAGACTTTGGGCTCTGTTTATAAGTGCGTATGTGTTGAGCTTATGTTGTATGGTTCAAACCCTTCGGTTTCCTAACCATTGCCGTGTCATGTGTTGAAAATCTGGAATATGGAGACGCATCTCTACTGAATGAAACTCCCGTCTGGACATGTGTCACTTTCTTCTGCTCATTTCTGTTATCATGTGACTTCATTGGGTCCTAACAGGGCTTTTGTGCCCAAGATTCAAGCTAGTTGAAGATTACATGTAAGCTTGTCCCCTGCTATTTAAGATGGCTCCCAGCAGGTCTGCTTTTTAGGGACCCAGTTTTCACACAGCTCTTTTCAAAGTGGGAAGGAGTGGGGCTGTCCCAGGCTTTAAAAGTGCATTTGTCACTTGCACTCATACCTCATGAGCCAGGGCTTAGTCACATGTCAGCAAGTAACTGCAAAGATCATCTGTCTGCCCGTCTGTCTGTCCGTCTGTCCATCCATCCACCTATCTATCCATCTGCCATTGCCTTTTGAGACCTTCTGAGGTAGGGTCTTGTTATACAGCCCAATCTTCCATGAGTTTGTAGCCCCCATGCCTCTGACATACTCAGGTGATAGGGTCTGTACCACATTCCTGGTCAGATATAATCTTTATTCTTGGTGCTCATTAGCTTAGCCAAGAGTCGGGGAGCCCCTCCTGCAGGCGAGAAGTGTCGGGGTGCTCCTCCTGCAGGTGAGAAGTATATAAAGGGAGGCAGTAGCTGGCAGCTGGTGCTGCATGCTCTTAGCCTAAAATGCAGACGTCCTGATATAAAATGCTTGGCTTGTGAAATTCCCAGTGTGGCACATGATCAGGGGGAAATCCTAGTGCATTCTAGTTGGTATGTGAAGGTTAAGCTCCTGCTGGGGCGGCAGAAGTTGGAAGTTTTCATGTGCATTTCGCATGCCGTGCGAATATAGCACTGTTGGAACAGTACGAAGTGAGTACCAAGCCCCAGCTTGAGAGAGCAAGCACTCGGGTCAGGTTGATCACACGCTAAAGTTTCTTGTACCTCCAGAATGCAAAGTCAGATTGCATTGGCATTTTCTTCCCAGGGTGCCTTCATTTTTCAGCAGAAGAATTAAAGAGAAACTGTTATAGCTGTGGGTTTAGCACTGAGAAAATGCAGCCTGTTTGGGGTTAGGACTCTGGAGTCTGACAGATTGTGTGGGGGTGCTTCTGCAAATGTGGGTGTCGGGTGTTTGTAGATGTGAGGGGAAGATGTAGATTCTATAGATGACTTTATCACTGTGTTTTCTTCTTGATGATCCCATGAGGAAGCATGTGTGTGTGTGTTCACATCAGGTGAACGGAAGTTCTCTCCAGTCTTCCAGGTCTTGGGAATATTGAGGTGGATTGCTGTTGCCCTTAAAGGGACCATTGGTCCTGTAGTTCTAGGACTTGTAAAGCAGATTTATTTCTCAGTATGATAAGTCTCTTCTAGACCATGTCTCACATGGAAGGAGGGAGGGAGAGGGAGACAGGGAGAGATCAGGGGGAGAACAACTTCCCAGAGTACAGGCTTCTGGAAGTATGACGGTCATATGTTGTGTCAGGTTCTGAACATACAAGTGTCACAAGCTGGGCCTCTGGGACCATTAGTTTAAAATCAAGTCCCTTGTTCTGGCTTTTACCATCTGTCTGTCCGCTGGTAGTATTGCTCCTCACGTATTCCCCCTTCACCTCCGCTATGACAGGCCGCTGCTCCTGCTTTGCGTATGTCCCTTCTTTTTGGAATGCCCTTGCACCTGCTGGCATCCTTCACCATGTCTGTTCTCCTTCGGGGGCTTCTGTTTTAATGATCCTAATGAGTTATAAGGATTTTCCTCTCTACATGACAGCACACACGCGCGCGCACGTGCACACACACACACACACACACACACACACACACACACACACACACACACACTGGTCCTGCATCATTTGTGTGCATGCCTGATGCTTTCCCCCTGGGATTTCTCCGAAGGAACCGTTCTTTCCCACTCTCTTTCCTCTCTAGCCGTGTAATTGGTGGATGCATATTAGAACTAATGCTGGTGGAACCCACTATGTCACAAAGCAGGGACTAGCAATGAATTAGAATTAAACCTGATATGTTTACTGTGGACAGAGATGAAGGAAGGGTTCGTTATCTTTATGATAATGCATCTTAAAGGTCTGTGGATCTGGTAGGCAATCCAGTGCCAGTAGGATCCCAGTGCCTGGTCACGCACTCCGCACTTAATATTTATTGAATTGCAAGTGTACAATGTCCCAGTTTAAAGAACACTTTGCCTCTGATGTGGGTGGGGAATATCAGGACACCATATTGTGCCGTAAGAAGATAATGATCTACAGGAACTAGAAGAAAGGTGGTCAAACTGAAGATGTAGAGAAGACTAAAATCTGTGGGGAAGCAAAATACTTCAGTAAGGGTGACATGTGGAAGACAGACATCTTATGAGTGGATACCAGGGACACTCCAGGAAGTGGAGTTGTAGGGAGGTGCTGGCATGCCTTAGATATGGTACATAGCTGATGAGGTAGAAGAGCAGACGGCGTAGTTTCTTGGATAGCTTCTCTTAACTACCTCGGCAGTGGGGACAGTGTCTGCCCTAGGTTGTCATTTGTCAAAAAATAAAAGAAATGTAGATTTTTCTTTTTCTTAGACTTTTATACTAAGTGGAATAGATGGTTAGATTGGTTTAGAAATGGAAAGAGTCAACCTCTAAAAAGAACATTTGATTGTTTAGAAAGAGATTTTTGTAGGTTATTGATGACTTAACCCTTTACTTGTTTGACATTTATCGCTAAAGAAACTAGATCCACACATTCTGTTGAAAGGTAGCTCATCCACAGGAGCTGTCTGCCCTCCGTTATCTCTGTGTAAATTCTCTAATTTGAGTTTTTTTGGGGTTTGATAGACTTGCATTTTTTGACCCATTAAATTTTAGAGCAAATTATCCTATGAAAATTGATGTGTTCAGGCTATATCTCTACCATCAAAGTTATACAATCATGGAATAACAAAATATCATCATGATCTTAATCAAAATATACTCATTCTGCTCATTTTATAGCTTTGAAAAGCAGCCCTGATGTGGGTTTGCACAATCCTGTCCTATTTTTTAAAATACATATCATCTCTTTTCATAGTTATGCCATATATCGTAGGGAGCTCACTTCTTATCCTAATAGTAATTCGGCCTGTCTTCCTGTCTTGAGTTTGTAGTTAGAACTAAAGAAAGTGCAGCGTGCCCAACAGCGCGTTAGATGTCATCAAGTGGATGGTTTGGAGGTGCTGTGTGTCTTAGCTCTGGCTTGTTCTAATGCTGCACACTCGCTGTCCTGACTGTCCCATCCTCTCCATGTTCTCTGATTCCCAAGTCCTCAGCTTCCCAAAAGTCTCCTGTGGGTGTGGGGGAATGTCATGTAGGCCAGCCCTTGACAAGACTTCAATGTTCCCCAGTTGTTCTTTTCTTTTTTTTTTTAACTATCAAATTCCAGTCAATAAGAACAGACTTGCCATTACACTCTGGGGCTGTCAGCCTTTGAAGTGGATTGGCTCTTTAGAGGGTCCAGGCATTGTCAGAAAGGCTTCCTAAGGAATGCCTTCAAGATTCTTTATTCCTTCCAGGTTTTGTGGTAGTGAAAGCCTGCGCTTTACTTCTTTATGACTGTCTTTATATTTGAAACAAATCCCAAGAGTTGGCCATAGGTGAACTTAAATAAAACATATTTTTAACAATAAAATCTCAGCATGAATGGTAGAAACTTGACTTAGGGAAGAATTATTTTAGTAGCAAATGGAAGAATTATCTTATGCATTAATTTCAATTAGTTCACATGGTGGTGAAGTTGTCATGTTAAAGGGAAAAATATGAATGCTCTAGTAACTTTCTTTTTCAAATTTGACATATTCCTGGTCTTTAACCATTATTTTAACATCATCAGCAAAATATGTTAAATTTTCAAGGGACATCAAGCTTTCGCTAGATTAATCTCTAAAACAGCTGATAAAAATCATTTTTAAACGTAAACTCAAACCAAATACAAACGAAACAGAAAAAAATACTTTTGTAAGTAGCTTGGTGCTTTAAAAAATGGTAGGAGTTAAGCTACCGCAAGTTCAAGGGATCATGATTCCCTGTTTCACAATTCGAGGCCAGAGAGTGCCAGATATGGGTGCTGCTGGGGTTTTAATTTGGTCCCCCTCTCTTTTTCTCTTGTGGAGGGTACATTTTTTGAGACTGTTGGCCTTGAACTTGTTACGTAGCCAAGGATGACCTTGAATTGCTGCCTGATGCCTACAGGTGTAAATGTGTTCACGGTCTCGGTCTCGAGGAAACAACAATGTACCTATCTTAATCATGGTGTGATTTGGCCTTGTTGTGTTGAGGGTGTGATGGTTTTCAGCCCCACTAGAACATGCTAGAACACTTCACAGACTTGAACTTCACAGGTTGAACAAGAACTGTGACTACAACCGTCCTTCAGCATTCTTTGGCTTGCGGGAGGTCTGGTGGGGTGTGTCCCAAACACATGGACAGCATCACGTGTTCCACACAGAAAAGGCTTCTTAACTTGCAAAAAATAAGTTATTTCAGCATCTAGGTTGCCACCTTGATGTCATGACTGACCCAACATTTCAAACATAGTCACTTACATGTACATGACAGGGGCCTCTGTTCACACCGTCTTCTCTGGCCTCTCACGTGTCAGATCCTTTTTGCTACCCCCATCACAGATCAAAGCAACACCTTCCATTGAAGTGGGGCGATGTAGTCGGCCAGTCACCCTCACACACCAGCTCTCACCAGAGCAGGTGAGCACGTGTGCCACAACCCATGGAGGACAGTGATGACGTGGCTTTTCATCGTCTGCCTTGTTGTTGTTTTTGGTTATCTGTTTTATTTTTATAATTTATTTTCATTTGATGTGCACTGATGTTTTGCCTACCTGTGTGAGGGTGACAGATCCCCTGGAACTGGAGATACAGATAGGTGTGAGCTGCCATGTGGATGCTGGGAATTGAGCCTGGGCCTCAGGAAGAGCAGCTCGTGCTTTTAGTCACATCTCTCGGGCCCACCGTCCACCGTGTCAGGCAGTCTGCCTCGTTTCGGCAGCTGTGCTGTGTACTTCAGCTTAGCTGGCACGCAAGCCTCTAGATGACTCTCCTGTCTTCGCCTTCCATCTCGCTGTAGAAGTGCTAAGATTCCAGATGTACTCTACCACATCCAGGTGTTTTCACACAGGTTCAGGAGGCGGAACTTAGTCATCAGGCTCTGGGCATGCCTAGGTAGTGCTTTTGCCCGCTGAGCCATCTTTCCAGCCCTGTGGACTGACTGACTCTGAGGACACACTGTTATTATATGACAAAGGTAAAACTGTATGATCCACTTCCCCCTTTGGAACAATGGTTTCTGAAGCATTTACTAGGAATTTGCTAGATACGCAGATTCCTGAGTCTTCCTCTAGTGAATCAGACATTCAGGGTGGAGTCCAAGTGTTTTGTTTTGTTTTGTTTTTTCCCTAGACTTTAAGGAGACTCTAATGCAAACTGAAGTGAAAAAAACTCCTGCAATAGGAGATTATCCTTGGAAGAGAGGTTGCTATGGGAGATAAAAATCACAATAAAATAGTAATTATGTTGGGCTTCTTATTGCACTTTGTGGATATGTGTAGTTGAACACATATATGTCAAGATTAACATATACGCATAATACGCATGTTAAACATACAGTGGTGTCCTACAAAGAGGCTAAAATATTTTATACTACCTCCATTGTGCATGTATCTGTGAATAAACACATACAGAGAAAGAGGATGTGAATAAAGAGTGAATTAATCATGGATCTTGACCTCAGTGAAATTTACTTTCTAGCAAAGGGGAGACTCTGTCCACCTGTTAAGTTTGGGAGATTAGAGAAGTGTTCCTTGAGTGTTTGGATGGCCATTTCATAAATGTTCCAAGCATGTGTTCCCATGCCCTTACCATGTGGTGCGGTTTAAACTTACAGAGTTTCCTTCCTTCCACACGTGTACCGCCTTCATTGACATCCTGGCTTGAATATCACTTGATCAGGCTTCCAACGCATGCCCAGAGATTCTCAAAGAAGACTCAGGCAGTCAGACCCATTGTAGCAACATGGAGAATCCACCAAAGAGGGAGGGGTAGAGAGAAGGGGCAAGGAAGGAGAAGAAAGGAGTAAGTTTGAGGGTCCACCAAAGTAGAATCACTGAGTGGGGCTACCCAGTCTCTCTCTTCACAGCCTCTTGGAGTTGAGAATTCGTGCAGGATTCTCAGTGTGGGAGCAAGCTTGCTTCTCCCACAGGTCAGAACATGGAAATGCCAACCGTGGGTATAAAGCCATGGGCTGGACATGGGAAGAACTGTGGTCACATCCAGGAGGATGGACCTTTAAGGTTGAGTTGGTCATGGAACTTGTGAAGTTCAGTTGAGAACAGAAATCTATGAACACCACAAAGACAATCTCTTATTTTATTTTGTCTGTGTAAAAAGAAGGTTAGGGGGAGAAGTTAGCTTACTTGCAGAATTCTTGCTCAGCTTCAACAAAACATTACCAAAAAGTAAAAGAGAAACAAGTAAAATTAATTTTAGCAACGTATAGTATAGAAAACAATGCACACAAATAGGATAACATAAAATCAATGTTTAAAATGTATTAATGTGTCATATTTTCCACTCCTTTTAGAGTGGGTCTTTAAAATTTAATATGTATTGCTTTTGATGGCATATCTGAATCCGTGTGTTAAACTTTCAGTTGTGAATGTGGTCCTGCTAAGAGCACAAAGCATTTTGGACTGGTGCATTTTACAACTATAGGTTGTAGTTCTTTAGCTCCCTCAGTGCCTTTCAGTTATGCACGGCCTCATGCAGCTCATGCCCTGCACAGATATCAGAGACTATGAGGGTAGAGTACGCAGAACCCTTCCCATCTCTCTCCATGTTCTGAAGTAGGACCTATCTGTCTCTGAGGATGTGATTTCACTTACTTATTTTTAAAGAGCCATCTTAAAGTAGATACTCAGGCTATGGAGAGTTCAGCTAACCTAAGATGGCCATTGCTTTATAACTGTTTGAAGAATAAAAGAATTCTTTTTAAAAAAGAATAGATAGTAATTTTCCCTGGGAATGGATAAATGCAGTAGCTTGGGTCCTAGCACCTGGGAGGCCTTGGGTGAGGGAGCAATAGGTGAATGGTGAATCAACATGGAGTCCAGACTAGTGACGACACTTCATTTTATGTAGTAGCTATTGGAGATGCTTTCGATATTCTGGGCAGGGACAGTCTTTGTCTTAGCTTCCATCGGTCAGCCAGTCCTTTATTGGAGAAGAAACTAAAGATACAACCAGAATCAGAGAGAAACCTGGGCAGTTTTCCAAAGCGGAGCCCATCAATAACTTGGTACCTACCTACATCCTAAGCTGGTAAGGCCAGCTGGCTTGCTGGTTGTTCTGTTTCTGGTGTTAGGAAAGCTTCATGGCATTGCCTTTCCTGATGATTCATTCCCTGGGTACCACACTGTAGTCTTTAGCGCTGTTGAGTGGGATGTGAAAGCATTGGTGGGTCTGTGCTGATGGCCTTTGGTTGTTCTTAAATGAAAAAAATGAACTCATTGCAATATTTCCCATCCTCTTCATTTCCTGATCTGAGAAATTTCCGTGTTCTTAATCCAAGCCCTGAAAGGACTGGAGCCTTGATATACCAGGATGCCTAGTAATCACATCACAAGTAAGTAAAGATTTCAATTAGCCTTTTCAGACCTCGAACCATGTCAGAATTCTCCTCCTTTTAAGACATGAATTCAAAATGACGTTCTGCAGATCAGGAAGTGGATTTAGAAAATTTGCATGCACAGTGCTCATTTCCAAGGGTCTTAAAATCCTTGCGTGCATGATTCTGCTTCCTGCTCATATTTCCTGCTACCATCTGTATCTTAAAGGTGAACTTGAAACTCGGTGCATCTGCTCCATCACAGATGCTCTCTAGTCCAGCCCCAGAGGCAGCCCTTAGAACTGGACTTCCTAACTCCACGCAGTTCACTTTTCAAGAGGCCCAGGTTCTAGGTGTGAGATGAAATTGGTCAGGATGCTCGTATTTTCTCTGAGAGGCGGGAAAGAGACGGAAATGGGAAGCGGCCTCTGGTGGTGAAACAATTACATTTTGTCCACTTCCAAGAAGAATGACGGATTTAAACAGCCACGCACACATTTTACCTCTTAAACCAGCAAGGGATTAGAACTCACACCAGCTTGCTTGGTCCTGTATGGACTCCAGTCTTTGTTGACAGTGAAGATGCAGTAGGTTTGAAGAATTATCATCATCATCATTATTAATTTAGTGTGTTCTACTGCACACTAGGGGCTGTTAGCTTTGCAATGGACAAAATGGATGCTTTGCCTAAAATTGACAGTCTCACAGAGGAAGGGGACAGGAGTGACAGGAGCATACACTAATGCTATGGCACACACCAGCACCGTGCCGTCTCATTTCCAGTGAGCAGGTGCTGTGGATAGAGGGACAGTCTGCACTGTGTCTTTTATTTCATCTTATTTAGAGACACGACTGGCTTTGAATTCTGCATCCTCCTGCCTCCTTCCACCTCCCATGTGCAGAGATTGCAGTGTGTGCCACGGGGTCCCCCGTCACCTGCTTTTCTTCAGAGGCTAATGAGGGTGGGGCTCCTTCGAGCCAGAGGCTGATGAAGAGGTATATGAAGGAACAAGAGCAAGGGCATACAGAGGCCCTGAGGTAGAAGTGTCTTTAAGAAGCAGAGCTGCCGGCAAAAGGGGAGGCTGGTTGATGAGAAAGGTGGTCAGGATTCAGGTTATGCTAACTTTTTTCTGAGAATGATGGAGAACAACTAAACATTTGTATTTCATTTTAACCTCGTTTGAGGTGGGAATGGTTATGGTAGCCTGGTGTAGCCTGTTGCCACCTTTCACAGAAAATGGTGTGTGGGGATGTATGGAGGTATGTGGGGGCATGTGGGGTGAGCATGCACGCATGCACATGTGTATGAATGCACGTGAAGTTCAATACTGGGTATATTCTTCAGTTACTATTATTCTCTGCCTCTTTTGTTTTGAGACAGTCTCTCACAGAATCTGGCTGGAGCTCACTGATTTTGCTAGGCTGGCTAGGTCGTGAGTTTCAGGCACCCTGTCTCCACCCACCTAGCTTGGAGATTATAGGTGTGTGGCACAATGCTTGCTTTTTTAAATGTGGGTGCTGGGATTCCAAATTCAAGTCCTCATGTCACCTACTGAACCATCTCCCCAGCCCTCAGAATAAGGTTTTCAGATGCTTAAGACAAAACCCATAAAATGTCAAAGAAGCCAGTTGTATGTCAAGGTGCCCTGAAAGAGACGCATGCGGTGGTTTAAATTTTCAAAGGTTTCTATGAAGAATTAAACTGTAAGGCTAAGAACGGAAGCAGACCAGTAGCATGGAGTTAGAGCTGCTTCCCTTTGCCTTTCAGGACCCTGGCCTTAGAAGCCGGACTGTGCAACTCCATCTTTTTGAGTGCAAGAGGAAAAAAATGTGTAACTTCTGTTTATATTTAATTTACAATCATTTTGAGTGCAAGAAAAATAACGTATAACTTGATTTATATTTAATTTGCCCTCATTCTTTTTAACGATTGCTCTGTTGAATATAGGCTTTACAATATCCTAGCATGCTAGGACTTAAGTACATTTATAAAATTCATGAGTAGATCTACATGTGTTTGGGCTGCTTGGTCAGAAAGTATTTAAGACAGTGTTGTTTGATCCATCAGGTCTGCCAGCTGCAACTTAGGGGGAGTGGCCCTGTGAGAAGCAGAGAAAATGCCATGCTGGTTTAGAGCACACTCCATTTCAGATCCATTTTGTGGGAGCATGTGAATTCTTGCTGTAATTCAGCCTCGATAAATGTCAGCTGTGTTTCTCAGGCACCCTCACCTCTCCTTAAGAGCCCTCATCCAGCAGTAAATCACCTCTGAGGTGGCATGTCTCCCCCAGGGAAACAAGTTTTGTGAGGTGATTGCTAGGCAGCCAAAGTGGCTCTTAATATTCCAACAGAGATCTGGGGGTTGTGAAGGGTGCTCTCCTTGCACTGGGAGCTGGGTGCATGGTAGCTGGGTGTGCAGTCGCCTCTGTGAGGTCTATACCTGCCTCTGCTCTGTGATCCACTGGGGACTCTGGACCTAATGCTTTATGTGTCTCTTAATCTGCCTGTTGCAAACACCCTTCACCTGGACATTTTGTCCACTCTTGGGGTGCAGCGGGGTGAATGGCCTAACCATTCTCGATGTCCCACAACTGTCATGTGCTTCATTTTTATGCCCTGAAGGAGTGTCTGGATAGACAAGAAGGAAGTCAGAGTGAATGAGAAGGCCAGGTGAGGAGAAGAACTGGGTCACAGCTTACCTAGTCCGCTTACAATGAGCAGCCGCTACCACCTCTTTGGGCTTCTCCCTCTTCCTCATCCACCTTCCTTCTCTTTCCTCGCCATCCTCTTCTCCCTCCCCCTCTCTTCCTTCCTCTCCCATCTCCCTTTCTCCCTTTTCTTTTCCCCTCTCCCCTCTGTCTTTCCTCTCCACCCACCTCTCTCCTATCCCCCCTCCCTTCCCTTCCTTTCACCTCTCTTTCTCATTAAAATTATTTTCTTTTTCAAACAGGGAAATTCCTTTATATAGAAAGAAGACTAAGTCTTTCATGAAGTGAGCAAACTTTCCCATAGGTAGGACTAGTAGGCTACGAATTCATGCCTTTTAGGTCTCAGTGGGTCCACACCTCAGATCTAGTGAGGTGTTGGAGTCTATGGAGAAGCTATCTTGACCATGGTGAAAATGCTAACAAGAATTTTACAGACCTGCCTCACCAGGACAGACCAGCTTAAGGATCTGGGCCCAGAATGTGGAGGCATAGCAGCCTGATTCCTGGTCCTGATGAGAAGGCATAACCACAACTCCGTGTCTTTTCTGCTCCTCTGACCTCTGAGCCCTGTGTTCTGGCACAGCGCCTTCATTGTCCTGAATTCTCTTATGATTACTTAAATTTTCTCATTAATGAGTATTTGCAGATAAACTGATTAGACATTGAGGAAAACAAACCTAAAACCAAAAAGCAGGTCAGTGAGTCACCGTAATGTAACGTGGCTCAGATGTCCTTTGCACTCGTGCCTGACCACAGCCAAGACAGTGCGGGGAGAACGACCCTGAGCCACATCAGGCCTAGGCCGTCTCACTCTACCCTCTGCCAGAGTCATAGCCACCAGGGCTCTGACCCCTCCCCCCGCATAGGACAACTGGTGTGTGCTAGGAACAAGGCAGGCAGCTGCAATATCTGGGGAAAAATAACTGAAACTTAATTTAGGAAACAAAACAGTTAAAAGAATTCAGCAAAAGAAAACCAGACACTTTGAAATGAGGAAAACAAAAACCCTAAATACCCCTACTTCTGTATTTCTTCTCTGTCTTTTCTGGACCCTTCCCAACGTGTTTAGTACTGCTGGACCAGCCAGTTCCAAGGTGACATTGATCTGGAGCAATGAATATTCTCCGTGGCTGTGGGATTCATAGTATTTCCTCAGCTCCTTGTTGTCATTTGACCACGCTTGGTTCCTGGAAACTCCGGGCTTTAGATTTATTATTGTTGTTGTTGTTGTTGTTGTTGTTGTTGTTATTAGAAGATCTTTGGGACTGAAAGGCATTTTGAATTTTTGAACACTTAGGAGCCTTGTTCATATTTACATATGTATTTTTGTGTGATCCATGGCATTAAGTAGCTGATGCCCACTAGTCTTTCAAACAGGGCACAGGGTGGGGGTGGGGGAGCTTGCTTTCCTAGGACCTCCCTCTCCTTCTGAATGGACCTGAAGAGCACTCTGGTCTTTCCTCCATCCACATACTGAGTAGCTACTAAAACTTGTCTCCTTGTTTCTCAGCATTGAGCCGACCACATTGACTGCAGCCTTGACTGTCTGGAGTCAGGGGCTCTCAGTGTTTTCTAAATTGACATCTAACACAGGGACTAGGGGAAGAATTGACGTTCATTGGCTATTCACGAGGCACCTGGCCCACGAAATCTGTTGTATGTATCATAGCAGATTCACTAATAAGTTCACTGACTCCCACTGAACAGATAGAAGTACTGAGTAACGACTCAGCAAAGTCACGGGTGTGCTGACTCCCAAGTTGAGGGGACATCTTCACGCTTCTCTTCAGCCAGTATTGTCCTTTCCACTTCAGGAGCTAGCAATGAGGTAAACCCACTATTGCTGCACACACACTTCCATAAATGAATCTTTTCTCCTAGGCTCCTACCATTCCTTGTGCTCTTGGTTTCCTTTGAGAGAAATTTGTGTCTCTCTTCTCTTCTGTACTGTGTCTGGCAAAGCAGTGGGCTTCCTTGGGCAACAGTTTAACGAAGTAAGAATTTCAAGCATGGGTGGGTGGAGGTGCACACCTTTAATCCCAGCACTGGGGAAGAAGAGGCAGGAGGATCTCTGTGAGTTCAAGGTCAGCCTGTTCTACAGAGAAAGTTCTAGGAGCTACACAGAGAAACCATGTAATAAAAAACCGGTGGAGGGGGGCAGAGAATTTCAAGCATGTTTGATTTGATTTCAAGTGATAAAAATAGAGAACTGGGAGCGCTTTTTAGTCAAGTTTAAGGGGAAATAGTACTGTAACTGGTAATGTTTTCTTCAATGTGTGCTGGGAGACGTAGCTGTTGAAAATGCAGAAAGATGGCTGCATCCATTGTACATGGGTCGCCTCTGCAGCCTGAAACGTGCGTGTGTGATGGGTGTGCTTTGTAGCTGTGTCTGTACGTGCATGCAGATGTGTGCTCATGAACACAGCAGCATCAGGTGTCGTCTTCCGTCATGCTCCACTTCGGTTTTTGAGATGATCTCTCACTGAACCTGGAGCTCCCCCGGCATGGTTAGGTTAAGCTGACTGGCTGGCTCAGGAATGCAGGGATCAGCTGGTCTCCCTCTAGTGCGGGGATTGCAGGTGTGCACAGCTGTCTACAGCTGTTTCACATGGGTGTCAGGATGCTTCTTCATGGGCCTGTGCTTGTGCATCAAGCACTTTAGTGACCCATCTCCCTGGCCCTCAAATTGTATACTTTATAATGTTAAGCAATAATATGAGTCTCCCATGCGCCTGCTACTGTTTCTAATTAATTTGTAATATATAAGCTATATTGTTAATTTTTGCAAACCTTTCAGGGGTACACACTATTGTTATCTCTGAGAAAACATGTCTACCTTGCGCAAGGTTAGACAGCCACCCAAGATAAATCACCCTTGCCTGTGGTCAAACACGGGACCCCAGGAAGATGGACTTTGAGTCCCAAACCACTGCGCTCACCTGCCCTTCAGTGGCAGGGCCTCCATGTCATGATTTCATTTGGGGTTTTAAACATTTTTCTACTTAATGAGGACCAACTCACTATATAGTTAGAAGGATAAATATTTGTCCTGTCTGATGACAGATGTGATAGGTTTAAAAAAATAAAAAAGCCCCAGGCAAAGTCATGCACGTTTTCTTACACGGTCCTCCGTCTGTATTTACTCCGTGAAAGGTCGCTTGAGCACAAGGGCTCAGATTTCATGTTCCTCAGCAGCTTCTCTGTGGCTAAAGCTTGCTCTACAGATGGACTGCTACAATATTTTGTGACGATGTATATGCTATCCAGTGCGAACACTCTGGAAGAGAGCCACTGAGTCATGGGAACTCCCAACTAGGACGTCTGGGAGGTTTCTCCATGGATACCAGGAATTGGGAAGTGATTTTTGTCTTTCTCTCAGATGATGATCCTGCTGTCTGTCCATCCAGTCACATTTACTGGAAGGAACACTGTTCTGGGGGCCTAAGGTGTGTCTCTCATCACTTAACTACCTGCCCATGGGTTGCGGGGGAAGAGGCAGGGAAGGGAAAGACAAAAAAGACTGACATGGTAAATTACTGCAGGTTCTTGAGAAAAATAGAATTAGAAGCATTTGCGGTTCAGATGAAAATAGCACATTTCCTTTCTGCTTGGACCATGGGGCTCAGAGTGCTCCGGGGAATAGACAATAAATAAAAATTGATTCCTCACAGTTGAAGGGAATGCTCTGACTCTGGGAACTGAAATGACAGCCCCAGAACCGAAGATAGGCAAAGCCACTTTTGAAGGTTTAAAAAAAAGGAAAGAAACAAAAAAGAAAACAACACCAGGAGGCTCTTTTATTTTAAGTGGCATTCTATATTAGGGAATATAGCCCACCTACAATGATCTGAGACTAACCACCAGGTAACAGAAGCTAAGAAGGCAGGAAGTCCTTCCTTGCTGACCATGGTCCTTCCGTGTCTTCTGCAGGTGAGAAGCCTTACAAGTGCTCATGGGAAGGATGCGAGTGGCGTTTTGCACGGAGCGATGAGCTCACAAGGCACTACAGAAAACACACAGGTGCAAAACCCTTTAAGTGCAACCACTGCGACAGGTAAGGCCACTTAGAAGCTACTGGACTGAGGAGGAAGATCGTGCAGTAGATTGGAGGCCGGTCCACACATGTGATGGGGGACTAGTCACAGGTCTGGCTCAGCCCAGCTCTGGCACAGTAGATTGGAGGCTGGTCCACACATGTGATGGGGGACTAGTCACAGGCCTGGCTCAGCCCAGCTCTGGCACAGTAGATTGGAGGCCGGTCCACACGTGTGATGGGGGACTAGTCACAGCCCTGGCTCAGCCCAGCTCTGGCACAGTAGATTGGAGGCCGGTCCACACGTATGATGGGGGACTAGTCACAGGCCTGTTTCACACCCAGCTCTGGCGCAGTAGATTGGAGGCCGGTCCACACGTATGATGGGGGACTAGTCACAGGCCTGTTTCACACCCAGCTCCACGGCCCTAGCAATGCCTTCTACTTCTCTACTGCTTAGAAAAGTGAGAAGCAGCGTGCTTGTACGTGGTCTTAATTCAGGTTCTTGATTTGGTTGCACAGTACTTACTCAGAATTGGCCTTGAACTAGTGCTGGTCCCTGGGTGCAAACAAGACGTCAACACTGCTCCTCGCACAGAGGTGATGGGAGAGAGAATTACAGTATACTGGAAGAGGCGAGAATAGAATGTCTCATCATGGTTGGCCTTTGACCTTTTTATTATCATCCATACCACCTTTCCTCGTCTTTCATAGTAACGGAAAGAAAAGGTTGATTCATGGGAGAAAGACTGATTTCTAAGACTTTTCTCTGAAGCAGTATTGGAAATGAGTTTACTAAAGGAAAGGCCTGGTCTTTGGACGTCTGGACTATTCCTTCCTCGATGAAGACATGCTTAAGGGTCCAAAGATGGCAATACTCCCCAAACTCACTCTTGATTCAATTTCAAACCTTGAGCATTTGATGGTGGACGGATCACGTAGCCGAGTAATAGCATCTGACAGCCCTGGCATTATCAGCCGATAAACCCCAAAATGGAGACTCTGCAGGCCAAGGTGAAGGCAGGATTAGGTTTAGACATAATCAAATAATGGGCTTGCATCTGAGCATGGTATCCTTCTAATCCTATTTCTGTGTTTAAAAGGAAGCTTAAGAAAATTAACCATCTTTTTAATGCAATACTAAAGGTCTCAGTTATGATGAGAAAAATGCTTCTAATACAATAAAAGCCCTGAAAGCCTCAGGGCTCCTCGGCTTTGGACAGCAGCTTGCAGGATGGCAGGAGGGGGGAGCAGGATGTCCACCGAGGCCTGGCTGTCCTTGGGAGGAAATGAGATCTCTCTCACTTCCTGCGTCTCCCAGTCCCTGTGCTCTATGCTTGCATCTCCCACTGGCCAGACCTTCCCCTGAGGGTTTGTGAGCTTGGAGAGTAGAACAGGGATGGCCAAGTCCGGTACTCTGCCAAGTTGGCCTGCCGCTTATAAAGGAATTCTCCTTTTCCTCCCCAGTTCTTCCGGAAGAGGCTATTTTCCTCTTATCTCTGTACTCTAAGAACTAAATAAAGATCCCAAGCCTCCTGGAGTGCAGAGATAACCTTCCGCCAGGCCTGAGGAAGTGTGCCTCTCACAGCTATTGTCTTCCACTGCCTGGGGAGCTGTGTCTGCAACCCAGGAAGTGGCCCTTGTTCCTGGTCCACTCCATTCCCTAGAAGGCCTCTGGAGTGCAGCATCTTTTCTCTCCAGCGTGTGTCTCTGTGTTTGGCACCATCCTCCAACCTCCCCAGCCCTGGCTGATAAAGAAGCCTACAGGTGGATGTTGGCTCTGCCCACAGGCCTGTGAAGAGCTTTCCACCGGTACCTCCTGGGATGAAGATGAATCTTTGTGAGTTGTCAGCCTAGTGGCAGGAGGTACCCTGCCCATCTCTTGAGGGAGTTGAGGCTGTGACTTGGAGATGGTGGCATTATGGGTTGCCCTCGTGCTTAGAAGCGGACAGTGAGCACTTAGGAGGAAATTGCTAGGTCAACTCACTGAGGAGTTCCTGACTTGATACATTAGCGGTCAGTCATCCACTTGTGTGACTGATGTGGAAAATATCCCCAGCCTGCTGGGTGTGAGGGAGATAGCGGTGATGGGAAATCTGGTGAGTCATTTGCTTTCTTTTCCTCATCAAAGTACACTGTGGCCTTTGGATATGGAATTTGTTGTATTGATGGCACAGATTTGGTGGTGCTGAGAGAGTTTGAGTTGACCAGAGCCCTATGCCCTAGGGCAGGAGCCCATAAGGGCGGGAACTCACTAGTGTGTCTCATGACCGGCAGTACCTCTCATTTCACCGCTTAGGGTGCTAAGAATAGACAGGTCTGAGAGTTGTCGTGAGGCCCCAGAGCGGATGAAAGGAAAGCCCGCAGTGATGGGAGCTGCCATTCCTTCTGAGACTTTGACCTTTGGACACTGAGGATATCTACAGCTGCTAGCAGGATCCTGCGTCCTGATGGCTTCAGAGTGTGCGAAAGCATTGTCCCTGGCCTCGGACGTTACACAGTTCAACTCCTGTTCTCTAGAGACTCAGTGAGGTTTAACCTCCCTTTCCTTAAACATACACCATGTATAATGTATGCTTTTATTTCGTGTGTGTGAGTTTTAAAAATCCACGAAATAATTAAATTTACTTGTTTCCTTTGCTCCTACTTAAAATGGTTAAATGTGGTTTTATCTAGAACAGTCGCACCTGACCACCATAGGCTCCTATTCCCAGATGTTGTCATGGACTGGAGCAAAGAGCTTCACGTGTTGTGATGACTGCTTTTGTACTGTCCCCACCACTCCCTATTGTCCCTCCACCACGAAAGCACATTGTCTGGTATTCTCCTACTTTCTGTGGTGTCTCCTCTTACTGTTTCTTCATACTTAGTGCCGTTTCACACAGGAACAGTCCTGGAGTGTTGAGCATTAGTGAGACTAGGCTCGATGCACTTACATACTTTCCCTGCCCCCCCCCACACACTGAGTTTTGTGACTCCAGGCTTCAGGTTCGGTTGGAGGGAAAACTAGTGAGGACTGACTCACATCCTCAGGTCACACAGAGCCTGCTGTAGCCTGACAAGTGATCCGTGCCTGAGGACAGGTCCTGCCTCAGCCTAGAGAGCACAAGGCTAAGGATGGAGATGAACAGAGCTCCAGTTCTACAGGGAGCAGGCTGATGGAATCCAGGTGGGCCTGGTACCAAGGTGGTCAGAGATAGTTGAGAGCGAGCGATTTAGTTTTATAGCGGTACACCTTTAGGTGATAAAAGGAATTAGGTCAGCTGCCTAGTCCTCTAGAGGGTTGCGGTTGGCTTAACATCCATTCAGAGTGCTCTGACCATAAGCCAGAATGACTATGAGCTTTGGTTAGTCCTCTGTAATGTGCCACTTCCAGTCACTGAAGACCGTCATGAACACCTCCTGGGGTGTGGGGACCTTAAAACGACTGACATTTAAGATGCCTTTCTAGATGCTCAGTGTATCTACTACTCTTTTCTCTTCCTATGCAGAGCTCAGGAAGTATAAATTAAAAAATATAAATTCATCTTGACTAAGTACCTAACCTGGAATATTGAATTTGAGTGGAAACCTCAAATTCAATATTTGAATCTGGGGAATCTGGTCTAAGTCCAAATATCAGACATTTCCTGGAATTTAAGCAAATGAAGACGCTTGTTTGGGTCACTTGGCATGCATCTGTATTTCATACCCAGCTATCCTGAAAGACTGGAGGATAAGGGTGGATAGTTGGACATATGGCTTGATGTCCTGCCATGGTAGGAGCCGAACACGTGCCTGAATAACATTCCATGTCAGGGATGTTCCCAGGACCTGAGAAGGAAGCAATGACCAAGGCCCCTCCTCATTTCACCAGTTCAGATCCCCACGTGCCCTGGAGACAGACTGGATTCCAAGAGCATGCTCTGTTGTTTTCTCTCAGGTCCTAATTCCACCCTAACCACTGATCCTCTGGGTTGATGTTCTGGTTGGTGTGGCAGCCTGCGACCACAGATGTCTCATGTTCCTTTACAGTGCAACATCCTTCTCTCGCCAGCCTGTAGCTTCCAGGTTCAACATAAGTCCCTCTTGCCGGGCTGTGGTCAAGGTGTTGGCAGCCTGCATTCTATCTCCGAGATTTTGGGGGGGTCTATTCCTGCACTTTTCCAGGATCTAGCAGCTGCCCATACTCATTGTTGGAGACTCCAGTCCTCCGTCTTAGAACTGCTCTGCCTCTTTCAACCGTTTCGATGATGGAGGGAGGGTAAGAGTCCCCAGAAATGGTGTGGGCGGCCTGTAGATGCTAGAAAAAAGCGTGGTGAGGCAGGGAGAGAAGGAAGGAGAGACAGCAGACCCATGACAGTGTGGAGTTGTGCAGGTTAAAAACTGAGTTCCTGAAGATTCGTTAGCTGTATTACTGTTTTATGGTAAGTCAGATCTGCTTCAGAGTTAGTTCAGAGGGACTGTCTAGGTCGCTCATTCCCTCCAAATTAGGGTCTAAAATAAGCTGCTGGGGCTGGGGTTGTTCAGGTATCATTGGATTAGATTGTTTTCCTGCTGTAATTTTCCCATTCTGTAAGGTTTTCATTGTCTTTTTGTCTTATTCACATCTCCTTAGGTCCTGTTTCGGGTGTGTACCTATTTAAGGACTGGACACAGACAGAGGATGTAGAGACTGTTGGGGTCAGGAGACAGGGTGAATTTGGGATTGTTTGTTTGTTTTAAGAATGAACAAACACAAGGAAGTCTTGCTTTGGACAGGAAATTCTGCAAACCCGAATGGGCAGCTTGCTAATGTCCTAGCGATGGGGCTATCTCAGGCTACAGGGATTGCCTAGGAATGTTTTCATAGACGAGGCGGGGGCTGCTTACGGAAAGAGGGAGAGGGGAAGAGCACAGAGCCAGGGTTAACTGAAGTTAGTGTAAAAGGTCATCTGATATCTCAGATAATTGTCAGAAATGCAGTTCGGTTTGTCTTTAAGGCTAGTTCAATCCAAGTTCTCAGATTTCATCCAGATTTTTTTTCCCTTCACCCTTTTCTCTGCCCACTTCCTTCTCCAGTAGACTTTTTCACAGCTGCAGCTTAGGCACTAGCAGCTCCAAGCTCCTCTCAAAGCAATTTAGCATTCCCAGTTGAAGGTGAATATCTCTCTCTTCCAGTAATTTCAGGAAGAGACCTGCCTTCCGTTGGCTTCTGTGGGTCATGTGACTGTTGCTTGGCACTCACTGCCGCCATAGCTTTCACCTTCGAAGGAAGGTCAGCTTTATACTACTGAGAGCGTAAAAGGGTTTCTACCCGGGAGACTATCATGTGTCTACTATCAGTAAAGAGGGAGGGAGATGACTATAGCGTCTGCCAGGGAAGGCGCTTGGTTAGAGAACTTAAGCACCAAGCCTCAGTACCAGTCTCCATTCCACTCCGCCCCACCTAGGTAGCCTTGGCTCAGCTCTTCAACACACACAGAAGCAGCAGACAGATGGACTGACTCATGGAGACGTCACTAGGGTAGTGTTGAGAGTACGCTGGCACAGGGCCTACATACTCTAACATACTCGGTCTGTGAACACTGTTCTCCATTCTCTGCCTTGTTGTGCATATAGTATACCTGTGTGAGCCTGTGGGAATTGCAGGTACTACGTTCCTGGGCTCTCGTTGTAAAGCTTGAGACTGCAATCTGGGTGTGGAACCATCAGCGCTCCGCCAGCTGATGACGACACAGGCCAATTATTCGTTACTGTATTTACAGCGTATGAGCGTGATGTACGCTCGGAAAGCATCTTAGATAATTATAGTTATGAATATAACAGCTACTGTACATTGACGTGATATTCTACCACTGGCTTGGTTTAATCCTTGGAGCAAGTCTGTGAGCTGTGGTGAGCATCCCTGTCAGCCACACAGCTTCTGGAAGAGCTTGGGTCTGACCTGAAGCAGTTTAACCCTAGTGACTCCTCCAGTGCACTTCTTCAACTCCATGACTCATGGGCGTGGTCTCTTTAAGACTGATCATTTGGTAAAGTGAAAGAAGCAGCTGGGCCTCTCTAACATGCCTATTGTTTATTGTTCTAGGTGTTTCTCCAGGTCTGACCATCTTGCTCTCCATATGAAGAGACATATCTAAACAAAACAAAACAAAAACAAGAGTCAACAACAACAACAAAAACAACAAAACACCATAAAGGCCAGAGTCGCCAGGGCATCAGCCAGTGCCTGAAGGAAATGCCCTGAGGCAGAGGGCTGGACTTCAGGCGGGGACCACTGCCCCGCAGAAGAAAGTTCTCGCTTACAAACCTCTGTGTACATACATGTACACACACACATACACACACCCTCACACACATACCCACTGTCATGCACTCAACTATATTTAAAGTATATACGTGTATTTCTTATGCCTTGCCCTAGCCAGATGTAGAAGACGAGGAAGAAGGAAGCCAGATGAACTCAGCAAGGCGCTGGCTGCTGACTCCACACTATTGGAATTCCTTCCCGCTGTTGCCAACGGAGGAAAAGCAAGCAAACAGGCATGGGTGTCTCCATGGCGGCCGGCAGCGCGAGGGGCTTATGTACCTTTGCTTCTCAGTGCAACGTAATAAGAGAATCCAGCATCTCCCGGTTGCGAATGTGTAGCACTAACGTTTCTTTTTACATAGTTGGGGGAATTGACCTAGCAAACCAAATTGCAGTTTGGTAGCCAAACTTAACTCCTGGTTGATTTGTCCTTTGTGTGTGAAAAGTCCTGCTATTCCGTGCGTCACGCTTCCTCCCAGAACTGTCGGTTGGTTTGGGTTCTTCTTAGGACCATTGAGCTCTTTTGAGTCGGTACCAACGGCCTTAGCGGCAGCAGCCTGTGGATTCCCATCTTACACCTCTCTGGCCTGCATCTCTCTAGACTTCACTCTCAAGGGAGGAGTTTTCTTTTCTTATCTTTTTGACTCTCGCACATCATATGCACTAGGGATTCTGGAAACTTCTAGCATGACTGCAAAGTGGCCAAGAGAATAAAGTCCTTGATGACAAGTCACAGTATACCCCTTGAGCCTCACCTTCTTGCCAGTGCTAGATTTTTTCTTTTTAATCTCTCTGATTTTTTGCTAACGGAAACTTGAAAAAAGCTTATTTGGAAGCTTCAATGTTTTATCTTTTCTCCATGGACTAAACCTCTCCGGGACTCTCGCAGCACCTGGATGTCCAGCTCTCGAAGCAGCCAATCAGACGGGACATCACAGTTCTCTCATCCCTCCTTGAGGTGTGATGACCTCCACTCACAGGGAGCAGCTGCTGTGCTGTCATGGCTACCCTAGAACCAGTTACAGCATAGATGTCGCTAGTCTCCAAGGGCAGCTGCATATTTAATCTAACTCTGGGTTATGACCTGACAAAAAGCCAAAAATACCACTCTTTTCCAGGAGTGGGGAATCTGAGGATGCCTCCTCCCAAGTCCAGAGGCATCGCAAAACATCATCCCATCCCTTCCCTCTTACCCACTGAGCTCATGGTACCCACTTGTTAAATACATTCTCCAACATGCCATTGTGGGAGTGAAGGTTGTCCGTTTAGGAAGGGATGGAGGTGTCTCTCTTGTGATGTGTCTAGGGGTATGGGGGCTTTCTTTGGGGGAGGGGGAGCTGGTTCTTTTGGCTAGGCCCACCATGACTTGTGACCTAAAGCACCCAGGATCAACAGAGGCCTCATATTTACTCCAAAAGCTGACTCCAAGGGGTTGTATTGCTCACTTGCATCTCACACACATACACCCAATGTTGGTCTCTATCTTCCTGAATTCTTAGCTAGCTGGCACTGGCCTAAACTCCAAAGACTGCCTTTAGGACCTAAAATGTCCTATGCAAGCAAGCGGGGTGGTTATTAGGGCAGATTGTATATTTTGTATATTCTGGGACCATCCCTTCAAGACATGTCTAACCAACAAAAATGGCGTTTGGTCCACACATGGTTGCTGCTCCTCATACCAGCCGGCTCCCTCCTGCCCTCCTCTGACTGCTTGACTCATTGACTGTTACAATGCGACCCCATACATATTTGGGATGCAAAACTGAAGTCTTTTAAAGGAAATAATAATAATAATAATAATAATATAAGCAACACAAACACATATGACAGCAACCTTCAAGATCCTTGGCACTTGGGTTCCCAGCTTTCTACAACTTTTGTTTCACTGAGATGTTGACTCTACTCATCCGGGGGTGAAAGGGCCTCCTTGTCACAAATACTGTAGCTCCGGTGGGACACGTGGAGCATTTCGAGGTCTGGCCTTTAGAATTTTATTTATTTTTTCTTTTTCTTTTTTGATTTAGACCAAAAATAAATAAATAAAAGAAAGCACCCTAAAACATACACGTGTGTGCACGCGCATGCATGCACGCGCACACACACACACACACACATACACACACACTCCATTTGCCAGACGCAATTATGTATGTTAGTTGGAGGGTATTAAAGAAAAATCTGTTTTATTCCAAAGATTTAAAAGTGGACATGACTTATTTCCTGGAGCTCTGCTTACTGACAATCTCATTCTCTACTACATTTGAGTGCATTTTGCAGCCAGTCCATCAGGGCACACCATGGGATTATATTTGAATGTGTGGCGCATCCTCTTTGGGTGAAGGATGTGTGAGGGACCTTGAACCTCAGCTGTATTGAACTGTAGCGCCTCCAGTCAGTGCACTAGATGAAACTTTACCCAGATTCTGTTGGTTTCTTTCTTTCTTTCTTCTACAGCAGCCTCTAGCATGAATGCACGCACACGCCAGGGATGGCATTAAGCCATGGCTGTCACGATTCACAGATTTCTCTCCAAGGCTGGGGCTGCTCTTGCTCTCAAAATGTTATTACTAAGGTTTATAGTGCTTAATTTAAATTTTATACTGACCATTGCAAGGCTCTATTTAAAAAGAAAAGAAAAGGAAAAAAAAAGAAAAAGAAGAAAGTGAAAAAAATACACAAAAGTGTAATCATTGCTATTTGTCCCTCTTGTCATCTGTGGTTTCATTTGAATGTGGCAGAACAAAGGCTCCTTGGTCCTCTTTGGTGTCTGAAATGTTTGGTAATTTCTTTTTTGTATCAGTGCGGTCCTCTGTCATCTGCTCCTGCCCTCTCTTGGAGCGTGATGCACTGAGATGCCACGCCGGTGCTTGCTACGTCAGAGTCCTTTGTTACTGTGGGAATCGGCCTGAGAATCTGGTGGGTGCTAAGCACGTGGCTTTGAACCTCTTCTTCTCTAGCCCCAGTGGACACCTGTGGAGGATAACTAGTCTGCAGCGTGAAGTGGGCAGCCCTTGGACATTCTGGAAATAGGTTTGTGGTGAAACTATCTGTCCTCTCTCAAATTGCAGAGGTGGTCTCTTTGGAACCTCTCAGGGGGAGCAGGTTTTCCAAGAAATAACCTCAATATATATTTTGCTCCCGAGAGGACTGGTTATCTAGAATGATGTAATGGACATTTCAATCACAAAATTTCTTTCACAATTTAAAACATTACCTCCATACAGTCCAAGGGATCTAAAATTTGAAAGGACATAGTGTGTCATAGGTTGTCCTCTTGAGAGCTCTATCCAAGGTCCAGAGTTGGCTTTGTAGAAGATGTGTTTCTAAGCCACTGGCGATTTCCTTTGCTTCAAGTGACACCTCTTTCTTGTCTACACGACGTCAGGGATGTGGAGACCTGACATTGTAATGCTGCTCCTTGCTTCTGGCCTCCGGTCCCACAGTCGGCTCACTGGCCCAGCTTCATGCTCATGGTCCAGAAAAAAAGAGATGTTTGGATTCCGTGATAAAGCTGCATTTTCGTAAAAATATTGGAGACCCCAAAATGACCTTCATGCTGACCATTTACCCCTTCCTTTCCAAATTCCTTCATAAAATCCTCCAAACACTCCTCTCCCTGCATCACCTCCCCATGCGCACCTCCTCTACCCTCTTCCATCTTCGATTGCCTGATGATAACAGGGTATAAAGACAGCCAACCTCATGCCTGATGAGCAGAATGGATTCTTAGGGGGTTTTTGTGTGGTTGGTTTTTGTTTTTGTTTTAAATCTTCTTTGGAATCAGAGAAGAGCTTATTTGGGAACTTGAATATGGGCTAAGCTTCCAAATGATCCCTGTCTGTTTGCATTCAAGGGAAAACAACTGGGGTTGGAGTTGGGAGCTAACCCATGCATTCAGAACTTCCTGCCTGCAGCCTCCACTCCTGCATCATCCCCTGGGAAAGCCCCAAAGAAACACATTGCCAGTGCTAACCTTAATAATGGTTCTTAATAGTTCTGGGTGACGACTTCTTGGTCACTTCATAATCTCAAAGTAAAAACAACTTTTATTCCTCTTTTGCCCAGATTCCTCCAAAAGGACAAAGGTAGGGAGCGTACGACCCGTTTGAGGACACAGATCAGTCTGCCTTCTCCCTTCAAAAACAAAAGACCTCATGCCAACATACGGCTGAAATCTTGCTCCCAAAATATTGACCTGGTGGAGATTTAGCAAGTAGTACCTGGCTGAAATAAATTCACAAAAGCTTTCCCTCAAATTTTCTAGAAGTGGCAGAAGTTGGGGCAGGCAGATACTTAGTTCTGAGTGCCCAGGTTGCATTTCGGGAACATGGGTGATGCTTACTTAATTTGGAACTGAGGGCCCAGCCGGAGGGTAGTTTGCTGCCTTCCTGGTGGCCTCTTTCTCTTTGAGGATCTTTGGAAGCTTTTGAGATAGACAACAGAACTATGTCAAAGAAAGCAAAATCTGTTTCTATGAAATGTGGTGTCTCATCACTAATGCCTGGGGCTTCAGGGCTTCTTGCTTTTACCACTGAAGTCTCCTCTCCTGGTTCCACTAACAGGTCCCAGAAAGGGATAGCTGCACTTAACTTGGCGTGCGTCCTTTCAGTGTAGTACTGTACTCTTCAGGTATTCTGCATCTGCGCCTAAGTCCTCGGGAAACAGGTATCCAAAACAAGAGTGAAATCCAGGCTGCCACTTCAGAAATATCCCTAACAAGGTATACTCCTTCAAAACAGGGCTCCCTCTCTGTGGTTCTGAGGGAAGGTTGATGTGTTCTCGGTTGGGGACCGTTTATACAATTTTTTTTCAACTGTGAGCTCTGACCCCAGCTTCTGTCTACTGCCATAAAAAGGACCCCATGTCAGAATAATGAGGGTGGTGTGTGTGCACACGCCCTCCTGGATGTGCTCATGTACCTACTGTACCTTCACAGAAGGAAAACAGGCTACTGAGGAATAAGAGGGGTAGCCACCAGTGCCTAATCTCTTTTGGGGGGATGAATGCTTATAATGCCAGTAAATAAAAACCACACCACTGGGAGTTAGTTCCATGTACAGGGGAGGAGCAGTGGGTGGGGAAAGGGGACATTTTAATCCTAGCCCTTGGGGCCAGAGGCAGAACAATTTCTGTAACTCGGGTCCTGAAGACTTGAGGGCTCATTGATGGTTCTTAGTTTTGCTTCCCAGCATGCATTTCCTAACCCAAGCTCAGACAGGTCAATTTCTTTTGTTTTCACTTCTGCTCCATTCCAGGGAGGAAAAATACACCTGTTAGGGCCAAGATCTCCTTACTAGCACAGAGACAAAAATAAATGTTTAATGTCTTTGGAGCCTCCCTCCCTCCCTTTCCTCACCACCACACCCCCCAGCACCGTCATCCCTGCTCATAATACATAACTCCCCAGCCACCATGACTTTTATTTCTACTCTCTATTATCTTCTTCACAGTTGCTTGAAGAAATTTAATTTTGCACTATACATTTTCGTTTTGCCGGATGTGTCTAACAAGTGTGTTTGGAAAGACTTGCTCCCAGCCCCTCCCCTCCCCCCACCTCCCGTCACATTCTCTCAGGCCTTCTCTGGTATTTATAATATATCACAGAAGTACCCAGTCTTATAGCCCTCGGTTATGCCTTTTTTTGACATTTTATTTTTTTTAAGCTTTTTATATATATATATAAATATATTACTTTGTCAAGTTTTTTTGCTGTACAAAAGTCTTAAGATTTAAAACTATTATTTGTATTATATGATGGTGGTATGTTAATGTTACAAAATTATTAATGAAGAAAAAATTTATTTTTGTTACTGGTCTGTTTCATAATTCTTTTTTAAATTGGTATATTGTAAGATATCTATGCAAAAATGTTATGTGACGCATTTTTATTTAAGAATGTAATATGTGTAATAAACAGTAGAATGTGTTTGGCCTTGGGATGGTTCACTGTATTTTCCCCCAACTCATTTCATTAGGGAAAAATCATCAAGGAGATACAAATGGCTCCTTATAATCTTTATATAACTTCTTTCTTTGGGAAGTGGAGGGAAAAGGTGTTCTCTCTCTCTCTCTCTCTCTCTCTCTCTCTCTCTCTCTCTCTCTCTCTCTCTCGTGCGCACATGCACTTCATGGTTTCAGTGAAGTAAAGGAGAAACAACAAATGCTTGGAGGTTATGAAAAGCAATATTTTAGAATGAGGTCGATTATGGGATGCTATTTGTTTAGGGAGCTTGGAGAGGCTTATTGAAAGCAGATTATTTGATGAGGGAAAAGGGGCAGTTTGCTCTGTACTGCTGTTAACCAGAAATGTGTTTGGAAAAGATCACTTGAAGCGGTTTGTGGAGAAGGGCTGAAGGGGCGCGGGTAGAGGGAATCCCTGGGGTAAAGACGAGGGAGTGTGTACAGCAACAGAGCATAAGAAGGGGCTGGGATGACTAAGCAGGGCGGGAGAAGTCACGTGACTCCACAGGGAGGAACACGTGCAGGTACAAGTACCCCAGAAAGCAAGAAAGAGGAGAAATCGGAGAGAGTCTCGGAAGGAAGGGACTACTGGCGTTGCTTCTGCCCTGGGCTTCTAGAGGGAGCATCAAGGTAGGAAGTCGGGTGGAGGATCCAACCGCAGTGTGATCCCAACATCTCTTACCCTGCCGTTCCCCCGGGCCACAGTATTATCAGCCAAAAGCAACAATAAACTCTCTGTCCCATAGGACACGCAGCAACTGGGGCTTTCTTTTCATGCTTTGGGTTTCCCGACATGGATGTGGTGACTTAAAACCACTATCCTTAGTCATGTAAGCCTGCGGAGAAATTTCCGCAGTGTCCACATTAGAAACCATGGCTGTAGGGCCTGAGCCTGCCACGGGAGAGCAACCAGTGGCCTGGACAGTGAACTTGAGGAGTGGGCTGTGAGCTGCCAGGAAAGATGGGTCATCAAAGTAGGTGCTTCACGGCCAGAGAAATGCTTCTACAGGTGTGATCCTCAGCTACCACGTCTGCGCACCACTGCACCCAGACAGGAAGGCCCAGCGCTAGACCTGCGGAATTGCTGCAGGTGACCAGTCGAGTGCCAGAAGGGGAAAAGGTAGCTTTGCAGCATTGCTTGTGACACGCTTGCTACTCTACTTACGGTAAGGTGTCACACTGGACGTTACAGCCTGCACTGGGGGCTGGAATGCTGACGAGAGAGGGTGAATCTAATCTGTATGGCGTAAGGAGATGAGATACACATGGAGAATATTCTACACGACAGAAGCGCCCTTCTTTAGAGACACAGTTTTGCATAGAATCAGTTGAAATATGGATTATCCATGCCACAACCTTTTGAATATCCTTTTTAAAAATTGTGTGTGTGTGTGTGTGTGTGTGTGTGTGTGTGTGTGTGTGTGTGTAGGTCAGAGGACAATTTTCAGGAGTCAGTTCTACCATGTATGTCTCAGGGTCTCAGAGATTGAATTCGACTGGTCAATCTTAATGACAAGCACCTTTAATTACTTACCCATCTTGGTGGCCCTTGAGCATCCACTTTATGGAGTATAAATTTGAGGACAGCTCCAGTTTCTGGGTTTCACTTCCCACTGGAAGACTATACTTTATGTAGGGTAGTAGTGGTGGTGGTGGTTGTGTGTGTGTGTGTGTGTGTGTGTGTGTGTGTGTCTGTCTGTCTGTCTGTTTGTCTGATCTTTGCCCTCTTTGGTTGTGGCAGAGTTTTTGTTTGATATTTTCTAGAAGTATCTGTCTTCTTGTGAAGTAGCAGATCACAGAAGTGAGATTAGGAATGTCTTAAATAAATAAATAAAAGATCAAAAACTACAACTGGAACCCAGCAGTAGTCTGAACATGTGCATGGCCTGACTGTCCTTGGGCATGAAGAAGGTGAGTATGGGGGTCGCTGCAGTCCGAGTTTGTGTATCCAGCTGAGAATAGTGGACTACAGAGTTTGATGGGATTGATAAATATTTAGTGTTTTGTAGCTCATCTTCCACTCACAGATTTCTGACTCCCAACAAGTGAGCGTTCTGGTTGATCTGTGATGAGCTAGTTCCAACTCCAACTCCCAATGTTTTATCTGATACTTTTAAAGCTGTCAGTATTAACTGGCTTAAGTTTCATCACCTTTTAAAAGTACATCTGATTTTACTGTAGCTATAAAGACAACCAAAGCCTATTTTTAAATGATGAAATGGTCCAAAAAAATCTACGAGAGACTGGGAGGCCAAGATTCCTGCTTCCAGAAATTTTTTCCCAAAGCTGCATCCAGCAGTCTGTCTAGACTGAAAAGTCACCATCCACCATCCTAGCCATTTGCTCTCTTAAGTAGAGGAAATGGGAGAAAATGGTCACACTGAAAAACAAATACTGCAAGGTGTCATTTATAGAGTGACTCCACAGGCTGCACAGGGCAGACTGGAGGGGATGTTGGTCAAAGAAGATAGAATTTCAATTGAAAGGAATAAGTTTAGTAGATTATTGGACCACATACTGACGATAGTCAATTAAAATGTATTCCATTTTTAAAGATTTGTTATTTCCTATCGTGGGGTGCGTGCATGTGTGAAGTGGGCTCGGTGAAGTCCAGAAGAGGGCAGAGGTACCCCTGGAGCTGGGGCTGCAGAAGAGGGCAGAGGTACCCCTGGAGCTGGGGCTGCAGAAGAGGGCAGAGGTACCCCTGGAGCGGGGGCTACAGGCTATTGTGAGCTGCTTGATGCAGGTGCTGGGGACATAACTCACGCCTTCTGCAAGAACAGCGGTCATCTTAATGGCTAAGCAATCTCTCCTGTTCCAAATAATTGTATTCTTGAAAATCACAAACAGACCATAAGTGTTCTCATCACAATAGACAAATAAATAGGTAAGTATGTCAAATAATATGTTAACTGGATTGCTTTGAATGGTCCACCATGCAATTCAAAGCATCACATTCTAAGATAAATATATGCTATTTTTTAAAGTTAAAAATAAGTAAGTAAAGGAACTGGAGACTTAGGAAGACAGTTGATTTTATTGCTGCCACATTACCCATGTGACAGAGGTAACCACAGTTCCTTGCTTCCTAATCTGATGCATTTACCTTCTTCTCTTGACACCTCAAATCGCATCAGGCAACACTCATTCCACCTCCTTGCTTCCTCTCCACTTAACACAGAAGGTTCCCTGCATGGTAGCTAGGTTGTCACGTGGTCGGATTAGAGAGCATCTTGGAGATGTCTGCCAGTGCCACTGTACTGCCTGAGTCAAGAGTTTAGCAGGTTCCACTTTGCCCAAGTTCACACAGCACGTTCCTTGCACAGTGAAGTCAGTCCAGGGGTGTTGATAGGCAGCCATGTTCTAATGGTCTTGACTGTGGTCCTTCAACTTCAGTGTGACATTCAGGAGCCCTGTGATATCTTTGCACTAGTAATTATTTCCTTAGTAATTTTCTGCAGATCAAAGTGCTTTTAAGGCATTAAGTATAAGTTTTAGTTTCGTGTTAAAACCATTCCCAGATCATTGGCTTGATAACTATTTTCTTTTAAAATATAAATGAAAATAAGTAAATAACTCAGAATATAGCTACCCATCTTTGAATTGCGTTAAAATGCAATTCAATTCAAGCAATTCAAGAATACAATTGCTACTGTTGGTACTTGAGAGACACTGTTTGTGGCCCACTCTCTGGAGTGCCTGCTGCCCCATTTCCCTTTAGCTGATTGCTGAGCCCCTGAGCCTCTCCTTGGTGCACATTTGAGATTGATTCTAGAAGTAAGTGCCTGTGAAGATTTAATAAAGACTGATTTGATGCCTGGGATGTTACTTCAGGACACAGCGTTCTTGCAGCCTCCGTGACTTATTGGTGAGACAGACGTGTGTGCTCTGCCTCACTTTCCCTTCTTGACAGACGACCTGCCAAGACATCCTCATGGTGGGTTCACATGCAGGTTGCACCGTTAGCCTGGGAATGGAGCCTCATGTAAGAGGCCGCAGCAGATTCTCCCTTACTCCTGCCCAGAGTCAACAACAGCATTGCATTCTGGGAGGCTCCCCTTCATGCCATGATTCCGGGGTCTCTAGCCAGCACCCACACGTGTACACAGACACACAACTCAGTCTCCTGAATACTTTCCTAATCGTACTACACATCTTTCCTGTCCCCTGTCCCACTATTAAATATGTATACTTTGCCTAATGTCTTCCTAGTTCGTAACCCCAACTAGCCCAAAAGAGGCAACTCTTTCTGTCTTACCCATGCTTAATATGAATGCACCTAAATATAAACAAGTTTACTCTTCTACGTGAAAGCAATGAGACAATGAGAAGTGTGGAGATTATAGGTAAGAGAAAAGAAACGGAAGCAGTAGCCGATTTTGGAGGTGTAAGCTGCCAGGCAGGCTACACCTTGCCCGTTATGGCCAGGCTACAGGGCAGCCAAGGGAATCAAGGGACTGAAGCAGTAGTTGTCACCAGTAAAGTCTTCTGTGTGATCAAGATGAAGAATCTCCAGGAACCTGGGTCTGCAGAGCTGGCCTCAAGAAACAGCTACTAGTAAATGGGTCACCTCTGGCTAAATAACTGTGGGAATTGCCTATGGCTCTCATGTTCTTACTTCCAGTTGAGTCTCTTGGTTTTGAAGTCAGCAGGCTATCTTGGCTGATGAGGATGGTCGAGCCCCTGAAGGTGTATTTAAAGACACGCTGTTGAGGACTCTAAATCACATCAGAGCCACAGCGGTGATGGTGAGTTTTCTGTTCGTCCACAATCTATACTGCTCTTGGCATTAAAACTGCAAACTATTTTCAGAGGTATGTGAGCTGCAATTACACAATCTCTACTCAGAGAGGCTCAACTGCTAGAAACAAGATGTGCAGGCAATATTTCCACGCTTTGGTGAACTCGGGGAGGAAGGTATAAAGTCAATAATGGCAAAACTTAAACATGGTCTTTGATTCTGGGAACTTTTAACACCTCTTGCTCCCCATCTTGGAATCCTGCTTTTTGTTTGCTCGTATTTCCATTTTGTTTGCATTTTTCTCTTCCTCTGACTTACCTTTCTCACTCCTCTTTCTGCCTGCATGTCGCTATGAGAGGAACCAGTTCCAAAGCTCACACTGGGCTTTCTTCTCTGGGGTGGTCCCAATGTCGCGGTCCATCTTTCTTGGAGGTTTTCTCATGCTCCTTTCTTCCTCCTCTGTAACAAGTCACTATCTCTATTTTTCAACACAATTAGGATGGTAAGAAATAAAAAAAAGAATGCATTTAGTTGGCCTTCTGCTTTCTCAAGGTATAGTCATAAAATGGAAAAGCACAGGGAAGATTCCAGCACATCTTCACATACTGTTATGTCAGACAGTGAGTCTGCCGTTTAGAATATATAAGTCAGTCATACAGATTTCAATATTCCTTACTGCACGTGAACAATACAATACAGTGTATAACAATGGAGCAGTTATCTGCTGAGTTCTGAAAGACAGGGTTGTAACTTCCTGTAGCTCGCAGTCCTTTCTACTGCTGCAGGGTCAAGCAGAAGCCGACCTCTGTTTAAATGGATGCAGGAGCCTACTGTGGGCAGTGTTTCTTGGAGTGGGGGCCAGTGCCACAAATATTAGACTTGATCAGCATTCATTTTATAAGTGCCATTTTCTGTTTCACTCCAACTCAATTTAGACCTCGATGGCCAGGACCTGGAGCTGTGGGCTCAGCAAGGGTGGTTTAACAGGAGAGCTTCCCAGAGTCAGAAACACCGAGATTATAAAACAAATAAGATTTTTTAAGGTAAATAAATATTTTCTATGGTTCTATGAAAATAAGAACTTGCAAAGAGCTGCAATTGTGATTTTGCTGTTAGTGCACCTGTCCTTAGGCACCTGTGTCATCCCAGAGCCTGTCACAGAGAAGACAATCCGCTCACCCCACACACATGTCCCTTACTTAGTACGGGTGACCTCAGTAGCTAAGTCCCTCCGAGGATGTGCTTAAGTGAAACCTCCATGGGTCTTTTCCTTTGTGTTTTTTACCAAATTCAGCCATTTTCAAGTGTGTGTGTGTGTGTGTGTGTGTGTGTGTGTGTGTGTGTGTGTGTTTGGTGTATGGACCAGAGGAGGAGAACTTTTGGGAATCAGTTCTCTCCTGCTATATAGGTTCTATGGACCAAACTCATATCTTCAGTCTTGGTGACAGGCACCTTCATCCAAGTCCCATCCCCACCCCCTCTCTGCGTCTTTTCTCGGCATGAGCCTCAACGGTCACAATTCTTTGAGGAGATGCATTTTCATTTCGCTGGCTTTGTTCCAACTGTTTGCACTTGGCAGCTGACGCTCTATGCAGCAGTGATGCACTCTGACAGAGCCATGGTGGGATGCAGGAACACTGACTCTGAAGGGCTTATCCTCTTTGGGGAATAAGATCACAGTTTGGGCCCCATCCTGGGCTGCAGAGGAACCGGTGGCACTCTGTCAAGTCCTGTGATGTTTTAAACCTCTGTCTCTCCCTTTACCATCAAAAGAAAACTACGACCAAGCACTGGAAGGAAACCCATGTTAGAAAGAGCTTGAAGTATGTCTGTCAACAAAGTATTTGGAACTAAGTCCAGTTCTATGTCCAAATGTTTCCAGGCACACTAGGGGAAGGGCTGTGTGTCACAGCTGGAGAATATGGGCTTCTCTGTATTCTGAGAAAATTACTCTAAAAATAACCTCTCTGGAAGCCCCAACAGAAAAACACAAACAGAGAGGAAATTATGGGATTATGAAAGTTTCTCCTTGAAATGTTTAGATGCCAGTTCTTGCCTCTCTCCTTCACCTGACCTGCAGGACGGGGATGGTGTGGGTGACTTGGGGAACAGAAAGGACATGCTGTAAATCTGAGCTAATTTGAAAAGGGAAGGATGAAGCAGATCCCTGGTAATCAATAGAGCAAGGCCTTGTTCTGTGGTCGGTGGTAAGGGCCCTCCTGCTGGGATGTGATCTGCCTGCTGGGAGACCCTGAGCCAGTCTCCCCTGTGCTTGGTGGGCCTGCCTCTTCCATACAGGGACTCCTTAGTTTCCCCACTGGAGAACACAGCTATGGATGAGTTTCTATATTTTTCCTTTTTATGCCTGTGTGTTTTTCCCATAAAAGAGGAAAATGACCAATTCTCCCTACCCCCCGCCCCGTCATTTGCAGGACAGAATGTACGAATTCGAAACATTTCCTTCTGAAAAATTCTGTTGGGAGAACAAACAGGGAAACAAAGCCTCAGTGAGCACAGGGACTCAATTGTTCCTCCGCTGACTAAGCCAGCACGGTGCCTTGCCCTGCCACTGTGCAGGGGGACCCGGCAGACCGAGCTTCCTGGCCCTGTAAGGAAATAGCATGAAAATGCTTTGACTGAAAAGTGAGTGCATTAATTGATTGTTAATGACTGTGCAGCCCTAAATGTCTGGAATTTGGTTTAGATTCAATGTAATTTGACATTTGCCAACCATTATTAAATCCCTTTGATGCGCTCCCTGCGCAGCCGTGATGAGCAGCTGATTGACTCTGGGGCATGGAAAATGCAATGGCTGGGCAGGGAGTCAATGGGTGTCTGGAAGTCGGCCATCCTCCCCCCTTCCCTGGGTGGGTGGCCTTCCCCACACCCTGTCTTCTCTGATTCTCTTCTGCAGCCTGTTTCCTTTCCCTTGTTCTCAAAGGAGCATGCTTTCCCACACCTGTCCTCTGTCCCATCGCTTTTCTCTGAATTAGAAGTCAGTCTTCCCATTATAATGATAAAAAAATACTACAGTTGTATCAAGGGTTAAAAAAAAGGTGCAGAGATTGGGGGTGCAGAAAAGCTGCCGTGGGTAAAATAGTACCTGTGGGAATGTAAGGGATTTTCTCTTTCCCCTTCCCCTCCCTCCCTCTCCTTCTCCTGCTTTTCCTCCCTCCCTCTTCCTCCCTCCTTCCCATACTTCATTTCTATCTCTCACAACTCCCTTGGTTCCTCATCTCTTGCATATGGTGCAACACAGCTTCACCATAATTCCTCCCAAATAACTCAGTTTCTCTCCTGCGTGACCTGTCACCTGGCTCCCACAGAAACTGAGTCTGGGGATCCCATTCCAGTTTCCAGGGAGAAAGAATTTGATTGTCCAGGTTCAGGTCTGTGGCCAGGGACACATCCTTCTGGAGCCCAGGTAAGTCATCGGTAGGCAAGGAGCAAAGGGTATGGCACCCAGGGAGGCTTCTGCGGGGCATCGCACAAGGCCTATTCTTCCTTCTCGAGGTAAACTCTTAGAATGTTCCATCTGGCCTTGAAAACAGTTGAACTGTGTGTGTTGGTAGTTCATGAGGAACCCACTCGCCTCAGCAGGAAGGATGGTTTCTCCTCAGTCAAAACCGTTAACACCCATTTGTGAAAGGTTCTGAAGGAAAACATGAGAATTCTTCAAAGCAGCTCCTATGAGTTAAGAGCAGAGCACAGCCAAGGGAGAAACCCCTCCGTTCCATTCCAACTAGAACAAAGAGTCATGTCTTCCTTGTCATGCACAGGACAGCCTGATAGGAGAAAGGGGATACATGAAGGCTCTAGACTCATTTTCCTAGCTCTCTGGCTGTGCCTCTGATGAGCTGTGTGTCCCGAGGTACATTGCTTGGCCTCACTGGGCCTTGTTTCTTCAGCTGTGAAGAAAAATGGACATAGCAGGAGGGAGACACCAGGCCATTTCCCTTCCTGCTTCAGACCGTTTTAACCACACTCTTGCAGTTTGGAATTATTTCCAAAAATACTACAAGATTAGCCTTACAAGCATTGAGGATCCTCAAGCACACACTAATTATGAATCATCTGCCACCTGTACTTTCCAAGATGTTTGCGAGAATCACCTGAGTCCATGCAAGTGAATGTGTGTGCGTGCACCCTGGCACACTTGCCGGGGGAGTGCCTGCACCCTGGCACACTTGCTGGGGGTGTGCGTATGCCCTGGCACACTTGCTGGGGGAGTGCCTGCACCCTGGCACACTTGCTGGTAGTGTGTGCACCCTGTCACACTTGCTGGGTAGATATGTGTACCCTGTCACACTTGCTGGGGGTGTGCGTGCACCCTGGCACATTTGCTAGGAGAGTGCCTGCACCCTGGCACACTTATTGGGGGTGTGCCTGCACCCTGGCACACTTGCTGGGGGAGTGCATACACCCTGGCACACTTGCTGGGGGAGTGTGTGCACCCTGGCACACTTGCTGTGGGAGTGTGTGCACCCTGGCACACTTGCTGGGGGAGTGCATACACCCTGGTACACTTGCTGGGGGAGTGCATACACCCTGGCACACTTGCTGTGGGAGTGTGTGCACCCTGGCACACTTGCTGGGGGTGTGCGTACACCNNNGGGAGTGCGTGCACCCTGGCACACTTGCTGGGGGAGTGCATACACCCTGGCACACTTGCTGGGGGAGTGCATACACCCTGGCACACTTGCTGTGGGAGTGTGTGCACCCTGGCACACTTGCTGGGGGTGTGCGTACACCCTGGCACACTTGCTAGGGGAATACTTATTAGCGCTAGAGACAGACACGGATGGAAGGGGACCTAGTCTATGTGTAGTCCGGTCACAGTCTCCTTCCTGCTCATCTGGGTCCCCAAACACAGGTCCCCAAACTCCTCTCTGAGTCTACCTAGTAGCTGGTTTGTTCACACCTAAGGTGGGCTTTTCCCAGCTTCTTTCTGGCCCTTTCTCCAATGACTGAAAAACTAACCGATGTGTTCTCAAAAAATCAAACCTGGCCAGGAATGTTTGTCATTTTCTTATCTAAGAGTTGCTTTTTTTTCCATGTTGGGCCTCTGATTTCTTACAGTTCTTAGACAGCACTAGGAGGAAGAGGGCAGGGAAATGTGTCCCCTAGAGGGGCTGTGCTTAAGTTTGTGCCCTCCCTTCCGTTTGGAGTTCCCTTTAGGGCTGCAGCAAGCTGGGTGCCCTGCACCTGTGCTCCCCACCCCATAAAAACACAGACAACACACACACACACACACACACACATATGCACGCACGCACGCGCACACAGGAGGACAGTGTCTTTGATGCTGTAACTAGATGGTCTCTACAGAATCATCCCTGTATTCTGTCCCTCCCCAGCAGCATGATTTTCCCTTGACTTGCTTATTCTATGGATTTCCTTCCAAATAAAATGTAAGCAAACCCATAATGTGCTACTGTTCTTAGAAAATGCTCCTGCCTTGAGAAGTGGCTTTCAAGAAGTGAGGGAAAGAAAAGGCACCAATGGTTCCAGACAGAAGCATCCCCACGCTGGGCTGAGGAACTTCAGTTTTTAATGTCTGTGTGTGCATGTGTGCGTGTGTGCATGTGCGTGCATGTATGTGCATGTGTGTGCATGTGTGCATATGTGTGCGTGTGTGCATGTGTGCGTGTGTGTGTGTGTACGTGTGTGCATGTGTGTGCATGTCCTTGTGCTCGAGACTGTGGAGCCAAAGATCAAGGTCAGGTCTTTCTCTCTATACACACCTTCCTCCCTCTTCCCCACACCGAGACGGGGTTTCTCTGTGTAACAGCCTTGGCTGTCCTTGAACTCTCTCTATAGACCAGGCTGGCCTCGAATTCACAGGGATCTGCCTGCCTCTGACTCCTAAGCCCTGGGATCAAGCCTGGTCCATGCCACCACTGCCCTGCAAATACCCTCTCTTTGAAATAGTCTCTCACTCAGTTTGGAACTCACCTATTGGCCAATGAGCTCCAGGAATCCTTAGATCTTTGCCCCCACCCTGTGCCCAGTCACAGACGCCTGCCTTTATTAGCTATAGATCTAGACTGAGGTCCTCCTCGTTCTTGCCAGGCTAACACTGTACCAACTGAGCCATCTTCCTTATAAAGGAAACTTGGTAGTGACGGTCACAAGCTGATCATGGGTGGTCTTGTGTGTCTGTCTATGATAGGTACAGCTTATTTCAGTGTCTAGGTTTTAAATGACATGGCAAGGACTGTGAGAACAGCATTGTTTAAGACTAACTCCCTAGCACCACCTCCCCTTTGTTTTTGAAAGAAGACACCAGAGGCCAGGGGGGCTTGGTTACATGAACCCTAAAAAAGAAACCTGAGGTAAAAAGCATTGTTCTAAAATTCTATTTCTCCCTGGAGTTCTGTCCAGCCCATACCAAGCAAACTTAACCAACTGTGATAGGCTGTACACAGATCTTTAGGTTTATAATTGAGTTATTCCGGGAGTTTGCTCAAAGGGTATCTTCTACTATATTTACATTAAGGTAGGCAGCTTCATTTTACAAGCTAAAGTGTATTTGTTCTTTTAAAAGAGGAGGCATTTTCATTTGGTGTTGTATGACACAGGAATTAGAATAAGAATTAATTAATTCACCAATTTAGCTAATGAGTATACAGTAAACTAAAGATTGTGCTGAACACTGGGAATACAAAGACACACGAGGCAATTTATATTTGTTAGAACCATGTGTTTCTATTTACTCATTTGTTTGGTGGTGACAGAAGCTCAACATGGACAAAGGGGAGTTCATCATAAGTATCTTAGCACATGTGTAATTCACTACAGGAGTGGAACCGTAGGACGGGGACCTCAGATGCACAGGGCCTCCCTCCACTCATTTAGTTCACTCTTCTCTTTTTAGAGGAGAGCTACTACTTCTTTGCCTTCATATCAGAACATGCGGCTGCCATAGCTCCCAAGTGCACCCCATCAAAACCAGAGACACTGACTTCCCATTCTTGGGGACAATACAGCAGTTCCCAGGGAAAGCCACTGCTGGGCTCTGCTGGGGTCAGGAGCTCATTCTATACCCACTGACTCTTTACTATGGGTGGCGTCCTCCTCTCCAGTCGGGGCACACCCTTAATCAGCGGGGGCCAGCTGTAGCTTCTCAAAGGCATAGGACCGCTGTGATAAAGGCTGTCATACCCACATGAGATCCGCACGAGCGTGGTTGGAAAGTGGCTGTTCCAGGATCATGATACCGTGTGTGTGTGTGTGTGTGTGTGTGTGTGTGTGTGTGTGTTTGCACTCGCGGGGATGTGGAGGGTTGTGGGGGGGTCAGTATACTTGCACGCGTGTGTAGAGACTAGAAGTCCACCTCAGATAGCCTTTCTTAGGTGGTACCTACCTTGGTTTTCTCAGACAGGGCCTCTCAGTGGCTCACTTATTAAGGCTAAGCTGATTGGGTACGTGCTTCAGGGATCCATATATCTCTGCCCCCTCAGGACTGGGGTCACACACACCACTGCACCCATGGGCTCTGGAACTAGCACAATAAGCACTTAGCCAGCCGAGCTAGCACCCCTACCTGCTGCTGTCTTTTTAACGTGAGCTTGATTGCAGATACATGGATTTGCTTTGCTCGAAGGCTCATGGCTCTTAAAAGGAAAAACGTCGTTGCCTAAAGAAAGAAACTGGGGACGGTGTACAGAGAAAAGAGACGGTTGTTCGAGTGAGTCATAAAATATGAAAATAAGATTGGTGAGGGAAAGGTATTCCAAGAACAGGATCAGCATGTATGGAGGCTTACAGGCACGGAAATTCATCACAGGCATAAAAAGATAAAATCAAGAAGCATAGCAGAATCCTGCACCCTCTGTTCCTTTGACCCATCTTTTGTGGGGCAAAGGAAGTCCTGACCTTTGACCTATCTCCTGTGGAGCCAAGGGAGTCCTGAGATAACGGCATGCAGTGATAACATCTGGGCGTTGTTCAAGGTTTGTGGGGTGCCTCAACAGGCGGAGTGGGCAGCATGTGGAAGTGTCAGCTAAGATCCTGAAGTTACACTACAAAGGAAGCAGACCTTGCCCTTGACGGTGAACCTCAGAATGGCTAGAAGAGGCTTCTCCAAGGCGGTGGCATTTGAACTAAGACCTGAGGAGGATGAGGATCCATGGAGAGAGCTGTAGAGCTGGGGGCGGGAAGCAGGCTTTCATGGCCAGAGCATAGGGACAAGAGGATACTAGACGAACAAGAGCCCAACAGTTCCCTGTTGTCACGGGGTTACACTAAGAGCAAGAGGGAGTCGCTGGCCCACTGGAACGGCAGCTCCCTGTCCTGAGTTTCACAGCGAAAGAAACTCTCTGCCAGGTGAAGAACATCCATGTCTAGTCTGTCAGCGAAAAGACTGAGATATTCTTACTTTCTCAGTTTCCCTCTCCTGCCCAGTCAACCAGTCTCGGGTTCTTGTTCTCCAAAACAAACCCAAAGTGTCTTGGCTTTTTTCTCCCTTCATCTGCGCTCCACTCGCTTGTCTAGGCTGTGGGTGCTGCCATAGATGCTGCTGAGCCGGTGCTCCACTTGGCTGTGCTCCTTGGTAGGTGTCTAAGGCAGAAACTGGGACTGAAGGTTAGATAAGGTGACACGCCAAGGTCACGGTCACAGCACTTGACTTTTAAAGTGTTTTCCATATGTTTGATCAATCTTTTTCTTCTTTTCTTTTTCTCTTCTTCTTCTTCTTCTTCTTCTTCTTCTTCTTCTTCTTCTTCTTCTTCTTCTTCTTCTTCTTCTTCTTCTTCTTCTTCTTCTTCTTCTTCTTC
>JAQHUG010000103.1:5434416-5473849 GCA_028555095.1 Dicrostonyx torquatus | reverse complement strand
CTTCTTCATACATTTCAACATGACAAAGAGATCAAGGGATTTTGGGCAGGAGACTTGAATTTTACGTCCTAGTTTAAAAGACATGTGGCCTTGGGCAAGCCCTAATCTCTCTCAGCTACAAATCCTTTCTCTGTGAGTGAGGATGCTATATACTGTCATTCCTATTACACAGGGCTTCAAATAGATGTGAAAATGTTTTGAAAGCAGAAATGAATTTTTATGTGAGTGATCAACTTTATAAAATTGTATTTAATTCCATTTCCTTTTGTATGTAACCTCTCTGGTTCCTATACTGTAAGACACCAGAAAAATAAATTTTATTAGAGAGCACTGGGGTCTTTAGTTTGCAGGATCCTGATTCTTGAAGTTCATCCTGTATGATGTGTAGCCCAATTGATCTTTCTTCTAATAATTTCACTGGTCAATGTTCTATTGTGTGCTTGAAATGTAGCTTAGTAACAATGCATATTGTGTTTTCTGCTTTAGTCAAATTAAATTTAAATATTCATACATGGCTAGTGGTTGCTCAGTAACCACTACAAATCCAAGGCCTCTGCATTCTTGGGGTTCTGGTCCATATAGCAAGGACCACCCAAGGACCTTTCTAACTATGCTTTAAAATAGACAATTCAGAAGCAAGTAAACCAATTCAAATACTGTAAGGACTGAATCCTTACCCAGGTTTTTTGTTTTTGAGTTGAATATAATTCTAGACTCTTTTTTAGGGTCATCGCTAGTTTATGTATCAACAGGAGGAAAGACTTCAAAACAAGAGTCTCCAGTAAAAAGCAGCCTTGGAGGATAAGCTGCTTAAGAAACAGTCTCCTGGGAGCTATATATGAGCGTGGAGCTGTTCCAAATTTAACAGACTCTCTTTCTCATTAGGAAAAAAATAGCTGTGGAAAACCAAGAGTTGAATTTTTAAAAATGTGTGTACCTAACCAGGGATTGTTTCATGATGGTTACAGCCTCCAGCTCACAAGGGGTTTTCCTAATGAATTTGGTAACACACACACACCACACACATGATTATCTTCTTAGGTCTGGACATTTAGACCGTAATGGACAAGCTGACAGAGAAAGGAACAGAAAGAAAAGAATGTGGTAGAATTGTTCCAAGAAAGCGAGGAAAGCTCGGAGAAAAAATAATCAAGACTGTGGAAAAGACTAGCAGAGGGGGAAATGTTGAGATCTAAGAACAGCTTTTGGAGGGGAAATGAATACAGAGATGAAACCAAGAGGAAGAAGAGAGAACAGATTGGGGTGGGTGGGGTGAGCAGCAAAGAAATTGAAGCTCCATTTGTTAAAGATTCTCCTCCCCCACCCCCGTGTGTGTGTGTGTGTGTGTGTGTGTGTGTGTGTGTGTGTGTGGAGGGGGAATCAGAATCAGTAAGGAACAAAAATAAGAATGACTAGAATGAAGTTACTTTGTAAAGAAAGACAGGGGCAAATTAGTATGGACAAAGAGGGACAGCTGTCACCCATTTAATTAAGAAACTATTACCCGGGCGGTGGTGGTGCACGCCTTTAATCCCAGCACTCGGGAGGCAGAGGCAGGCGGATCTCTGTGAGTTCGAGACCAGCCTGGTCTACAAGAGCTAGTTCCAGGACAGGCTCCAAAGCTACAGGGAAACCTTGTCTCGAAAAACAAAAAAAAAAAAAAAAAAAAAAAAAGATAAAAAAAAAAGAAACTATTAATGGAGCAGGCAGGTAGACATAGTGGACCTTTGCTGGTTTAGGAGCTACTGAAATTCCAGATAATAGGAGTGGAAGGCTGCAAAGTTATTGAGAACCAAAGTGGTAAGAATGCTAATTTAATTGATAATAACATATACAATGCTTGGGAATTTAAAAATCACACATTACATAAATTTAAATGACTCTGGTTATCATCCAATTATGATTGTTTAAATAATGTGATATAATTAAATGCAAAAAACTTATTTTAAGCAGTCACTCTCTTATTCTGAATTCTCATTTTAAGCATTTGCTGTTTGATTCTACAGTCATAGCTGGAGCCCCAGGGCCAACTCTTTCCAAATGTATGCAACTGTGAAGAAGATAAATAGTAAAGATAACTTCAAGACCCTTTATTTTATTATTATTATTTTTTCCTTTCCTTATTACACAGACACATGGTTAGCTTCTTTCTTCAGACACCAGTGGTTTAACTTAACAAAGCAAAGCAGACCTCTTTTTATATTTTTTATAAATTAGTTTAATATATCTGAAACTATAAAAATTATATAATATAATATACCCCCCCAAAAAATGGATGCTTCTGTCAATGCACATTCTTCTTGTTTGTTTGTTTGTTTTGCCTTTTGGTGACACGTTCTCATGTAGCTTGTCCACGAAATACTACTCACCAAGGCTTTCCTTAATCTGCCATCCTCCTCTCCCTCCCTGGGGCTGACCTAGCAGACATGAGCTACCATTACTGACTTTCATGAACTTTTAAATGTGTTTCTTTGCAACATCTGTCTTTTCACTTCCTATGGTTAAATCCCTAGAAACAATTGATGGAGTGCAACTGTGAATTAGCTTGGTTCAGCCATTCCGCGATGAATATGTACTAAGTATAGACAATTTTTGTTAATTAAAGAAATGTAATCCCAGCACTTGAGAGGCAGAAGCAGGCAGATCTAGCTCTGTGAGTTTGAGGGGCCATCTTGGTCTATAGAGAGAGTTCCAGGAGCTACACTGAGAAACACTGCCTCAAAAACCCTAAATAAATAAATAAATAAAGTTTTTGAGGCATGTGTCATGGTGCACACCTTTAATCCTAGGACTGGGAGGCAGAGGCAGGCAGATCTCTGTGAGTTTGGGATCAGCCTGGAACAGCGAGAGTTCCAGGATAGCAAGGGCAGCCCAGAGAAACCCTGTCTCGAAAAAACAAAATAGAGAAATAAATAATAAAAAAATATCAAAAGGCCTGGTACATTAAAGTACTCCTGCCTGTTTTGGGCAATGAACACTCACAGGGTTGCCAGGTGTGTGTTCAAAGGCATAGCTCCTTAGAACCCTTTACAACATCTGTGTAAATCTAACTAGTGCTCACATAAGAAAATCCCCAAACCATTTCTCTTGTTTATTGTTCCTACAGCTCTCATCTTTTGTCTTGGCATCTCCAGGACTTTGAAATAGTGACGCCTGCAGTGGATTCCCTGATAGAGGGAAAGTCTGTGAGTTTTCAGAGAGCCATCCTTAACAACAAGAATGTTTGTGATAATCGACCTGATTGTCTTTTATCTTGCAGTCAGGTAAGGACAAGGCTCAAGAATTGTTACCATTTGCAGGTGACAACAGCTATGGCACCAGTAACTAGAAAATGCTTTGGGGTCACTTTCCTAAATTCCTTTGTTCTTTTGATCTGAAGTTGCTGACTGTGGGAAGTGATGACAGCCATGGACAATCCTGCAGTGAGGAAGAGAGGCGAGATGTGGTCACATATAAAGTCACAGGACAACAGAAAGACGGTATGATTTAGTATCAGATGTGTAGACTTGAGTGTGGTCTGGAGACAAAAATCCCCTCTTCCTCTGAAAGGGACTGAGACAAATGCTAATTTGCCGTGACCCTCTGACAGCACAGCGATGACACATGGTCTTTCCCTTTACAGGGAGCGTCTGTGTCCTGCAGTGTCCCTCAGGACTGTAAGTCCTATCAGCAATGTTCCATCTTTTCCTGGAGCATCCAAGACACAGCTGTATCTCTGATGTCCTGTATGTCCTAGAAGGGAGGCCAGGGCCACTCAGCTCCAGGACGAGGTGCACAGCTCGGGGATGACAGAGCACATGACCTGGGGCTGCCACTCACCCACAGAGCGGGCTTTCCTGTTCATCAGCAATTCCCATTTGTGGGTGTGTGCGTCCACACCGACTTTCATAAGAGAGAGGGAAGGAAAGAGAGATGCTTCTTTAAGGATACAGAAATAGTTCCTAAAGGCAAATTCACATGACTTTTGAGAAGCACACCACCGCTGTCTGGCTGCAGGGCTCTGATCTAATAAGGATGGCAAGAAACAGGCCCATACTGAAAAAGAACACATGCACCTGCCCCGGCCCTCCAAGGCAGGAACTGTTTGTAAATGGCATGCAGATTGTAAACCCAAGGGTGGAGCCCCAGATGGGAGGCAGAAGAGACAACTGGGCCAAATGAGTAGATCTTAATCAGAACCATGCCCAGAACACCCCAGGGCATTCGGCAAAGACGTGGGTCCCAAATATACCCCAGACTTCCTGAATCAGAACCTTGGGCCAGACTGAGCTGTATTTTCCAAGATTCTTCTGGCAATTCAAACACTCTCCTGTGATTAGAAATTACTAAGCCTGGAAAGGTCAGAGAGGGCCAGGCAGCCTCATTTCTTATGTATTGGGGCTGCTGCATAATTAAAAAACAAAAAGTGAAAATAAAGTTACACAAGTAGGTAAGCACATGTTAGATACCGTAACCTGTGTCTGCAGTTAGCCTAATCACAACGAGCATAAATTGCAATGCAGTTCAATATCACAAGGTAATTAAAAGATTCATGAAAATAATTCTTAGAAACCATTGGTCATGTGGTGCGAAATGGAATGTAAGTTTGAAGCTGTGTCTATACTCGATGATTTCTTTTCCTCTTCTCGGGTCCGACTGAAGGACACCACCTCACCTGGAGAAACGATTCAAGTGTGGTGATGACCCCATCTTTCCTTTGTTAATGGGAATCCCAGGCTTGGTGATCATCTTGCCCCTCTTTCCATTCTGTGGTCAAAGTCCTGGGTTTCAGCTGCAATGATGAAAGACTCTTGGGATTTAGAGTCAATAGCAATGTTCTTGGAGATGGCCATGTCCCTTCTATGGGAAAACTATCAATGACAGCTGCTCACATTTGATAATGCTCCTGATATCTTTCAGGTTCTGTGCTAGGGTCAGAAAGTAGATCTTCTTTTCCCATCCCAATGGTCCAGATGTCTGAGAATATACAACTCAAGAGAAGCAGCTTATGCCCCCAGTACAGGTGTCCTACAAGTCCCATCCCCATGGTGAAGACGGTGCTTCTCGGTTTGCCTTTCGTATGACCATCACATCTATTCCAAGCACTCAAGCACACCCGGGTCCTGAGCTGACGACAGCGGACACAGCTGGGCAGAAGTATACAGAACTGGAGACAGGAGATTCTGAAGTAGACAGGGCTTTTCAGTACAATGAGAACTGCAGGCTGGTAGGAAATCTTACAAGTGTGCGGGCTGAATGGGGACAGGTCTTTGCCCGGAGCCTTTTCTTTCTTTCCACATCTTGACCCTTTATGATGTCGGTGCACTTACAGTCTCATTCCATGATGTCTCCTCTGAAAGGAGTTCCTCTGCTGGTGGAATGTGTCCCTAGCCGCACCCTTCAGACTGTTGAAATGCTCCTCCAGGGTCACCCCATGGACACTCACCCTCCAGACCCACATGAGAGCAGCATTTTCAGCTTTCCACTGCAAGAATCTTTCAGAAGGAAACAAGAAGGCTCCCTTCTCACCACTGCCTCTGTGCATTTCCATGATATCAGGTAGCAATGTGACTTCTACTCTCACTGTGCTCTGGCGCTGGCATCAGCACCACCAGCGTAATCCAGTTCCCCAAGCCCTTGCTGGAGCAAGTCTTTCTCTGTCCTGCCAGCCAGCTCCCAAATAACAACACAGAGACTTCTTATTAATTACGAAAGCTTCGCCATTAGCTTAGGGTTATCCCACTAGCTCTTATGCCTTAATTTAACCCATTTATATTAATCTATGTAATATCATGTGGCATTACCTCTCTTCCATCTTGCACCCCCTGTTACCTTCCCGTGTCTCCTGCAGGCCTAGTTTCACCCTCCTATCCTTTCTCTCCCCTGAAATCCCACCTATACCTCCTTCTAGCTATTGGCCATTCAGCTTTTTATGATACCAATCATAGCAATAGTGTGCAAATATCCCATAATAGCTTGCTGTGGGTGTGAGATGCGGAGTTCCTGGTCTCCTGCGTGTTGCTCTTCTCTCTCTGCTCCACTGCTCTTTTGGATCTGTTCCTCTTCCTGGTTCCTGGATGTCATGATTTGCAGAAGTTCTTCCCATTTCTCCCCTCTACTTCATCTCCTCCCACTCCTCTCCTACTTATGCTATAAATGACACCTGTAGGGCTGGAGAGATGGCTCAGTGGTTAAGAGCATTGCCTGCTTTTCCAAAGGTCCTGAGTTCAATTCCCGGCAACCACATGGTGGCTCACAACCATCTGTAATGAGGTCTGATGCCCTCTTCTGGCCTGCAGACATACACACAGACAGAATATTGTATACATAATAAATAAATATTTTAAAAAAATAAATGACACCTGTATCTGTCCATCTCATGCCCACTCTGGACTGGTTTTCCCTACGTCCCCTGTAAACTCCTCCTCAAAACTACACCTTCTACTTTATAAAGATTAAGTTCATCATTTTTCCCAACCCTAAAACCCAAGTCATTATTTTCTCCCTTGAATTTCCAAATCTTATTCCTTTCTCGATCTTGAAGCAACTCTAGGTAGTTTCAGCTGTGCAGAGATGGAGAAGAGCAGACTCAGCTCTGTGCCATTTCAGGGACCAGGCCATGGCCAGGTCACGAAGATTCTTCCATCTTCAATACGTGACATCTAAAGAAATCTGAGATGTTGACCTTCTGAGGGAAGGAGGAGACACACTGCATTGAGAGTCCTGGCTGGGAGATGTCTGTACACAGGTCAGATGGACAGTGACACAGAATTATGTCTGCATTTCACTGGCTAAATTTGATCACCCAGACTAATACCAAGGAGATATCAACTGTTACCTCGCTGGGGGTCCAGGAGGGTTTGAATGAGTGACTGCTGATTTCCAAGTTTCCCTGAAGTCTGCATTCAAAGCTATGAAGGAAGCTTGCTCTCTCTTGAGCTCCTCCGCTATCCTCTGCAGTAACAACTCCCCATATCCAACCTCATGTTCCCATCCCTTAAAGCTCTATCCCTTCAGCTCCCAGCTCTCATCATCTTTCTAACTTGACCGTTGTGACAGTCTTTAAACTCGGGCCTTTCTCCTTTTAATCTCTCACTTAGCAGACAAATACTTCTCAAGCAATGTCTTCTAGATCCCAGGTTAAACAGATGAGGAAATGGGTAGATTTCTATCTCCCGCCTGGGAGGTAGTGGAAAACATGCTCCTCTCAGTCACTTGCTTGTGGTGGGGGAAGGGCAGGATACAGGGCATAATGTGGAAAGGGCTCCTGCCTCTCTTACCACTTCAGTAAGCAGGACACATGACTATCTCCACCACAGTCTCTGCCTCCACGCTTACTTATCACGCATTAGTGCTCATGCTTGCTGGGCGTGTGCCTCCTCCCTCCGAGCTGGGTGCACCAAAGTGTAGGGACTGCGTCTTTATGGCCAGCATGGTCCAGCACAGAGTGCAGAACAGTCTGACGCAGGGCAGGAAGGAAGTTAATCTGTGACTAGCAGTCTAAGAGACAGAGAAACTTCTCAGACTGTAGCCGGGTTGGTGATGGGATAAAAGAGATTTGGGGGGCTAAGTGCTTGTTCCAGACTAAGAGGGGTATGGCTGAGGTTCAGGCTTGGGAAGGAAGAGAGCTAGGGCTAGAAACTGCATTCTATAAATTCTCTGTGTGTGTGTGCGCGCCCACATGCAAGCACACGCATGTGCACAGGTGTGCACGTGCATGCATTTCCTCTAAACTGATGAGAAGCCCCAGGAAGACCCAGTTGGAGTTTTAGATCTGTGCTGTCCTTTCTAGAAGTGAGTAGAGGAGAACAGGATGAGGCTGGACAACCTGGAAAACACGGAACTGATTTGTCAAAGGTGCGGGCTGGGATGATACCGTCCCTGCAGAGAAAAGCCTCTAGAGGGAGAACCATGCAGGAAGCTGGGTAACTTTCCAAATCAAAAACCATGCCTCCTCCTAGCGGCTTCCCGTGATTGTCCCTTACTCTAAATCATTGTAAACTATCAGAGTTAGATAAATCCATTTGGCTTTCCAGTGGTCCTTCAACTTCCACCGTTTCCAACAGTGACCTATAGATGGTATTTCATTAAAATACTCACATAGGAACACAATCTGATCACACTGATTCATTTGAGGTTGTTGGTCACTCGAATCTTAAGGGGGCGGGGAGGCTTAGCTCAGCTTCATGACAGCCTGTCTCCTTGGGCTGTCACACAAGTGTAACCCGTGGCTTCACTTCAGTTTGACAAATCATTTTTGATGGACTCTCTGGCTCTCTTAGGGAGAGCATCAAGTAAAAGAAATGGCTGGCACTCTGCAGACAGTGCCCTCCTGGAGGCCCTGAAGTCAGATGCTACTCTCCTTTCGGTCAGGAGTTTCCTCTTGCCTGGACTTTTCATGTGTCCCCAATCAGGTATTCTAGCCAGTCTGAAATGGCTTAAGGGAGCACGTGCCCCTTTGTGGGTCTTTGATTGACAGGCTCACAGAGCAGGGCAGCAAGGGACTGTTTTAGTCCCTGGTGTGGCTGGAGGGCTACTCAGTTCTGAACTGTAAATTTCTTGCTTCCCTCCACCTCTGTCTTGCTGTTTCCCACCTCTGACTCTAGACCACCCCCACCAGCCTTGCAAGGCAGAGGAAGGAGACAGCTGCCAAGGACCCAATGGGGTTTTAGTTCTTGAGTGCTATGAGGGGGAGAGGAGAATTCTGTTTGGAGGAAGCAGAGTAATTGACACCTGGAAAGCCAGTTATTCACAAACTCCAGGGAGTCAAAATGAAAAAGCCCTTTTGTATCAAGCCCAGCTCTCCCCGGTCAGAGTCCGCTTGTGATAATTGTTGCCGAGGTGAGGTGCTGGCGGGCATTGAAACATCATCTATCCCCTTCCTTTGTCTTTCAGACCATGCCTTGGAGCCTTCTGTTTTCTCCATCTGCTCTTCTTCCTTTTCTTTTTAATAATAATTAAAATCGCAGGAACTTCTGTTTTATAGGGCTTTTCTTTGGATGTCTTCCCCTTTTCATTTTAGATGGCTGTGTTTGCAAGCAGGGGCTCCTCCCCTCACCCCTTTTTAATAAAGCCTCCATCCCCAAGAGCACTCAGGACTGCAGCATTTGAACCAGGACCGTGTCTGCAGGCTCTGGGTGTGAACAGATGTGACCACACAGAGCTAGCTCAGAGGGTGCTCACCAGTTTGTGAAAGGAGATAAGAAAACCCATCTCTCACCCCCTTTACAGAGCAAGACGGAGATGTCCACCAGACAGGGGTAAACTGAATTTAATTGGAAAGGTCACCAAATCTCTTGATTTTTAAAAAAATATTCAAAAGCAATGTTTTGTGTGCTCAATGTAAAATGTAATCCAAAGGAGAGCACAGCAAGCCACGCGGGTGCTGCTGAGAAAGTCGGGGTAACAGGGATTCTGGCTTCTCTCTCACTGCCCTCATCTATGGAGAGGATTGACAGCAAGGAGCAAAAGGCAGAAATTAGGAAAATCCCCACAAGCTGAGGAGCCTGGCCCGGGGCAATCAATAGTTGACCACGCCTTCTTTCTGGACACACCCTTAGACTGCAGGAGCCGGTGCTGTTCCATACTTGCCAGCAACTCAGAAGCTTGCGGCTTCTCCCTTCTCCCTGTCCCCAGAGGCCCAGGTAGCTAATATACTACATAGCCATTTTAGATTGTATAATTGGCAGATTGTCATTTCGCTTTCTCAGAATCAGATCCTGAGAGAAACATGAACTTGATCCATGCCATAAATCAAGTTCTAATACACGGTGAGAGTCTTAACCCTTCTCTTGCCAGCTCTTTCCCCTGTGGAGCTCTGAACACCACCTTATGCCTCCAATACTGTGGAAGTGATTCAGACTCAAATAGACTTTTTTTTTTTTAAATCACTGGGTCTCTAAAGCAAACCATAAAGCTCACACCCTGTGTTTACAGGTGGAAAGAGAAAGGCCAAGAAAAGGGGAGAGGAATGCCTTGACGAGTCAGTCTTTCAAATAAATACATAATAAAAGCTCATGGAAAAGGAGAGGGAGAGGAAGCCACTGGGAAGGATGCTGCCTGGGCTAGAAACGCTCCCTTTGTTTGCGGTAATTCCCCTCCCCCAATTAAGGATGTGTCTTCCTTTGCTCCTTATTAATTTTCTCTGCTGCTCCTCCTTCAGCCTTTAGGTATGGAGGACCAAAGCCTCCACCTGTTCCAGAGGCTGCAGCTGTTCTGTCGCCCAGGCTGACCCCGCACTGCAGGCTCCAGGCAGAAGGCTGTGTGCAGAAGGGGGTTTGCACCCCTCACAGCCTCCCAAGAAGGCTAGTTGTCTCCTTAGCAATCAGCATTGTTCTTTCCTGTGTGTCTTGAAATGTAGATGTTAGGTCCCAAATCTATACATAAAATTTAATATCTGTCCTCCAAGGATTGGAGAGCACGCTGCCTGAAGTCTTTAATGGCCACTATCTGCATTCCTGTGCCTTCTCGATACATTTGTGGGACATCATCACAGTCTTCAGGTTTAGTGTGACACAGGTGTGCTGGCGGTGGTTTGTTTGTTATGTCAACTTGACACAAGCTTGAGTCATCTGGAAGAGGGAGAGTAATTGCCTCCGGAGGATTGCCAGTAGGCAAGTCCGCAGGGCATCTGCTGTGGGTAGTTTATCTCTGGGTAGGTGGTCCTTTAAAGACTTTTGTACCCCGATATTGGGTTTCTCCGCTGATGCAGTAAATCAGATCAGGCCAAATTATTAAGTTCAGGTTCAATGAGCAAAGCACCCCGGTGATTCTCAGAGGAAGAAAGCAGGGAAACCACGTGGCCGGCTGGTAAGGCGGGTCTTAGATACCCTGTAGGCGTGGTCTCGTGCAGCTGTAGGGAGGAGCGGACCCTTGGTGAGCTTTCTGAGGGGGCGGGATCTGGAGTGGAGGAGGCGGGCTGGGTTCCTATCAGAACCTGGGCGGGGTTTGGAATGGGGAGAGTGAGGCTGGAGCAGAGCTTCCAGCTGAACAGTCCTGGGTGGTGTAGGGAAAACAGTCAGCCACGCCTCTCCATAGTCAGCCACGCCTCTCCATAGCCAGCCACGCCTCTCCATAGCCAGCCACGTCTCCCCATAGTCAGCCACGCCTCTCCATAGTCTGCCACACCTCTCCATAGTCTGCCACCCCGTCTCTCCATAGTCAGCCACGCCTCTCCATAGCCAGCCACGCCTCTCCATAGTCAGTCACGCCTCTCCATAGTCTGCCACGCCTCTCCATAGTCTGCCACGCCTCTCCACAGTCTGCCACGCCACATCTCTCCATAGCCAGCCATGTCTCTCCATAGTCAGCCACGTCTCTCCATAGCCAGCCACGTCTCTCCATAGTCAGCCACGCCTCTCCATAGCCAGCCACATCTCTCCATAGTCAGCCACGTCTCCCCATAGCCAGCCACGTCTCTCCATAGCCAACCACGTCTCCCCATAGCCTTCTGCTCTAGTTTCTGCCTACAGGTTCTCACCTTGAGCTTTTGGTATGACTGCTCTCAGTTACTGACAGTAACCTGTGAGGTAACCTAAACCCTTTCCTCCCCAGTTTCTCTCAGTCATGATGTTTGATTACAGCAACAGAAAGCAAACTAGAGCAGCAGGGGCAGGATGGAGGCGGTTTCCAAGCTAAGGACTCTGAACAAAGGTCCTTCTAAAGCAATGGGCTGGCAGTTGTTACCTGCATGACCATAGCCAAGTTACATAGACTCTCTCAGTTTCGGTTTCCCCATTGATAAACAGGAGATAAGAGACAGCAGTGGGAAGGAGTGCCCTATGCATGCTATAAAGACGTCATAGCAAAACCCGTTATAGTATACAGTCAATCCACTCAAATAAAAGTGAATGGACCTGTTATTTTGTACAATTAATATGCAATAAAGCTTAGGAAATGAGGATGATCATTGTGATGCTTTGTTACGAACGCTTTGGGGGAATTTGACGGGCAAATGTGAGCAATATGTTTAATTATTGTTACTGGCTTCACCTAAGGATACTGCAGACAGAGCTGAAGACTTACAGATGCTGTTCCTCTTGTATCACTCTTAGCAATTTTAATTTTTGATGAGTTGACTTGAAATTTGATTAAAGATTTAATCTGGATCATTGTCAAATGATACTATAGGCTGTGATGGGGTCAATTTAGAAAAATTGAATCCCCTGTACGTACTTAGCAGAGGGTCATTAGCAACAGAATTCACAGTGTACGGGGTGGAAGAGAGGAGAAACCACCCACACAGGAAGGGGTGATGCCACTCAGAAATTAACCAGAGCGGAAGCTGCTGCCCTGCTTAGGCCCAGAGAAGCCTAGGGAAAGGCAATGTCCAGCAAGGGACGGCAGGAAGGCAGCTAGAGCCCCAGAGGACACGCAGTCACTAACACAAACAGCTAGCTACGGCAGACAGAATTACCAGGGCACTCCATTCCTCTGGCTCTGGGATAGCTCTCATTGACTGAACCTGACCTGCAGTCTGGCAATAGTGAAGCTAGGGAAATGTGCAACTTTCTCAGCTTCAGCAAACTCAACAGAAGAGGATTCCTACCTTGAAGTTCTTTATCGCCACAAGGTTGGGTGACTTATTGGATAACATGCGGAAGATGCCAGAGGGAAGCCACTTAGCTCTGGGTTCCAGTTTTCCCTGGACTGTCTAAGGAAGTGGAAGTTTGAATCAATGTGATTCTATTTGATGTACAAGATGTTAGGAAAATGATAGGACAATGCTAGTAATCCCTTACTGTCTGTGACACTCCTTTTTCTCTGTTTCCTTCTAGAGAGTTCTTATGTGCAATTGTTTTAAAAATTCACAGTAATAATTACTTTTCTGCAACCAAAATAGCTGACAGAAAAGCCTAAGAAGAGGGGAACTATTTGGCTCACAGTTTCTAGGGTTTTGGCCAATCTTGGAAGCTCATCTCAGTTCATGGCTGTGAGAACTTTCGGTGGTCTGCTCACATATCTGGACTCAGAAGCTGAGAAAAAGGCAGACCAGGGGCCAGGGGTAACTTTCAAAGAAGCCCCCCATCAAATTCCCAGAACCACCAGAAACAGTGACACCAGCTAAGGAACAAACATTTAAAACGTAAGCTTGTGCTGCAACATTTAGCTTGCCCAAAGGCTCCCTTCTTAACTTATCCATGCTCGCTGTATAAGGTTTTGGTCACATCATTACTGTCCATGGTGAAAGAAAGCAATTTTGCGTTTGGGGAAGCCCACCGGTGAGAAAAATAGCAAATATTTTTGCCTTCTGTAGAGTTTCTTTCACAGAGGGCTGTCTTCTTCAAAATGTTATCAGCCTTAAGTATAAACAAGAGCAGTTGGTCAAGATTCAGGCTGATCTCTATTGCAATTGCCCAACCGGCATGCTGGCTTCATCTCTCTGTCCTAGACGGTAACATTGTTTCTCACAAAGGGCTAGACTCTGGCCCTCTTCCCAGCACCGGGTGGGCTCCTTAGCCATTTCATTACCAGAAATTACAGCCATCATCTACCTCGGAACAGCATTATCTGAAACACAATTAGAAGTGAATGGAAAGTGTAGATGGCCCCGTGATAGCTAATCAGAAATGTGACACCAGCTGACACATCACATCACATCTGAGAAACATCACAGATTGCTTTTATTGGTAGAGACACCCTGATCGCCACCCACACAGCTGGAAACACTGATACCTTAAACACAGGTTTTGCAGTGCGGAAGACCAGGAGGTCCGAAATGATCAGGACTGAAGACTGTGAGGAAGGTTATTTTCTAAGACCTGTGTGTGCAGCAGTGGTCTGGTCAGATTCCAAGTCAAGACAGGAAAACAATCTGAAAAATGGGACCACTCGAGTCCAGAATAATACCTGGCAATGTAATATGGTAGCAGGACATGTACTTCAAGGAAATAAAGCTGGAGCAGCTTCCCCAGAAGAAACCAGGCACCAGAGTCCAACTGTGTGTGTGCCTGCAAATCCAGACGAGTCATGGCGAATGTCCTAGTCTAAGGTCACTGATGCTGAAAAGACAAAGTCCCTTCTGTCTAAAGCAAAACAAATGCACCGAGAAAGTGATTGTGTACTTGCCTGCCAGGAGAACAAGACTGTCCCGATGTATATCCGATGTGGCCTCATCGCGGTAATGAGACCGTGTGATGATTGGTAGGAGTTTCAATGGGTGCTTTGTTCAAGTTAAACGAGACTGGGGACTAAGTGGTGAGGCAGCAAAGTGAGCGGCCATATGTTCTGCACTGAAGAAGAGGAAGAAGGACCCTGGCTGTCAGTGGCCAATGATATTATAGATGTCTCTTCAGGCTCATAAGAACAGGTAGAAATTGCACCACGTGGTGGCTGTTGGTTGCAGGAACCAATAGGAACGTTTCTGGACGACAAGGACTCGTAGGTGAAGCCAGGCCTGTGACCAGAGCAAGCATGAAGAATAATAAAAAGAAGAATTAGTTTGTATCGACATTCTCCATGCATTAAATATAAGAGACGTGTCCCCTAATGAATTGCAGCTTTTGACAATGATGTTCTAGGAAAAAGAGCAAATATTGACACTTCAATAATGTTTGCCCAGCAATCAGGGTATACAGCATTCAGGATATCTCTGTTACTGGGATCAATTAGGAAAACAGAGAATTGATATCCTCCAATGAGAAGCATATGGTAACTGCTGACATTATGGATAACATTGGCTCTGCAAATCATTTCTGAAGTCACAAGACTTTCCACACTGCCATCCATCCACGTGTGTGTAAGGACACAGGCTGAGAACAGTTTCAATCAGTTCTACCATCTGCACACACGGTCCATACCACACACACTCCTCCATCCCATGCAGATAACTCCTTCTACTCCCTCTGCTCCCCCTTCCTTCTTCTTGCCTTCCTCCTTCCTCTTCTCATTCCTGCCGTCAAACCAATTCTGCCTTCATCTCCTTCATCTACCTAACTGGGAATAGCATTATCTGGAACACAGCTGGAAGTAAACAGAAAGTGTGGGTGCCCGGTGTAGCTAACTGCTGCCTATTCCTTCCTCTGTGGTCACCTCCTTCTGCCTTTATTTCCATTCTCTCCCTGTCCTTCTTCATCAGTCTGTTTTTCTTCTTCCTCTCTCCCTCCCTTCCTTTCTCTTTCTCCTCCTTTCCCTCCCCTTTTCCTTCCTTTCCTTCTTCTCTTCCTCCTGTTCTTGCTTCTTCCTCCCTCCCTTCCTTTGTTCCCCCTTCCCCTCTCTCCCTCACCTTTTCTTTCTCCCTTCCTTTCCACATTTTTGTAGAGACTCCTCTTTGTGCTAGCACTGTTATTTTAGAATGGGCAAAATCTCTGTTAGAAAAGGAAGGAGGTTATAAAAAAATAAAAACCGGAAAGTAAAATATTATCATTGAAATTTTTGATAGAGTCTTCCATACAGTAGATCCAAAACAAAAAGACCTGTGATGTACAAGAGCTCCCTGCTATCACAAGAGCTCCCTGCTATCACAAGAGCTCCCTGCTATCACAAGGAGATATTCTAAAACATCCAGTAGGTACAACCACAGGTAGTACAAAGCCCTGTACATACTGTGTCTTTCCTGCATGTGTGTAATTACTATATACACACTGAATATAGAGTATGCAAATATGTACATATCTACTGCAAGTTCTAATTCATAAGTTAAGCAGAGGAAGAGATTAATGATAAGAATTAATGGTAATAATTAAAACAATGGAATGTGGTAGAATCCCAGCCACATTGCTGTAGTTCTTTGCGGTCACTAGTAAATGAAATACAAAGTTCTTGAACATAAGTCTTGTGTTACACAGGACAGTTACCCTAACAGCAGCCCCAGGTGACTAATGGGTAGATAGTACAGACACCTTTTGGTAGGTTGGACCATGGTGTCCATTCAGGTAGGAAGAGGCAAGACAGTGCGAGACTTCACCACAAACACAATTCAAACATCACACAGAATTTTCCATTTCACATTTTTGGACCACAGGTAACAGCAGGTAGCACCTAAGTCTACAGGAAAGTGAAACCTCTGGTGAGTCAGGAAGATAATGTCTATTAACTGTGTTCTCTGATTTCCTGGGGAGTTTTAGCTGCTCCTTGGTCTCTGTTTCTTGGTTGCTTCTGTTTTCTTTCTTCCTCCCCTCTTCTTTCCTTTCTCCCTACTTTTTGTTTTAATATTTCATTCAAATGTCCTGTCCTGGTGTTTCAAGGAATTCTTTAGCCATGAAAACTCCACACCACAAAGATTCGTCTCTCATTTAACTTGTGTTACTGTTCCTGGGGGTCTTCTCTCCCTCCCTGCCTTTTCCTCCTTGCCTTCTTCCCAACTAGACTTCAACTTCCTTAAAAACAAGGATATACTCATTTGTCTCACATTTTTTTTTATAGATTTCACCAAATAGTAAACATCAGACTGAGATGTTTAATTTGCTGAGATAAGTTTGCCCGCTTTCCTGATATATTCTCCATGCTGTCCTGGTTGCCATATTTACTCAGTGTGTCTCCAGGAAGCTGGAGTTTCAAGGTGTACTTTCACTCTTGGACATTACCTTCAGTGTATCAAGTCTCATCCCATGAAGTAACTGTGAGCATCTATTGGTAAAGTCAGCACAGTTACAAAGGGTACATGTGTACAGTGTAGCCAGGCTGGATGAGGCTTAAAGACAGAGTTCATTAATTCTTCTTGATAAGAGGTAATTCTCGAGAGCCAGCTCAGGTAATCTATGCAGTCTTGGAAAAGCCCCAGTCCTTGGCTTTTGGGGGTTGATGAAGTTTTGTTTTCTTTCTTCTTCTTTTTTTTTTTTTCCTGGCTCCTCTTTTGTGTTAGGGAAGGGAGTGTCTGGGTGTTACTGGGATGGGGGAGAAGTTAGTGTAATCCTCAACCTGCAGGGTTCAGGATCACAGCTTTGGCCAGGCAACCTCCAACCTTCTTAGATGAGGAGGGTTTGCACAGCAGGAGGCGGCACCATAGCGATAGCCTGGTTGCTAAGGATGTCATTATCACTCTGATTGCAGGAACTGGTGAGTTAATTGGCATGACCTCATTCGGGTCCTCGGGGCCTACCTGTTCACAAATTATAAAGGAGACAAAAGTTGATCTTTTTATAGCGTCAGGAGGCAGCACCTGTTAGCATTTAACGGGGCATTTGAAAGAAGTTGGGCTGCACAGCACTCATCTACCTGTTAACTTTTCGTCACCCCGTGTTGTTCCCCCGTCGCGGGCTAGTCTCAAGACGCACCCTTCTAAAACTTTCTTCCTGGATCCGTTTCCTTTGTTCCCTCTAGAGGAAGTGACATTTTTTTTTTTCTGGTGAGAACATCAGCCATTAAACTGAGGAAGGCTTGAGGAAATGAACTGAAATGTCTTGGAGAAAGAAAAATGGCACTCTGAGGATGAAAAGAGCCGGAGATAATGGAGATTGATCGCTCGATCTATCCATGGCCTCAAATAAAACTGATTGGATTTAGCATGTTAGGTTACAGTTAAAAAGCTTCCTTGTTTCGGCTGGGGTAATACAGTTTCAGGTTTTCAGAGGGAGCCATTTATTTATTTTTGCATTTGTGAGTCATTTAGTCATTCCCCTGTGAGTGAGAATACATTTATTTTCCTACTCCCTGCTGCTAGGCGTTCTATTAATACCATACTAGTTGAAATAAATGGAGCAGGAGAAACTGTTTGTGGTGAATTTGTTTTTCAAAATTTTTTGTACTGCTATTTTGGTAGGCCGGCTTTCCAGCCCCTCCCATGTTTTAAAGGGGCGGTAACTTCTCACCCTTTCGCACCCTCCCCCCCCTTCTTGCTTTATTTTCCATATTGACAGCATCAAGGCCCTGCAAAGCCTTGCAACCCAGGAAGTGCACAGGAGAACTGGCTTGTGGTAAAATCAGTCGGATTGCCAAAAATTACCAACAAAAGTGGCAGGTTTTTGTTTTTGTTTTTTTCGAGACAGGATTTAGCTGTAGCTTTGGAGCCTGTCCTGGAACTAGCTCTTGTAGACCAGGCTGGCCTGGGATTAAAGGCGTGCGACGCCACCACCCGGCCTGTGTCAGTTTCTTAAGCGCAAGTTTTCCCGCCATTCTTTTGAACTTCATATTAATAAAAAGAAGCTGTACCTGCAGGTTGGAGGGAAGTGGTCAGGGTCAAGTCGCTGTGACTGTTCAGGAACAATGAGCTTGGGGACAGCTGAGCAGAGTATTGTTATTCTGGATGGCTAATTACTGTCAGTAATGTGGGTTTGTTGTTGCTGCTGCTGCTGCTGCTGCGGGGAGGAGGACCGGTGTTGCTCTGCGGTGAACCACATTAACCCAGCAAGCTGATTCGCCAAGAGCGCTGAGGACCGGTTCAAAAAAGCCCTTGAGGACTGCGGAAAAGCACGTGAGCCAGGCACCGTCCCTGCCTGAAGAAGGTCAGGCAAATCCTGGAATCTCTCACTAGGCCTCAGCTTTCGCATCCTTGACTGCTAGGATGAAAATGGGGGAGGGGATAGAGGTCGTAAGGGTCCCTCTCTGGCCAGGGGGAGGGGAAAGGGGCTGGCTAAGGACACCATTCTATTTGTTTCTTTCCCAGAAACCTTGAGAAGTGACAAGAAAAGGAAAGGTGCTCTCTCTCTCTCTCTCTCTCTCTCTCTCTCTCTCTCTTCCCCCTCTCTGTTCTTCTCCCCCTCCCCTCCCTCCACTCCACCTTGCAATAAAGTCAATAATAGCAAAGATAATTTATGTTCCGTCTTAAACACCAGCCCAGGAGTGTAATGTAGGGTGAGGAAGAAGTGAAGGCAGTCATAGCTAAGTATTTAACTTGCTTTAAGGTTTTAAATTATGTGCATCCAAGTTGGTATAAAGGAGGCGTCGCCTGAAACTGACAGACAAGGGCTCAGAGGCATGGAAAAGCAGTTGTGAGTTCTCCAAAGACACAGGTCACACATTTTGGAGCACAGAGACTGAAGTCTGCAGCGTGAGCTGGTGTGTCTCTGAGGCTCCAGGGTGCTGCACAGGTGGCCTTAGGTGAGGACAGCATGCTTCAGGAAGGATGGCAGCCAGGAACGAGGGAAGCCTCCTCCTCCTCCTTCCTGAAGATACTTGTCTCTTGGCCAGGGTGGTGGGCTTGCTGATTTCTTACATCTGTTTTAGGAAACCAATAAAGCCGAAGGAGCGAACCATTTTCCTGGCAGATCTGGGTGTGTTCTAATTGGCCTGTAGCTGGGGTTCCTGTTATTGCCAGGGAGGAATCCAAGCACTTCAATCCCCTGAAGGTAGATCTGCCAGGCACAAACAGGAACAGGGAGTGAGGCTCAGTTTCCAGAGCCATTTTCTTGGACTGACATGGGGGATGGAGGAGTTTTTGCATTTGTTTTCATCCAGGTTCCTAGACCTCTCTGGGCTTGTCTCCTTCAGCTCTCCAGGCTGGCTGCTGGTCTGCGGGCCAGTTCTAATGTTCCCTTGTCCAGGCTTCTCGAGGTTGGTTAATGGAATTGAGATAAAACTCTTCTAGCCTCATGCCCAAGGCTATCGTGACTCCGCACTATCCTGGGGACAGTGAGGGTAGTGTTGACAGGCTGTGGTTCTCACAAGCAATTGTCACAGAGGACAGTTAGAAGGTGTATGCTTTGGTGAACTGCACTACGTTGTAGGAACCAAAATTAACTGGGAAAGGAGAAAAAACAATATAAGAGTTTTATTTCTTATTTTCAGCGGCTGCTACTTGACTTTGGCTCAAATCATAGCGTGTGTACATTTTGAATGTTGGTCAAATTATTTCACCTCTTTTGCTCCTTAGTTCCTTCATCTATAAAAAGGGAGGATTCGATCAATACCTCTTTTGCAAACTTCCTCTGAGGACTCGGCCATGTTGTTTGTACACTACAGGTGCAGAGCCTGAAGTGGAATTAGTGTTTAACTAATGTTAGTTGAGCAGCCTTCCTCACTACACATCTGGTATTCAGTTGTCCAGTCATATCATATGTGTGACGGTTAGTATTCATTGTCACCTAGGAAACACACCTCCAGAGAGCTGGACCTGAGAAGGAAGACCCGCACTTAATGTAGATGGTACCGCCCTGCGGGCTGTAGTCTCAGACTGAGTAAGTAGTGGAGAAAAAGAAGGAGGGCAGCAAAATGCCACTATTCCTTCCTCCCGCCGTCCCGGCTGCTGATAGACAATGATGGGCTTCCTTGCCTTCCCAGCCATAACGGACTGTATTCCCTGAAACACAAACAAATACTCCCTTCCTTCCTTAAATCACCTTTGCCAAGTGTTTTGTTAGAGCAACAAGAAAAGCAAATGGTACAATATGCATAGAGTTTGTGAGGGAAATAACGGATAAAACTAGTTGAGGTTTTTGTTTTTGTTTGTTCTTATGATGCATTGTTGATGTTTCTGAGCAGTAAGCACCCGCTGGAGCTGCAGACACAGTGGCTGAGGTCACTGATGCATGCGAAAGGAGGGCAACTTGCTTCCCTGTGTTGACGTCCCGTCCTGTTTAAGATGGAGGAAGACCGTAAAGTGGAATCTAGTGCTGTGTTGGCCGTTAGTAAACAAATATTCTCAAGACCTGCGCAGCCCCACATGTTTCTAGTGTTCTGGCAATTTTGTGGTCAAAAATGAGGAGATCCATTTTGTTTGGGTCAAGGTAGGATGTTATCCTGTAGTTAGAAGCGCCTGGCATTGGAAAAAGGTGGAGCTGAAAAGAAGTGTCAGAGCCTTGCTGGCACGTGTCCTCAGTCCATCTGCTTATATAAGACACAGCCACTAGAACTGGCTGCAGCAGGCGACAGCCCTGACAGAGAAGTTAAGGCAGAGGGTCAAAGATGACATTATGAATGGCGGAGGAAAGAGCTTATTTGGTAAAGTGTGGGTCATACAGGTGTGAAGACCTAGCTTTGGATTCTCATCAACCATGTAATAATCCCCAACCTGGGCTGGAGAGATGGCTCAGAGTTAAGAGCAACTGGCTGCTCTTCCTAAGGTCCTGAGTTCAATTCCCAGCAACCACATGGTAGCTCACAACCATGTGTAATGAGATCTGATGCCCTCTTCTGGCCTGCATGCATACATGCAGACAGAATATTGTATACATAATAAATAAATAAATCTTTAAAAGAAATCCCTACACTTGTAATCCTAGTAGTGAGGAGGTCGACACAGAGAAGCCTCGGAGTCTGTGATTTGGCCAAATCAGTGAGCGTCAGGCTCAGTGAAGTGTGATAGAGGAAGAAATGGACATTAGCCTCTGGAGTCTACGGTCCCACCTGTGCATGTACTACACATGCGTGTGCACACACATGGACACACACATACCATATGCCACGGAAGGAGAAAGGACACCATAAGAAGGTGGAACCTAGGGTGAGAGTTGAAAACCACACATTCTGGCAGCTCAACAGCATCAGGTGTATTTTGGAGAAGAAAGTAGGGCCATGGACACAGTTTCCCTCCCTGGCAATAAGGGGAGGAGGCAGCGAAAGCCTCATCCTGGTCCTTGTTCAAGAGACTGTTAGGAAAACTATCAAGACAGCAGTTTGGGCTTTCGGTTAGGAAGGCAGCTGTAAGTGCTGAAGAACAGGTGGGGGCCAGATCTCCAGCCACAGAAAAAAGAAAGAAAAGAGCGGTCACATGAGACATGGGAAACCACCCATGACTTTAGACAGAAACTCCAACTTTGTCTGGCTTGGACAACAAATCCACTCAACAAGTCCATAAGTAGGACATATCATTTGTTCAGAGGAGGAAACCAAGGCTTGTGGAATAGCATGCCCATCCGGCTCCAGAGCCATCCGCAGCCCCTGCTTCAAGCAGCTCCTCAGAGCAGAACCTCCCCACAGCATCTTTTGTGGACTCTGGTGCCCTAGAACCTGGGCCATGGCTGATCCTGCAGGAAAGATGGAGAAATCCCAGTTGTGGGGCAGGAAGAGTCAGGATTGGGGATTAGGACCCATTTGACACAGTGCCCTCGTGTCCCTTGGAGAAGAACATCTTAGCTCTTCCTAATAAATGGCAGTTCGTGCTTCAGTCAGGGGCTACATCTGGTCTAGTTAAGACCTTGGGAGTTTGGCTCAGCCCTCAGTGTTAACCCAGAGATTCCCCTGGGGACCTGGTAGGTTCTGACACTGCCTACTCCAGCATGAGCAAAGACCCATCTTCTCAGCAGCAGATCAGAGGGAAGTTCCAGAAAGAAAGCAAATGGGCGCTGTCTGCATACCCGTGTGCAAAGTGGCACGCCTCGATAGAGAGGCTTCTGCATGCTTCATGCAGATGACTGCCTCTAATCCTGACGGAACAGCGATTTCCTGGGTTCACTGTAGCCAAGTATTGACACTAGGTGGCTTAGAACAAGCAGATGGGTCTCCAGTTATGAAAACTGGAAGTCTACGGTCAGGAAACTGTCAAGGCCACATCCTTTTTGAAACTCGTGGGAAAGGACCCTTACCCGCCTGTTTCCAGCTTCTGGTGGCTTGCCCCCAATCTTTGACATTCTGTGGCTTGTAGAGCCAGCCATTCCTCTAACTTCTAGTTCCACAAGACATTCTTCTGCATCTCTGTTTCATCTTGTACCCATGCCTGTGTCCAATACTCTCTTTAAATTTATTTACTGTGGTGTGGGGATTGAACTTAGTTCCCTGTGCCTGTTAGCTAAGCTCTCTATCCCTGAACCATATCCACAGCCTAATTTCTCCTTATTTGGACACCAGACACATTAAAATATGACCCACCCAATGACCTTATCTTACTGTATGTAAAGATTTTTTTTTTCTGAAATGAGGTCACTCTCTGAGATTCTGACCTTTGGGGAAGAGGCTGGAGTACATTTCAGCCTATAACACACAGACACTACCGAATCAAGGCTTTCTCTTCTCCTTCACAAATAAAGGAAACAAGGCTCACACCCACTTGGCCAGTGAGTAGGGGATTCAAGGGTCAAAATCAGCCTAACTTGAAGTTCTGTGCTCTTCCCATTCCCACCACACTGCCTTTTCCACATAGAAAGACTTTTCTGCAGTTTCTTAAAGGGAAAGTTGCCTTTTTTAAAAATGAGTGTGTTTGCTTGGGATGTTCTCAATCTAGCTCTTGGTGCCACTTCACACTTTTGCTCTGAAGAATCTTCCTGTTCATGCTGCTGAATAAACACGATGAGAAATCCACACTCAAACCCACACTGTCCGGGGGACTCCTAGAGAAATGTGTTCTGGGTATCTCTGAGTAAAGAGGCCTTCATGTTGTATGACCAGCAGGTGCCATATGATGTATTTTACCTCGGGCAGGTATATTTGCTGTGCAAAGACTCAGACGTGGAGAGATAATCCCATGTTGGCACCTGATACCTCAAAATGAAGTATGTGGCCTGAGGTGACTCACTTACCCCCTCCACCTCACCATCTGGGACCTCCAGGAAATGATGCCCGCTTGCTCTCTGAAAGCATCATTTTCGTGGCCTTTGAAGTATCTTAGAAGGGGGTTGGCAAGGATACATGCTCCATTGACACCGGTTAACTGAAAATAATTGATGTTCATAGAATAGTATGCTTAGGGAGTCCAAATTTCTCACGGCTTATCTCCATTCCCAAGCCCTGGAACTGGAAGGATTGACCTGGGAGTGAGCCAGAATTACTCCCTGCCATTCTTCTTTCAGTGAGAATCTGATTCTACCTGAACCTGAGCACCGGGTTAAGGGAGGCTTGGGGATTTGCTCCCACCAGTCTTTTGAAAGGGAATGTGATCGCTTATCAACTTTCTCTTCATCTCGCTTCTTTGATAAAATGTAGCGCTACTTCTCAGGTTCTCTCCTTTGGTTTTTCTGCCTCCTCCAAGTTATTTAATTATATTGTTTTCATTATCCCTTCCCCTCTGGCTTTCAGATAGCCGTGTAATTATCAGATTAAGTCCCATGTAAAATTCTTGTTTGCGGTTTTCTTTCCAGTATGCTAAATATACATCTAGTAGCAAAGAGCTGGCACTGGCACGTTGAACACAGAGAAGAAAGCCAGATGTAGACGTCTCCTCCAGCTGTGTTAGAGCACAGGCTTAGGGGCACCTCAAAGATAGAGCACTGAACTAGCTTGTCTCTAACCCTAGAGAGAGCAAGCAGGAGAGCAAACCCCAAACTCCAGGCATTAGAAGTCTCCTCTACTGGACCTCTGCTGTGAAGACCACCACCTCATAGCGTGACTTTGTCAGCCAAATTATCTTTATTAATGATTTATCTTTATTGGGAATTTACCTTTATTAACAAGCAGCACAGTGACAGATTTAACTAAAGAGGAAGCTGTAAGCCCATTGCCTCTAATGAGTAGGAATGTGACTCATTGCAATCAAACTACGGTGCCACCTCTGATGCCCTCCCTGAACTTACTACTTGCTGAAGGTTCTTAACCTTCTTAATACCTCTGTTATTTTAAAAAGAAGATGGAGAGAGATCTGGAGCTGCCTGACTTGTAGAAGGATGGTTTTAAGCTGCTCATTTCCTGGCAGTCAGCTATTTGGCCAGAAATGTAGCTGATAGAGTTTAATCCTCACATCATGGCCACTGAATGAGAACAAAGGGAAAACAATTTCACTTACACAAATGCCATTGTTCAATCACTCATCTGCAGCACGCTTGTTCAAACCACTAGAATATCCTCCTAGATCAGCACTGCCCTACTGCCGCATATAAATGAACGACAAGCCAAGAAAAATCTATAAATGGTCTTGTTTTCCTCAGTGATTGCGTGCTCGCTGCTGTTGGACTTCTTTGGGAACTTGAAGACACAGTTTCTAATCACAGCACTTTTCAAAGCTGTAGAGAGACCCGTGTGAGAGACACCAACAATTATTTATCAGTATACACACCTAGTAGCCATGGTTCATGGAAAGCTGCTATCCTTAGAAGGTTCTGGTTAGGTTTTGCTTGTTTGTTTTGTTTTCTGGTTATTGTATTAGTAATTTTTCTCATTGATGTGGCATAGTGCTTAATGAAAGCAACTTAAGGGAGGATTATTTAGGCTCATAGTTTGCAGATTGGCTCATCATGCCGGAGAAGCCATGGTAGCAAGAAGAGCCGTAGCTGCGAAAGTGTGATCTTGCAGCAGCTTGTAATACTGTGTCCGTAGTCTGGACACAGTGGCGAGGAAGTGGGTGGATCATGGCAGCTTGTAATGTTGTGTCCGTAGTCTGGACACAGTGGCGAGGAAGTGGGTGGATCATGGCAGCTTGTAATGTTGTGTCCTTAGTCTGGACACAGTGGCGAGGAAGTGGGTGGGCTATAAGACTTCAAGACTACCTCCAGTGACCAACCCACTTCCAAAGCAAGGCTCTACCTTGCAAAGGTGCCACAGCTTTCCAACACTGTACCATCATCTGAGAGCCATGAGGCTATGGGAACTCAAGGGGAATTCAGATCCCCAGAACTCACATAAAGCCTGGCATTGGCATAGGTATCAATAGCCAAAACATTGTGGGGAAGGGCCAGGAAGGTTCTAGAAGTCTGCTGGCTAGCCAGACTAGCTGAAGAAGTGAGCTTCAGGCTTGGTAAGTGACTCTGCCTCTAAACAACTTGGTAAGTGACTCTGCCTCTTAACAACTTGTTTTGGCCTGCGCGCACCCCCCCCACCCCCCCACACAGACAGAGGGGGGAGCTATGAAGTTGGTAATGCACTAGAAATCTCAGTTTTTCTTACTTTTTCTTTACTTCTTAAACGCAGTCATACTTTTGAGATCCAGCATTTTTCTCAGTGAGATTTAGTGTGATGCTTCTGTGTCTTGCTGACTGACGCGATGTGTATTTAGTGTCTCTGACTTTCCCATGCAGCCCGCTTCACACGTTCACCACCCCAGTGTGCATACAGGGCTCCCCAGGCTCTCTAGGGGATACTTAGATGCTTCCCAAGTGTGGTACCTGGATAATGTTCTTACAGTCCTCTCTGGCTATGCTTCCTGGTGGATCTGAGAAGTCTCTAGAACACACTCCCTGGAGAATTTCTGAGTCATAAGGGTGTGCTCAGATTTCATTTCACTAAATGCCCTCCAGGATGTTTTTGCCAATTTATAATTCACCACCAGAAAGATGAAAACTTCCCCACTTCCCTGTCAGCACTTTTGGATTTTTGTCAGTGGGTGGGTGCATTTCGCCAAAATGGTATCTCATTTTGTAAAAAACGAACGACACCCTTGCGATTCTCTGCTTACTAATGAGTATGTGTATCTTGTGTTTCCTATGGCAGCTCTTCCAGTTCCCCATCTGTAACCTGTTAACATTCTTTGCCCATGTTTTTGTTGTTGTTATTTGGGTTGCCTGTCCTTTTCTTGCATGTTTTGCAAAGTTCTCTGTGAGTTTTAGAGATCAATTCGACTTTGTCAAGATCTTTCCTTAACACTTTATCTGTCTCTGGATAAATGGAAGTCTTTTGTCTAGATGTGTTCCAAATCACCATTTTTCTTATTCAGACATTTCCATAAACGTGCAAACTCCTGGTGTGACTTTTCTTCTGCTATTCTACCTATGATTCCTGTACCAAAGGAGAGGCTTTAGTGCATGAAGAAGCACGGCACAAAAGGCGACAGTGACAGCCTATGTTGTTTGGGAGTCTCTTAGACTTCCCTGACCAGCATCACAGAAAGAGGTACCTGGTTGTGATTCTGTTAAATGGTCTATGGTTCTTAGGGAAAATACTGTCATTCCAAGTGCCGTAACTTTATTTCAACTCATCAACTCATCTCTCTCTCTCTCTTTATATTTATATGTGTTGTATATTATTTTAGGTAAATATAGAATGGTATGATTCTTTAGATTTTCCAAATATCTTTAGCATTGTTCATCACTCCTCCCTCCCTCCCCTGCTTCCAGTGGAAACCTCCTCCCACGTTTTCCCACTTCCTTCTTCATATCACCAGTGTCTTGTAATTCGCCTTTCCACAGCTCCCCTCCTGCCATGGTTTCTTTGTTTATTGCAGGTTATATATTCACACTGGAAGATTTGGAACCTCAGATCGGAGAGAACATGTGATATCTGTCTCTCTGGTCTGGGTCTCCTCACTCAATACAGTAGAGGTTGAAGGTAAGTCCTTGTGGCTGAAGACACCATGCCCTTCAGGCTCAGATTTCGGAGGATCTGACCTGTGGGCCTCCTTCCTGAGAACTGTCTTTCATGATACCAGAGGTTGCTATGCAAGCTCCCAAAAGGGGAAGCAAACAATAGTACTACCCAGATACAATGGCTGTGAGCCACAACAGTAACAGGCATGGGAAGAAAAGAAAGGTCTAAAGCAACAACAGCAGAGCTCATATCTTGAGAGAAGACCAACAACTGTCTAATGTAGATTTAAAACCCACTCCACAGGAAGGGAATCATACTTTGTAATGGAAACATAGCCAGCTACCCAAGGCTAGTGAGCTTATGGATCTTACAGGAGAACTTGCATCTACTTCTTTACTAGATCCACATAATTCCTAACTGCATTCCAAATACTTCCCTTTGTACCCACAGGTAAGTGTAGCTCTCGCTGCCCCTCGCCCATCAAAGAAGCTTCTTTTTGCATCCAACCGAGACCATTACAGAAAACTACAATTGGGCATAAAAGTTAACAAATGACCGTGGGGTGCCTGGCCCCAGCTGACCTGTCGAGAACACAACCCCTTCACCTAAGGCTCAGGGAACACTGAAGAAGAGGACAGGAAAGATATTAGGAGCCAGAAGACTTGTTGTTGCTATGAGAATGTGTGTCCCAGAAATGACAGGGAAGCTACACCCATGATTCTACAGTAACATGGCCGCCTTAAAGAGACCCAAATAACGACAATACCAATACATTTGTTAACATGAAAGAAAGGTGGAAATCTCAAAGGGCCCCAACCCTAGACAAAGAACTGCAGGCAACCAGTGATTGCTGAGAGAAGGAGAATTAGTCTTTCCCTAGGATGAGCTCCTAATTCGTTATAAAAGTGGTCAGTACTGAAACCATATACATAGAAGTAGCACTAAAAAACGCAGGAGATTGTATTTATATATTTATGCACATATATCAATAATAGTTAAAAAGACGATAACTTGAAGGGGGTAAGGGGAACATGGAAAGGATTGGGGGAAGACATGGAAGGGGGGAAATGATGCAATTATATTCTAATTAAAATGAAAAAATAATTAAGAAAAGAAAAAAACGTAGTGCACATAGCACAGAGGAGAACTGGGTTTCCTCCCACGTTAGAGTGTAGCACATTATTGACCATGATGCAATGCTTCTTAGAGGAGAACCTGCACTGTGGATTTCCCTGTTCTTTGTTTAAAAAAAATAAACAAAAATTTTATACACCGATAAGTTTCAGATAAAGAGGGAAATCTGTTCTTTTTGTACTGTTCTCTATAATGAATCTGGAAGTGTCTAATTATAAGTCTTCACAGTGTCACCCCGACTTCCCGCTGGCTGATGCTTCCCTAATACTCCTACTGTTATTTCTTCTTGTCTTCTTTAGCGATTTAGAGTTGTGAGATGGCTTCACCATACTTCTCTCCTTATTATTTATTGTTAGTGTTCGCTGTTGCACATCCTCCTTACCTCTACAACTGTGTGTGCACATCTCCCTATACACAGATGCACACGTGACACCTGTATCTCCCTCCTGGTGTTGCAGGTGGAGCTGTTGATGATAGATATTTAACTTTCCTGTAGTGATAATCTATATTGTATATCCATGCTTATGCCATATTCTTCTGGTGGGTAGACATTCCTTGACTTTGGGCTTGGCCGTTCAGCCTGTTTCAGTGAGTAAGACATTGATACCATTCCATTGGCAGAGCTTGGGTCACTCATTTGAGCTCCTAGTCACTACAGAAGCATGCCTGTGTAGGCTTCTTTTGGGCTAAGAAGAGTGAGAAGCATGGAACTCTGTAAAACTGGAGAACAGGGCCCATCTGTAGCTTGTAAGAAAGTTCTCAGGCTAGATAAGCCAATTCTGAGATGGTCTACAGATGTGTGAAGAATAGACTTTCCTTTTGTAAGCCATGGAACTTCTAAAGATTATTACTTAACAATAGTTAACTAGTGCTCCTTCTTCCTCTCTTGCTTCCTTGCTTTTTTTCTTCCTTGCTTCCTTCATTCTTTCTACTATGTCCCCTATTTTATTTTTTTCTTGCTATCCTTCTTTATAATACGACTGTCCCATTTCTCCAGCCAGGCTAATGTGTTTATGTCTATCCTTTTAAATGAACAAATTATTGAAAAATATAAGTATTCCTCTTTTCTATGTGTTTATTATATTGGCTTGGATGTGAAATAACTCCCAAAGACTCCTGTATTGAGGCTTGGTCCCCAGTGTAGCTGTGTTTAGAGGTGGTTAGATCATGAAGGCTCCTCTTAACTCATCAATAGATTGATATGTTGATAGACTCATTGTCGGTTGGACTACTGGGAGATGGAAGGAACTGTAAGAAGGATGCAGATCACTGAGGGTATATCCTTCAAAACTACTCTCTTTCCTAGTCTCTCTGTCCTTCCTAGCCACCATGCTGTGAACAGTGTTGCTTCACCATGATCTCCCTACCGTGATGTCCTGTCTTCTACAGGTCCTCATCATAAAGGAAAGCAACTATGGGCTAAAGTCTCTGCGCCTATTAAGTTGTTTACCACAAGTATTTTGTTCCAGCGCCAAAAAGCTAATGTATTGTATATCTCCTATTTACAATCTGAAAAATAAAGTGTAAATCTAATTATTTCTCCCTTTAAAATTGTATTATATCTATTTTAAAATTCTATTCATTTGAAAATGACTAATAACAATTGTGTAAATAAAGAACCTGTTGCTTTGGTTCTTGATAAGACACTGGAGAAACAGACTCTGTTGGAATCCTCAGTCTTGTCTTCATGGCAAGAGAGGTGGAGCTTGGTAGAGTGGATGCACTGAGGCATAGTATTTATAGTCTGAACTTCACGAGTGAGCGTGCTTGGCTTTAGTTCATTGTTCTGCTGTTTATTGTAAGAGCTTAGTCATCTTTGTATTCCTGGGGCCAAGCCCAGGTTTTGGTTACACAGTTAATTTTCAATAAATGTGTGGTAAATAAAAAATTATTTAGCATCCCAAAACCTTAATTTATTTCTCTCAAAATAGAGATGATAAATTCCCAACAGAATGCTTGGCAGTTTATATTCAATAAATACCAATTGCTTTCTTCCTCTCCCTGTCCTGACTCAGGTACGTGTTGAGCAAATGAGAAAGCCTGTGTTAACTTGCTGCTGCGATCTCAGTTCTGAGAACAATACAGACTGTAATGATCTTCCCCAGTTGTTATTCTTACAACAATTTCTTCAAGAGTAAATTATGAATGAATCCAAATTACAAAAGGCAGCCTAGAGTCTGAATCATGTTAGAAAATACATTAAAGCTAATAAAATAACTAATTTGGAAACAGATTTGGGGTCTGCAAAGCTAAGGAACTGACATAGTCTGATATAAAATTTAAAATGTATTTTTTTCATAATTTCCCAAACTTTCTTTTTTAGGGGAGAATGGTAGGAAATGTCAGTAGGAAATATGATGTAGGGTTTATTTTTGGCATTAAGTGATAAACATTATTTATTTTTTAAGAACAGAATTGTCTGGGATACTGAGATTGCCATCCAGGACACAAAACACAAAACACAAAAGGCCAGTACTAAAGAGGGTTAAACACTTCTCTTCTCTTCTCTTCTCTTCTCTTCTCTTCTCTTCTCTTCTCTTCTCTTCTCTTCTCTTCTCTTCCCTCCCTCTCTCCTCTCCTCTCCTCTCCTCTCCTTTTTCTTTACCTCCCCTCCCCTCTTCTCCTTTCTCCTCCTCCTCTTCTTTCTTTCTATTTGTTTTTTGTTTTTCGAGACAGGGTTTCTCTGTAACTTTGGAACCTGTCCTGGAACTAGCTCTCATAGACCAGGCTGGCCTCAAACTCACAAAGATCCGCCTGCCTCTGCCTCCTGAGTGCTGGGATTAAAGCCGTGTGCCACCATGTGTGCTCATCTTAGTTTCTTTGAAACAGAAAGCCAGAGTACTTGGTTGTAGGATTCAGGACTGGATTTGGCTTTGAGAATTTATAAAGGAATCGGGGAATGTACGGCTGGGAAGTAAGCAGCAGGGTCGATACGAAATGAAGGGAAAAGCAAGGAACAGAGATACGGGCAATTAAAGGCAGACTGCTGTCGATTCTTCTCTTGCTGTATGTGGAGGTGTATCCAGGCTCTCACCAGGCTCTGCTGGGAGCATGGGTGAGCAGCCTGCCCAAGCATCTTCTTGCTCATTCACCCAGCGAAGGGGCAAGAGTCCCATATATAACCCCCACCCGAGTTGATATACAAAGGGAAGTATGCTTCCCCTAAAGAAAACTTGACTCTATTATCAAAAGAAAGTTCTTTGCCAGATGAATTTTGAGTAATCATAAAAAGAAATTCTGTCATATTGTATATCATTCTAAAATAAATTTAATGAAGAGAGATTTTTGCTTCTTAATGAGACTGTGGTCATGTTTCAGATCTAATGTCAACACGTCATGACTTAAATTTAGTATCATTTTATTTAAATTATTGGGAATAGTTTGAGAAAACATTGTAGTATTTAAAGATTGAATACAAGATGAGAGCGATTCCTCTGAAAACCAACTTCTGGTGGAGATAAAGAGCGGCAGTTACAACGGAGAACAAGTTGACCTTCTGGGCTTCTCCATTAACCAGTTTCATAATTCATTCAAATTTCCCTGCTTTACAAATCACAAACAGTAAATAAACAAACAAACAAGTCCTGCGAAAGTCTGCCTGTCCTGTAAAATGTGCTTGCTATCAGCTGCCCTTCCCGATACTCCATTAGGTCCCCTGGACTTCTCTTATGGATAAACTAGGAAAATACATGTGCTAAGATATGAGAAGCATGACTTGAATATATCTTTCTCATGGCTTCACTAGAAGTGAAGTCCTTTTCAATACACAGCAGAAATGCTGAGATCTGGAATGGAGGGAACTATTTTCTCCTTAACATAAATTCTTTCATCTGAGCAGGTGGCAAGAGGTGATTTTTTCCAAATAAATTAACCTTGTGTATGTCTTTCTACCAATTAGTGTTATTAGTTGTTTTCTTAATCTTGACGGTTGTGCAACATGAGTTGGTGACCGGAATGACGAGTTACACTTTCCAGGAGGATTACAGGCTTTCTTGGAAAGACAGAAGGGACTTTGAACATCATAGAGCAAAACAGTTTCAGCCTATTCATCGAACTGAGCACAAACAGCATAGACCCAGTGTCCACTGGCTGAGCGTCCCCATCCTCCTGCAGCGCCCTGTTAAACCTTTGGAGCGATCCCATTTGCCACCCTGACAGAGGGCCCACTGCAACCAGGCAAGCCTTTAAAACAACTTAAATATTTGGAGAGCTCTGAACAGGAGAAGGCAAGAGGCACATAGCGGTCTCTCCTGAGTAATACAAAAGCCGTGTAAGCCATGAAAAGTATAATGTGGAAGACTGTGTTTTGTTCTCTCTGTTGTTTGTGTTGGTGAAAACAGAGTCACACTCTGGAGCCCAGGCTAGCCTTGGACTTGAGGCGGTCTCTTGTATCAGCTTCCTAAGTGCAAGGCTTACGGTCTTAAGTCACCATGCCTGGCCACTGTGCTTTGGTCTTATTTCTGTTTGCTCAGTGTTGTGTACACAAGGCCAAGACATTAACCCCCAGCTACATTCCTAACCACCAGCCCTCTGCATTCTTCTTTTTAAAAAATATTTATTTATTTATTATGTATACAATATTCTGTCTGGGTGTATGTCTGCAGGCCAGAAGAGGGTACTAGACGTCATTACAGATGGTTGTGAGCCACCATGTGGTTGCCGGGAATTGAACTCAGGACCTTTGGAAGAGCAGGCAATGCTCTTAACCTCTGAGCCATCTCTCCAGCCCCCCTCCGCATTCTTTATTAAGACAAACCCCCACAAAGTATCTCCACAGCTACCGAAACTATCTGGGCATGTGGGACGAAATGTGGAATGTTTAAAAATGCTAGGTTGAAAAGTCTTTCTCTGTATTTGTATATCTGACAACAGATTACACATTTCTTTGCAAAGCCCTGGTTTCTTCCATCTTTGAGACAAGGGAAATGTGTGTTTCAGGCATTAATTCAAAGGTTTGGGAGCTCCTCGGCACGGTCTATGAATTTAAGGCATTAATTATAACTATTAGGACAGAGAATGCAGGATGAGGATTAAGCCTCTATTTGCCTGTTTACACCAGGTAGATTTCCAGCTTCCTCCCTCTTCCATGGAAATCAGAGTAGGCTCTTGTTCATCATGCACCCTAAGCCGGCTCTCCTATAAAGATGTTTCTCTTTCATTGCAAAGTCACTCTTCATTCCTTGCCCTAGACCCTCATCATCCTCTGTTCCCCTCCCCAGTGTATATTTAATTACTTCATAGTTCTACTCTGCTGTCTGTCTTACATGGTATTCAGTGCCATACAAGAGAGACAGTTTATTTGATGTTTCTCATTCACTGCAGTGTTAATTCAAATGACTGTAAGATCTGAAGAAGTGGTACTCTTAGCCGCTACACTAACTTTAAGTATATATTATTATTATTATTGAGTGCACAGCACCTTGGCTGTTTGCCCAACATGTCCTTGCAAACTCAGGGTCACACACACGGACACACGCACACACAAAGTAATTCTCTGCCACAATTCAAGACATGGGATCTTCATGATTAAAATGACCTTAGCATTTGGAATCCTGAAATAATGGCATTCCAAATTAAGTTAAAAATGGGTTAGGTTGCTTGCAGTGAATAATTGCTATTACCACATAACATTCTTCTCTCCTCCCGCCAAAGTCGTTATTGATTTCATTGCTGCTCGGATGCTGAGGCATCTACCTCAGTCTATTGTCTGGGCGAATTTACGACTCTGATTGAGACTTACAAAATTAATGGGAAAGAGGTGAAGGAATAAAAAAAATGGGGACGCACAAACATATACACACTCTTCTAAAAGAGGCTGTTGCTGTGATAGACGTTTTCTTCTTAAGCGCACAACAGAATTCCTGGCTCCACATTCTCTTTCTGGGTGGATGGCCCACTCAGAACATGAGGCCGTGGCCCTTGGACAGCTCCCAGTTATTTGCTCCGCGGCAATAGTAGGTACCATACAGAACATTCTGATAATTAAATTCCCAGAAAACCTGCTGTGAATCACCCAGTAGTGAACTAAGTTTGTATCCGGACACTGCCTCTGTGCAGACGAAAGCAGCATGAATAAGGCTTTTGGTTTCACCATGGTTTTATTACCTTCGTGGGCCACCAGGGGCCTAGTACATCCCTGGAGGGACACTTTTCAATTTAATTAACCTGTGGTCATTTAACCTAAAGAATAGTAAATAAAAGACAAATACTCCCCTCCCCCCCATTTGTCTCTTACGCTGAATTACTATTACTAATAACAAAATAATTAAAATTAAAAAACCCACTTTTTTTGGGGAGGAGTAGGTTCGTTCATGAGGAAGGGAGAAAGAAGCGTGAGAGCCGATAGAGAGCATGCGTACATTGAATGTGCTTAAACAGTGCTCTCCTTGACTCTCCGCTGCAGTTCCGGAGGCCTAGGAGAAGGGAGACTAGTGCTATGTGGGTAGGATTTCATCAACCCCAGAAAGAGCCGTGCCATGCTCCAGCCACTTTCCAACAAGTCCTCAAAGCCTGCAGCCGGAACCGAGCTATTCTGCTATTACACAGAAGTTTGGGAATGCGAAGTCCCCCCAGGCAAGCAAAGAAGGGGATGATGTAAGCTCATTAACAGAGAGACTGCATGGACGGATGTCACTTCCTCTCCTGAGAGCAGATTTGATGGTGAAAAAAGAAAAAAAAAAGCTTGGGCTTTGAAGAGAGCAAGGAGGGAAGCGCAGTTCAGGCTTTGCTGTTTGATTCAAGATTTTACCTGGACCCGCTTAACTGGTGATAGTCCCTTCACCGCCTGGCCCCCAGGCTACTGATGGAGGCAGTACATTAGGAGTTTAGTTCATTTCTGGGTTCTCTCTGGTGTAGTGTCCCACAGCACTGGTATAAGACAGGATGGTTTCCAAACGGCAGAGGAAGGATTAGAATGAAGGTCAGCCTGACTCACAGGCTTTTTCATCCCGCATGACCAGGCACGATGGAGTTTGTCTTTAGGAATGGCCAATTTCAAAATACAAACCAAGTCACAGTTTGGACACTTACTTTGAAATTTAAGGTAGGGGTCAGAAGAAATGAGATTGGAAAAAGGAAAACACACAGGAACCAAACCCAGCTTTTCCGGCAGAACAGAAGGGAAGTTACAGTTGGTGATCTGAATATGTGAATCCCCTTTCTGGGTTCCCTTAGGTGCTTCCAGTCCATTTGTGTACAAAAGAAGTCGTCATCTTCAATCAGCCATCACTTGTGCTTCTTCCCTGCCCTGACATTATGCCCTCTCGTTTATCTTTCCCTGACTAATGGGCATTATCTTCCAGTTCCTCACTTAAGACAGTGTTGGAACACAACAGCAGATCCTGGTCATAATGAGTAGCATGAACACGCAATATCGGAGACATAGACAACATGTTTGTGTCTTTCCTTAATTTCAGAATTTACTGAATAGGGAAAACCCAAGTTCCATGGTTTTACGAGCAGCATTTTGGTAGAGAGACCCATTTTCCTTGATAGTACTGACTGAGGCAAACACACATTCTTTTGTTTCAATCTTAATAACTGATACTAACTCTTATATCACACAATGCATATGTATGTGTGTGAGTGTGTGCATGCATGTGAGTTTGTGTGTTTATATGACTATATGGCAGGCAAGAGCTGCTACACATCGTTAGAGAGACAGGGGCTTTCTTTCAAAGAAGCCTTAGAGGCCAAATACAGAAGTTGAAAGGAAAGCTGGGGTGTCCTAGGGTGAGGCAGCAAAGCTGGAGGCTTCCTGCTGCAGAGTCAGACTCACAGGTCTGAGCTGAGTTGTTGTGTGGAGCTCAGCTAAAGAAGTGTAAGAGAAGGAATAGTCAGAGGGATGGGTGGCAGGCCAGACGTGCAGATAGGAAGACAGGCTGACAGCAAGGTCCTGGAAGAGTTGGAAATTCTCTACCTCTTGGTCCTTGATGGGAGGTCAAATACAGGACAGTAGGGTGTAGTAAGATGTGCAGGTTGTGTTCCCGGCACCCAGCTCCCAGGTCCCGGCTGCATGGCCACACGGCTGTGTTCCCCGAAATAATTACACACAAACTGTATTCATTTAAACTCTGCCTGGCCCATTATCACTAGCCTCTTCTTGGCTAACCCTCACATCTAAAACTAACCCATTTCTGATGATATGTATCGCCACTTGATTGTGGCTTACGGGCATGACTCTAATCAGTGTCCATCTCGGGCTAGAGCATCATGGCATCTGCTACACTTCCTTTCTTCTCCCGCAACTCTGTTCTGTTTACTCCGCCCACCTAAGGGCTGCCCTATCAAAAAGCCAAGGCAGTTTTCTTTATTCAATCAATGAAAGCAACCCAAATACAGAAGAACTCTCCTACACCAGTAGGGGCTGTCATGACTATAGGTTCAGATGTGTATCTCTTTAGGACCAGCTTGGGGAGTTGCACCCTTTCTTTGGTCTGCTAAGTTCTTAAGCCTTGTTTTCCTAGTATGGTTTTAATATTCCTAGGTTTTCTTAATAAATGTATAGGATAGCAGTCTTCTACTTCCAAGACTATGTTAATTATCGATCTGTACTGTGTGGGTGGTGGGTGCCATGCAAATGGTGCCAATTATGTGTCTAGCAAGGTGCAGCGTCCTCCACTCTCAAAAAGGAATCAAAAGCTGCTTGTCAAGTGGAGCCTCTCAGAGCAAAGTCTGAGAACCAAGAGTTCTACGCAACATGAAATAATCAGGTCAGGGCAAAGCTTGGCCTCGGTACTTTCGAGGGAGTAGGCAGCTTGGTCCCTCTGGCTTTCTCTCCCTGCCTGTCTGCCATGGAAACCAGAATTCTGTTTCTCCAGGGCAGGACTAGAAAACAGAACTCTTCCTTCCCAAAGCAAGCTACGGATCCTGGAGAAATCGCTCTCTTGTTTTGAAGACCCTTGTTCCAGAGAGTCCAACTCCATACCCAGGTGGAGGGATTGCCACATCAAAGCCCAAGGCAAAAAATACAAGGGACAGGACTTCCGAGATTGGCCTCCTAGCCTGCTACCCTAAATCAAATTCTCTTTGCACACTCACCTATGCACACAACTGGCCATTGAAGTTAAACATGAAAATTGCCAGTTTTCCAAGGACCATTGGCTCTTCATCTCTGAAGGCTCCATTGTCATGGAACTCTGATTAAATAAGTCTCTGTCCCTTTTCTTAATAACCTTTTGTTATAAGAATGCCAGTGTGACTCTTAAGACAAGTGACACAGATTTTCATGACTTCTGTGTCTGCAGTGGGAGATTGCAGACTTTCTTATTTCTCCCCCTGTGGCTCGTCTTTACCTCAGCTGTATCTAATCAGCCTTGCTCTGCTGGTGTCCCACGAACTAGTTTTCTGTCACTACTACAATTGCCTAAATTGAACCGAACATGTTACTTTCCATCCCGGCATGCCCCCACTGTGCTCTCCCGCCATCTTCAGGATAGTTCTTCCAGAACCCAAAGCATTGTGTGCAGTGAGAAATGAACAAGGGAACGAATGAAAGACAAATGACCAAATGATCAATAACTTAAAGACACATTGACTCTCCAGAACAAATAACCACATAGCAAGAAACAAGCAAGAAGAAGGCAAGTTGCTTAAAGCTTAAAGCTTTAAAGTCTTGTAAAATACACCCACGACGAGATTTACGTCTTCAACAGAAAGTGTGGTGAGTTTTGTCAAATTGCACACACATGTAGATGACACCCTGCTGGGGAATATTGTTTTAAGATGTGTGACATTTTTTTTTTTTGCTGATGCTGCATTTGTATAACTCTGTGAAGCTGTGGTTTTTTTGCCTGTCTAAAATGCCTGATGATCGTAATAAAGAGCTGAACGACCAATAGGGAGGCAGAAGCAAGGATAGGAGCAAGAGAACAAGGAGATGGTGTGGTGGGCCTCCAAAAAAGCCAAAAGAGTAAAACATCAAACAAGTCAGATCGAGAGCAGCTCCTCCACACTGCTCCTTGTGCTCCGCACATTTCCTTGGTGCCCTTCTTTGCCTTATCACTGAGGATGTCAATTGTTTCCCCTCATTCTTGTTGGCATCACTCATGTATCTCCTTTCATGAAATGTCTGTCTTAAATCTATGTTAAAATGTCTATGTTAAAATCTCTTAGTTGTGAATTTGTAGTTCTTTTAAATTATGAATTTGAACTTTGTAAAATAAACTAATATTTTCAAAGTTTTGCCTTTCCATTTACTTAATTGTATTTTTGGAGGAAGAGAAAAATATTAATTCGATGATTTCCATTTTGAAATTACTTTTTTGGGTGGTACTTTAGAGTTTGTCTCAAAAATCTTAGGCAATTCCAAGACTGTTTTTTTTCTCTTTTCTTCTAGAATCGTGTAGCTTGAGCCCATTAATTTGGATACAGAGGCTGTTTTGAATTAATTTTTGTACATTGATAGCAAAGTTCATAGTGTTTTGATATTTTTGTTCAGAAACATTTATTTAAAATATATGTTCCTTGTTAACTCAGAAAAAACTATCAGTTGACTCTGTATGTGTGTGTTCCTGGATTCCATCTGACACGGTTCTCCTTTGTCCAGTCCGATGGCAGCTCCAGGCTGGTGATTATTACACCTGCAGAGCAAGCTTTGAAAACAGGCAGTTCGAATGTCTCAACTGTTTTATCCCAAGACCTTTGCACTTTGTCATTTTGTAAGCTGTTGATTTTCACAAAGAAAGATCAGTTGGGATTCTGACTGGCTTCGTGTAACATCCTTAGGAATTTGTGAAGATTTATCTTATTAATAGGGATTTTTCTAACATGCTGTGAACTTGCCATCTTTGTCCATGTCTTCAGAGAAATCTCACTTATTTTCTAGTATAATTTTAGTTATATTTATTTTTGCATTCTTGATGGGTTTTGAAGCAGTGACAACTGTTTAATTTCTTAGTTTTTATTTTCTGCTAGTATATAGAAATATATTGGAAATCTTATCACAATCATGTGCATAAATGAATAAAATTACCCTTGATTTTCTTCCTTTCACAGTCTTGTGCTCCTTATTTCTTTTTCTTGTGTGAAGACTCCCAATACAATTCGAATGTAAGCGGTGGGAATCCGCCCTGCTTGTACCACTAGAGAGAGGCAGCCCCTTCTTTGCTGGCTGGTATGGAAACTTGTGGTCTATGATACCCGCCAGACCAAGGGCGCCTTGCAGGCTTGCTGTGGAAGGCAACTATTTAGAAAAACAATAGCAAAAGTTTTGGCTCCAGCTTCTGATTCATTTGTAGATTGCCCCAGGAAGGCAGCTATCTCTCCTGGCTGAGGTGCGAATGCAAGGGCGGATGCTGAGAACAAGGCAGGAAGAGAAGTTAGAATCAAAGGAGACCCAAAG
>JAQHUG010000103.1:5398066-5434311 GCA_028555095.1 Dicrostonyx torquatus | reverse complement strand
AAAGCCTTAGGGAGCAGGAGGATTTTAGGCAAATAGAATAAATACAAGGCCTTTTTAAACTGTGATGGTGTGAAGGCTTGTTTCTTTCTGCGCGTCTCCGAACACACATTTGGGGAAGAACATCAACTTCTATGTCGGGGCAACGGTCCCTGACAGAAACTGAGTTTTAGTAGATCCCATTTACTGTGTTGAAACAAATTTCTGTGTGTTTTTAGTTTATTGGAGATACTTATCACAAATGAACATTGAATTTTGTCGAATATTTCCCTACACCTTAAAATGATCATATTTATTCTCTTTTTAAATAATGTACTGTTACATTGGTTGGTTTTTCAATATTCCTGGGCTAAATCATGATATACTTTTAAAAAAATGTTTCACTGAATGTAACTTGTTAATATTCTGTGAAGGATTTTTGAGATATTGGCCTGCAATGTCTTATAACTAAGATCTTTTGATAGATTTTTGTACTGGAGCTATGCTGGGTCCTTAATGTAGGTTGAGTATTTGTGCTTCTTAGTTTTCTGATTACTGCCATTTAAAATACGTCTTCACCCTGTCTCGAAAAACTAATATGTTTTGTGTGTGTGTGTGTTTTAAAAATTATTATTATTGCTCTGAGCCAATGCCTCTCAAGCAATCTTGAGCCATCTGAAATCAAAGTTGATGGCCTCACCCAGAACTACGCATCTAATAAGTTTCAAAACAGAGCAATAATTTGCATTTTGAAAAAATCATTTAATTTTAAAATTAGCAGGCAGGATATTAAAAATCATGATAGCATTTTTTCAATAGTGCGTCTTAATGATTCTCCTCCTCCATCTCCCTATCCACTAAGCCCCACCCCTGCCAGAACCTCCCTGCTTTCCTGTCATAGGTGTCTGTTTGCTGCCCCCACCCCTTAAGTGAGGACTCCCAACCTCAGGAAGATAAGACCAGCACGTTCCCTCTCATATGTGGACACTAGCTTGTAATATCTACATACATAGCTACAAATGGGCATAAATGTGGGTAGAGCCTTAAAAACCAGACAGGAAATAATTTGTATTTTAACAAGTTATTATGTGGTACCATTGCTTTAATCCACTATCTCAACTTGGAGGACTACTTTTTCAGAGGTGAGAACATGTATCCTTAGTTCATTGTAACTGACTTAGAATTAATATTATATTTATTCACATAAGATTTGTGAGTGCCATAACAATAAAATTCTGTTTTAGCCACATTTTTTTTCTGCCATTGTTTCCATATGTACTCTGGTAATAAAAATTTCTTTCTATTTTGAGTGTTCTGCTTACAACATATTTAAGAAGTGAAAGTATATTTTATAATTGATACCATATATAATTTTATATTTTCTCTTTTCATTCTATAGATGCAAATTTTTAGCTGCTATCGCTTCATTCAGACTGAAAAAAATGAACTCTTTATCATTTCTTGAAGTGTCCATATGTTTGAGTTCTCTCTATTTCACTTGTCTGAAAACATGTATTTTAGCCCCATTTTAAAAAGTGACATTTTCACACTGTACAGACTCGGTGGAAAGCGTCACTGTACCTGCCTTGAGCGCTTTAAACAAGGCCCCACGACCTCTTTCTACCCAGGCTGTTTCTCATTTTCCAAGTCTTTTCTTCCTTTGGCCTTGTAAAATATTTTTTCTCATCTTTGGTCTCTGCCATTTGTTATGTATCTGTGTATTTATTTATTTTGATTGGTATAATTATGCATATTTATGAATGACAATGTGATATCTTGGACTCGTGTATACGGATTAGTTGTCAGTCAGGGTAATTAACAGATCTGCTAACCTTAAAGTTTCATCATTTCTTCATAATTCAAATTCCTCTCTTGTATTTTGAGTGCTATAAAGTGTTGTTATTAAAGTCACATATTGTATCCTAGACTACGGAGTGGAAGCCAGTGCTCAGACAGCGATACCCTAACCCACTCTCTGATATTCTCCTCTGTCTCTGGCAGTCACGGTTCTGGGCTTAGCTTCCAAGCTAACAGCTTGTGAAAGAGCCCACTTACGAATTAGGTCGCATGGTGTTTGTCTTTCTTGAGTTTGTCAAGTTTCTTAGACTTATTTATTGATATCCAAGTTGAGGTAACTTTTGGTACTAACTCTTCAGGGACCTCATTTCTCCCTCCTTCTCTCTCCTTCGCTGTTGCCTCTGCTCACACATGTGGACTACACGATGCCTTCCGGACCATAAACCTTTGCTCATCTTTATCCCATTTTCCAGGTTCTTCTCTCTCTCTCTCTCTCCCTCCTTCTTTTTGGTTTTTTGAGACAGGGTTTTTCTGTAGCTTTGGAGCCTGTCCTGCAACTGGTTTTTGTAGACCAGACTGGTCTCGAACACACAGACTGCCTCTCAAGTGCTGGGATTAAAGGCGTGTGCTACAGTCACCCAACTCAGGTTCTTATCTCTTGACCTCTCTTGATAGTCAATCTTTTTTTCTACAGTTTTTTTTTGTTTTAAATATATTTTATGTATACCTGTACAGCAGAAGAGAGGGCATCACCAATGTGTGGTTGCTGGGAGTTGACCTTGGGACCTCTGGAAGAGCAGCCCGTGCTCTGAAGCCCTGAGCATCTCTCCAGCCCTGAGCATCTCTCCAGCCCTGAGCATCTCTCCAGCCCCACTTCCACAGTTTTAAAGGCTGTTCACCCTCTACAGTGAAAGTTTCATTTCTTATTGCTCTTTCTACTTGCAGAATTTCATTCATTCATTTACAGTTTTCACCTTTCTGCTGATATTTTCCGACAGCCTAGCCATTATGCCCACATTTTCTTTTACGTCTCTGAGCATGGTTATGCTAGCTGCTTTCATGTCCCCGTCACTCTTGTCTAGACTAATTATCACTTTTTCCCTAAATAAATACTATTTATTTATAATAAATAAATATGACTTAAATATGATAAATCATGAGGCACGTTTGCCTTTCTTTTTCAATGTCTACTATGTTTCTTTCACATGGGGAGCCCTGGGAATGATAGAATATCAGACAGAATTATATCATAAGAATTTTGAACTTCTTTCTGAGAATCAGTTAAGTAACTAGAGAATGGGTAAGGTTCCGTCAGGATTATTGATTTATTGGCTTCAATGGATGATTAGTTGACTTAAGACAGGTATATTTTAGTTTTGACCTTAATCTTTTGGTGCGGTCCTTTCTCTAGGGTGAGGTTCTTGTTCCCTAAGTGTTTTAGGGCTCTGGGCTTGAATGTCCAAATGCCCTGTGCGACCTTTCTGGGTATACCAAAGCTCCACCATTTCTGAGCTCAGCCTCCTTCCCGTTCTCTTCATTTAGTTCTCAGACCTTCGCCTGGACCCTCTTAAATCCTGTCATGAAAAATGCCAGCCTAATCCACCAAGGGTCAACAGCCCATCCCTGTAGAGATCTGGGGACATCACCTTTTCGAAGTCTTTCTTTGCTGATAGCCTGCCTAGTGAATTACAGATTCACTTCTGCAAATTAGAGCTCTACCCAGGACACTTTTAACTCAACAAGACTCCGTTTCCACTTGGGATCCAACTTCTTACACTGGGACGGAATGTCTCATTCACCTAGCTGTCAGATCCTCTACTGTTTCCCTCCTCTCTGGGAGCCTCTCACTCCCTGATGACAGAGGCCTTCTATGATTTTCTCGCCATTATCCTCGATTGTGGAGATGAGCAGGTTTAGTTTAGACTTGGACTCTATGCTATCTTTTGTATACAGACTTCCACTGATTAAAAGCTGAGACATTTGAGCTAAAGGTCCCTACTTTGTGCTCCTTTTGTCAAAATGAGAAGCTACAGTGCGATGGGTATGTGTGGCATAGTCACTGACGTCCAGTCCACCTGCTTCCGGTTTGTGGCCTCTCTGATTCTAATAGGCACTTGTATATGAAGGCAAATATTCTGGCATGTAGGTAGCATGCCTATAATATAAAAGCTATTTGCTCATCGTGGTTACATTCCCCGCCATTGCTTTATTCTACAACAGCACCCCGTTGCCCCAAGTTCCTTCTGGGGATGCAGATATCTCATGGAGGAAACAGAGCAGACACACGGGATGAAGTCAAAGGCCAGCCATGCTGTCTGATCCCATTCTGGAGCCAACAAACCTCTCTTTCCCTTGCTTAAAAAGCTTCTTAGATATTACTTCCCTGGAAATTCAGTTTGGCTCTGCTCTGAATTTTATACCCATACTTTTGCTTAAAAACTCAAAGAAATAGATAATCATAGTTGTTCTGTTTATGTGATAGGAATATTTCTGCTTTTGTGTTTGACAATCAGAACTTTTTTTTAAAAAAAAACCTATTGTGCGTATGTGAACAAATATCTGGAGGAATAATGATGTCGACGGCCGTGTTCCGGCTGCTTTGCTGTGGACAAGGCTCGCTGCCAGCATTCCGTGTGAACGCTAACCACTACCCTGTGAAGCAGAGCTGCGCGCCTTCTTGTCACAAATGAACAAGTGAGAGGCACGGAGGGCTTGAAAACCTTGTCCAGGATCAAATGGCAAATCACTAGTGAAGCTGGAATCTCAAATACCCTAACAGAAAACTCCTGAACCGTGTGCTGGCCAGGTTGAGCGTAATGAGGACAGACGTGCAGACTACCCACCCACTGGCACTCCAGCCTGCGGGATCTAAAGGTCTTTCAAATCTGGAGCTGCGGAGCATGCGCAGAGCCTGCGCCGCCCCCCCCCCCAAGTGTTCGCTCTGAGAAGGAGACCCTTGAAGTGTATGTCTTTTTAGAGGGAAGTGAGTAACGCATTCAGAAGGAGCCACCAAATGTCGCATGGGAATGTGCAAAGCGTGTGGGAAGTGGGTCTCCGTGGCTGTGTTCCCCTGCCTGCAGCCTTGCTGTGCACTACCCTCGCATCTGTTAGCCCTAGAAAGCAGGAAAGACTGGGATGTGCAAGAACCGTCTTTACTGTTCTCTCTGCCAAAAAGCCATGGGAAGGCTTGGAGGAGAGGGCTGGGTACACCTTGAGAAGTGTTATCTCTTCACACTCTGGGGGATGAGCATTAAAACTAGAAAAGGCCCCATGGGTATTTTTCTCCAGCCCTATTATATTACAGAGATCATCGAAGGCCAGAGATGACATGTCTTCCTCAGCGACAACCTGGGTCACAGCGCAGTCAAGACCCTCAATCGCAGTCTTGACCCTGTGGTCTTTGTAGGACACCGGGATGTTTTGGCTGAGGTGGGGATAGGATTCTGGGTTCTATTCAGAAGGTGACCCCACACTGGCTTCTGGCTGCAGAAACAGGGTAGCGTGGGGCATGCAAGAGGCTGGCAGTGGGAGGGCGATGATGAGTCAATCGTGAGCCAAAATACCAACCATTAAAAATAGAGCCAACTTTCCTTCTGTGTCACCCAAACTTTCATTGACATTTCCAAACTGTCTTTAGAGATTGGAAGTCAAGGGAAACAAGATCTTACTTTACTTTGTGGGCTAATGCTCTATTGATTAATGGCATAACGTAAAGAAAGTTAAATAAAACGGGTTTGCTCCACGTGACACCTCTCACTTGCTTTGGTAGTCTGACATGAAGCCTCTGGCCAGAAACTCTTTAGGCTTGGTAGCCCGTGGCAGTGAGGAAAACACTGCACAAAGGCGAATGCATCTCCCAGAGACTGCAGATCTGCTCAGTCCATAGATAAGATCATGAACTTGCAAGCATTTGCCATTCTCTCCGTGAGCTCAGCCATCAAACCAAGTACTATATATCTGAATTTAATGGGAATATCAAGATGAGAACAACTTTTGAATAGTGAACAGAGCTGGGTTATTGTGCTCTTTGCCCATGAGCCATGTGTAGTCTGTAGTCATGTATAGCCATATGTAGTATGGCTGGTCACATAACTTAGTTTTTCAACCTGCAAAATAATGGCCATCCTTGACTTTTGAGATGAGTCCAACAGCTATCATTACTTCACAAAATGACTTGCATATATTAAATGTTTATGGAATAGATTATCCTAATTCCTCATATTAGCACTCAAAATCTTCAACAGAAGCACAAATAAAAGACCTAAAATTGTGTGATCAAGGTATCAGTAGGAATTTCCTAGTCCAATTGCAGTGTGCCTTTGAATCAGCATTCTTCAAGGCATGATTGATTATGCCTTTTTCCAATCACACTGCAGATATTCCTCTTGGCATGCAACAGATGGCTTTTCAAACTTCCCGAAGAGTCTTAATTTATCCAGAATAGAAATTCTCCAGGTAGAATTCCCTGCTGATTTCTGTATGGTGTTAGTACGTGCATGACTTTCAAAGAGATCAGAGTAAAAAAGAATAAAGATTATCAGCGCACTCCGTTCCCACTCCTGTCCTGGGATATAAGCTTTCTCATAGACGTCTATCAGCCATGAATTCAAGTCTTGGAAGAGAAAAATAGATAAATCATGGGAGAAAAGAATAAAGAAACAGTTTATGGTTTGCAATCACAGGAATGATCAGAATTAAAAAAGCAATCAGCAAATGAGAATATCATGAACTAATTGAAACAAGTTCTCTCTCTCTCTCTCTCTCTCTCTCTCTCTCTCACACACACACACACACACACACACACACACACACAGGGCCTCTCTATGCAGTTATGGCTGTCTAGGAGCTTGCTATGTAGACCAGGCTGGAGAGGAACTCACAAAGATTCACCTGCTTCTGGCTCCTGAATGCTGGGAGGAAAGGTATGTACCACCATGCCAGGTCTGAGATGCTTTATCTGAGAACGCTCCACCGGTTCAAATTCTTGAACTCTTGGTACTGTATTTAAAATAACTAATGGCCCCTTTCCTGGTCAGAGGTGGAAGCTGACCCAGTCTGAGGTACTCTGCTGGAATGCTGGCCCTAGGGTGATAATCAATTGCTTGGGAATCTCCACTAGGGGAAATGGCATGATTTTAGGCTGCCATGTGACTTGAGAAAAAACAAGTTGGTGCCTGCAATGGCGGTGGAAACCAATGACCCATAATCACAGGAAGCCTGGTTCTTACTGAGCATCAAGTCTGCTTCCTGTCTTCCAAAGGGCAGGGCTGTCAAGTTCTAAGAGAAAAGCATGGATGTGGCCAACAAATCTTCATTTTCACACATCTGAATTTGTGTGTTGCTTGTATTTTAAATTCCCTTTACTGAGACAGTACCTGAAATGGGAAGTGTTAGAGGCTGGTTTCAACCACTCTGTTGGAAACATCTGGCTGGGCAGAACGCATTCCAGATGTGGCAGCACAGGGGCCCAGGGCCTTAGCCAGGAGACAGTTGTGCCATCTCTTTATTCGGCCACCTGTGCAGCTCCTGTTTCCTTTGTACTGGCGTGGCTCCTGCCCCACTGGACTGGAGGCTTCTTCATGAGATGCTTGTGCACCCATTTCCTTGCTCCCTCGAGCACCTGCATGGCAGCACTGACTTTTCTGATGGTGTTGACACAAAGGAAAAAGTTTTTCTACTTCAATAATTTCTTTTATTTGGGCAAAACTTTTGCCTTGATTTAGGAAATAATCACATTTCTTTCTTTTTTCACTGTAACCTGCATCTCTTCTCAGCTTTGTGTCAATGAGGAGATAGGTTTATTTAGCCAGTAATTTCCACTGCAGAAAATCTTGGGCCCAGATTGCCCTGCAAAAGCAATATGTTCTGTTTTATTTTTATATTACATTATATTTATTTTAATTGCATTCTCCATCTGGTCAAAGATGGCATTAGACACTGTAAATGAAGAAAAGAAACAAAGAGAGAACTAGCCACGGTAATAACCAAGATTATTATTTCCAAAATAAATCCATCCAGGGGCACAATAACCTCCATGCGTGGGCAAATTCCATGGCTCTCTTAGAAGAGAACTCTGGGAGAACTGTAGGAAAGAAGGGAGGAAGATGAAGCGACTGAATGGCTCCTGGGGTCTGTGTGCTTTGTATGGCCTGGGATGGGTTCTCGCACTTAGCCCCTTTCTACATTAGTTCTTAGACAACTTGTGTGTGTGTGTGTGTGTGTGTGTGTGTGTGTGTGAGAGAGAGAGAGAGAGAGAGAGAGAGAGAGAGAGAGAGAGAAAGAGAGAGAATCATTAAACAACACAAGTAACTCCCAAGCTATCTTAGGTGCTTTGATTATTTCCAAAGGAGTTCAGAAGGATGTAAATCAGTTTCTAACTCTAGAGAGGACAATGCATACACACGAAAGGTCATTTTTCTGCTTGTGTCAAGAGATGTTTCTGCAAAGCCGCACTGGCAATTGGAGGTCTTCCAAATGAAGCCAGTAGGACTGCAGTGATCAGTCTTCCAGACGCCAAATTGGTAATAGACACACCCAGAGGAAGGCGAGGCCCTGAAAGCCAGGTCAGGATGCTGCTCAAGTGATTGTCATGTGGGCTCGTCTGCTCCTGTTTTTGAATGTGAACAAGTGACAGGACTCTAGGGAGGGTTTGCACATGAAAGTTTGCCAGAAACAAGTGGGTGGTGACATTCCCAGACTGTAATCCGTTCCTCCGCCCACTCCCAGTAGTCTGTCACTTAGGATAGTTTGTGTTTCAAAAAACCAAAGCCTTATTTGAAGTGGCTAAGGCAAATAGTGTAATTTTTTGGTTCACACACAGATGGATTCAAGAGACAACGATTTCAGATACGGCTGAAAGCAGCAGAGATAAACCATGTTCTGAGGGGCAGCACGGCCAGGAGGGTTTTCTGTCTACTCGAGCTTTCACAGGTTTCCTCCAGGGCTGGTCTCAGGCTCAGGTTCCAGAAATGGCTTTGATATCATCAACACCAGCCAGAAGAGAGAGAGGAAGGGCGAGGGAGAAGGCAAAGAATGGGAATCTTTCCCAGTTTTAATAAGCCCAAGGAAGCATTTTTCACTGAATCCCCTAGGAAGAGTCTCCCTGCACTCACTGCTCCTAATTGGATCTTGTGTTCACTTCAAAGGCAATCCTTGTGGGTGTGGAATCATGGACAGCTGGAAGTGATAGGACTCCATTCTGGAGCAGAACAGCTTCTGTGTCAGGGGTCAGGGTTTTTCCCAATGGGAAATCAAACATGCTCTCATCAGGGAAGGCAGCAGAGTCCCGAGAGAAGCATGGCAGATGCCCTCACCTCGAGACAGTCTTATGTAGACTCCTCTCATCTTCAGCGTATTTTACAGAGCAACAAAAGGGTTGGTGTAATTATAAAAGTCAGAAAAGGGCAACTGGCATTTATCAGGCCCTCTGTGTTTTGAGAGGTTTGGTAGGCTCTGTCCTTGAAAGACTGTGTTACAGGAGGAAGACAGAGTTATATTACAGTAAATAACTCTGGTGTAGACCATCTCCGTACCCCATTCACAACCTTTTACCGGGTTGTAAAGTCCTCTCCCAGCTGCTAGTCACATGGGTGGTTCACAGCTTAAAGCCTCACTCTTTCTCTAAGATAACGTTCAGTGCCTCGCTGGGCTTCCTCTCTGCTGTGGCCACAAAACAGGGGACACCTGAGCCGATTCCACTCATCTGAAGGTCAGACAGTTTGAGTTTATTTTTGCTCTCGAAGTTGTTGACAACAACTGTGGCTACACACCCTGACCTAGGGTGTGGTTACTTGGTGTTTTGGACATTAAGATGGTCCATAGAGGTAGATCCACTCCACCCTGGCCAAAGGTCAGAGAATTCAAGCATACTTAAATAGGGAGTTTGACTTAGGGAATGGTTGCTTGCAGGATACTTGGCCTAGGGTGGGTTCACTCCTCCAAACATTTAATGCTTTGCTCAAAAAATAACGGCTTGATGTCCCAAGTATTGGAGCATGACTGTTCTGGCTGTCCTTTGTGTCGTGTTAAAGCTGTCTTTTGCCCTTTTGTATTGGAGTATAAAAGTGTATGGAAAATAAATGTGGGAAGACTCAGAAGTCAAAACTCAACATTCAGCATCGGGTTCCGCTGAGTTGCCTTCTGGGTATTATCCTGTGTTTCTGTGTTTCTTTCTTATCTCTGTTCCTCCTACCTAACGTTTCTAATCCTCACACCCCTACCCTAAAGCGTACAAATCTGTTGTGGTTAGGATTACAGCCGGAGTCACCCCCAAAAAGGTGGCTCACGACAAAATTCCCTTCTCCTCTCTTCGCTCTAAAACAAATCTGTGATGTAGTTTATCTCTAGATATTCCTGTACTTCTTAGACCAACTTGGAATCACCTAAAACTGTCTCTCTATCCAGATTTCTCTCCTTTTTCATTTTTTCTTCCTAGACAACTTCTTGAATACGCGTCTCCTCAAAAAAATGCACTGCTGGACCTTTACCATGGCTTCAAGTTCCACAGACTCAAACAGTCCCTCTAACTCAAAACAGAGGGATCTGGGCAGAGAGAAGTAAAACAGAAACTGATAAAGAGATGGAGCAGGAGTTCGGAGGGAATCACCTCCTAACTTGGACTGTCTGTCTTCAGGTCACGATCAAAATTGAAGCTGTGTCACAAAGAATGAGGGTGTCACAAAGGATTAAGGCCATCTGTGTACATAGACTCTTTCCATCTCATCTCTACGCCTCCTTCATGCTGTCTTCTCTGCTCCCTAGGCTGTGGGAGAAAAGAATCATAGACCCAGTATTCTTGAACATTATCAATATTAGCCCCTCTTCCACTCAAAAGACTAGACTGGACGCCAGCATCCTGAGCTTCTGTTCAGGAGAAGGAGATTTAACTGATTCACTTGTGTCAAAGAAACTTTGAGCCAACCAATTTCAGGCAAGAAGCAAACCTTTTGGATACATGTAGCATTGTGAAAACCACATCCCAGAGGCAGAGTCTTTGTATCCACATAAAAGAGAAGAGATGGTTCTCCAAAGACCTCATGAGTGCTCACCACAGCGATGAATGCAGCATGGTCTGGGGGCGAGCCTGAACCCTACTGTCCTGAAGGTCATTTTTGCCTCTCCTTAGCCATCATGTTTGCTAATGATGGAGGCAGCACGTGGATCACTTCCTCATGCAGACATTTCACCTGCAAGGAATAGCTCATGCGCTAGAGGACAAAGCAAGGGCATGGGAAACTTCGGTAGACTCAGTGCCCTAAGCAAGACATTGTATGTAACAGGATTAATAAACACTCTTCAATAGTTACTTACAAAATAAAATCTGGGGATTTTACAAGCTGATTGTTCAATGAATTGGTTCCTAGTAAAGCTTTTGTTATTCCGGTTAGATTTGTGAGTATGGCACCCAAGCCAGAGTAGGGGCACGGACTCTGGAGAAAGTTATTTTCCCTGGTATTCTGCACTTATCAGGCCATAGGTACATTCAGCTATAGAAACTTTACTTTAAAGGCCAGAGACATGAACTCAAGAATGCCCATTCATGACACACCTATTTGTTGCTAGACACTACCGGCAGATTTGAAAATTCAGGCCATGGTTAGGTGGGTTACCTGGAAATACATTTTTGGGAAACAAAGCTGGAAGTGTCTGATTAGCGATTTCTAGAAGCCACAGAGTTGCTGTCTTCTGGTATTTAGTAAGTTGTCATGTGAGAGAGGAAATGATACTGGTCCTGGCCGTTTAAGGGAGTGATGTCTAGAAGAGAGAGAGACACTGAGATGGAGTTCACCTGGAACCAAGCTGGCCACTATTTATAGTGCTACAAGGAACTGTGTGGGCTCCTGGGTGAGGAAAAGCAACAAAGCCTTTCTCGTCCAGCTCTAGACCCTGTGTCTTACGATATTGGTGCATCTGCCCCAGTGCAAGACGCCCTGGTGCAATAGCGGCATGACTGCTTTGAGGTAACCAACCACGTTACGATTAGACTTTTGACCTGCTCTGCAGGAAAAACATACATGCGTGATGCTGTAAATCTGTAAATCTGGGGATGTTGCAGTAAAATGGATATGTAATCAAACTAAACTGGTAAATATTCAGTTTACACCTTTAGACCCGCCCTGCTATCCACCTTGCCCAAAGAATCTTCTGTTTACAGTGAGTGACAGTTAATACAGAAACTCATAACTGATCAAAATGTTGAGAACAAATGACTGCCGAGTGCTCAGCCATAAATAGGACATCTATACCAACTCTTTAACCTCTAGGGAAGTCATGAAAGAAAGGATAAAAGGTTGTAAGAGCTCAAGGATGGGAGAAGTGCTACGAGATGCTGTCTTCCAGATACGACATGGCCAGGTAATGACATTCAGCAACTATGGCCACCTGCACAAGACCAACACACAAAAATAAAGTTGGAAAGAAGGAGATGGCTATTGGGGAAAAGAACAGGGTTTGTAGGAGTGGGAGATTTATTAAATTAATTAATTAGATTTATTAGAGAGTAGCAAGTGTGAATGCATTCACAATACATTATAAACATATGTGAAGTTGTCAAAACCTTGTTTGAAAAAAAGGGCAACAGGAGGGAAGAAAGAAAGGACTGAAAAAAGAAGGAAAGAAAGAAAGAAAAAAGGAAGGAAGGTTGGAGAAGTCATTTGTGATAGAATAGACTTTCTTCCTAAGAAATTGCTCTATAGTCCTGGAAGTGCCAGGAATACACAAACGGCACCACGAGTTCCACATTCCCTACGGCTAAGGCTCCACGGCAAGTGATGCACTTCCAATATCTCAAATTCTCACAGCATCTTGTGAAACTGGAAACAAATGACTAACCCTGTTTTACGAAGTCGGCTCTGATTCTGAAGATGATCTCATTATGTATAAATTGAAACATCAGAATTTGAATGTGCCCGTAATTATGGTAGGAATGCAGCTAAGTAAATTCTTGTCTTAAAAGGAGACTTGTTTAGATAATTATAAAGGATTGCTACTAGATCAATTTTACCAATTTACTGAGTCTCATATTTGGCCCCGTTAAGTCCCTGAACTTTGGAGTCTTTGCCAAACATAGCATACCCTGATTCTATAGGACTGTTTGGGAGCTTCTTCCACCGTGTCAGCAGAAAGCAAACCTGTACCAGCACGGCTCAGCTAGTTAGACTGAGGGGATGAGCCCAGCTCAACGACTCCAGCAAGGTTGACAAGGGAGTTATCCTACCATTCTCGGGGACCCTTGCCGATAGAGGATCCATCTCCCCAATGAGAGGGCAAGGTTGTCCAGCAGTAGAAAAGTGGGGTTCACTGACAATGGTTCTTACTCTTTCTATCTGGGGCGATGTTCACCCTGCCCACACTGCTACCCACTTGATGGGAAATCTTTGCCAACCAATTATCTTCAAGAGATGGGACCAAGTTAGGGTGTGGATTTCTGGGACCTGGAGAAAAAACAGGCACGCAGCCCAGGTGCGCTCTCAGTGTGGGTCCCTCACAGCACAGCTGAGCTTGGACTTCTCGTTCCTGTTTCGTGAGTTTCCCCTTATAATGAATAAATATATATATATATATATATATTTTTAATCTTTTAGCTAGCCTGATTACTTTCCAAATCGAGCTAAGTTCAACACGCACTCACACTTGACTCCACAGTTGCAGGTCAGAACGTGAGACTCTCTAGGAGAATGCTGCACAGATCTGGGAATCACTAGTATCTTCCGAGATAAGATTCTGATGGCGGTGAAGAGTCAGGGTTGTGTGATGGACCATCAAGATTTGCTGGAAGTAACCAGGTTTGGAGGCACACCCTTGCAATCCCAATGTGAAGGAGAATTGTGAGTTCATGACCGTCCTGGGTTACCTAGTGAGACTTCTTAAACAAGGAAAAACGACCAACAACAGCAACAAAATCCAAAGGGAACTGTGGCATCCATTTTCCTAAATGTTAGGAGGTCAATACATTTGATGTCCTAATATCAAATTTCCAGAAGCTGAACCAAATTGCTGGGTCTTCTGCTTGTGGGAGTCCCTCCAGTGCGCTATAAGAACAGAAGAGACTCTTGTGTTCTCTACTTTTTTATGTGATGTATGTGGTGGTGGCGAGTGTGTATGCATGGATGTCTGTGTGTGTATGTATTCATGTATGTTTATGTCTGTGTCTCAGCAGCTTGTTTCTCTATGTTTATGCATGTGTTTCTGAGCACTCTGTGTGTGTTTCTGAGGGCTATATGTGTGTGAGTGAGTGCTGTGTGTCTGTGTATCTATGTATGTATGTGTAGAAAATTCACCTATCCTGTGGCTACCTCATTAGCTTCTTTTGCCTGTAGCCTTATAATCCAAGTTTATGAGGTTTCACTACACTTCGCCCCACTGCTAAATTACTAAGGTTTGGAACATGAATTCAGGTGCTGTCATAGTCCTGTGCTCTTAAGTTTAGGAAGCAACAGGGAAATGCTTTCTACAGATGTCGGAGTTAGCAGAGTATACAGATTGTCAACGGGAAGCATAGAGAGACCAAGAAGAGTGAAAGACTTGATCTAAAAGTATCCCAGTATCCCTGCAGCAACCTTCCTGTGCCGTCCTGAAAGTGGAACCCTCTCTCGAGATCCGAGCATTTAGAAGCTTCGGGCTTGCTCCTGTGCTGAAGCTCTGTTATCTGGGATTCCCACACTCGGGGCTTCTCTCTGTAATGGAGAGGACGAACACTGTCTCACATGCACTAATTGACTTTGAATGAGATGCTTTTTAGGTTTGTGCCCTTTCTGGACAATGGGGACACCATTTTCCATGAATAATTCGTACCATCCTGGCACCTCCTCAATCTTCCTGGCTGGTATTTATGAGTTTAAATATAGCTAATGATATCACATGCCTGCCAGATGGTCAAAAGGAACTACCTGGGATATTTGAGCACCGGGCACATGTTTGATTTCTTGAATTAGGACTCAAATATAAAGCCATTTTTTGGAAGATAATTTAATTGCAAGGATTTATAAACCTTAATAAGAGGTAAACAGAAGTAGCCAGTGCAGAGGAAGTCTCTGAAGATGGCCAGTGCATCCTGCTTACTGGGGTGTGTAGCTCTGTCACATTAAGGCAGGTTCTTGCCCTGCTGCTCTGCTTCTGTGTTGTTTTAGGGCCACACAGGCTGAGAGCAAGCATGCTTCTCCACAGGGTCTATGGATTTCCCCAATCATTTTCTCCCATACTTTGTCTTGCATTCCTTCTGATCACTATTCTTTTAAGTCGTCTGACTATTCCGTGTTATGTGCTATCAAAAGGCCCACAGCCTTCTGTGGCAGCTCCACACTGAATATCTACTGGTCTGGGTGACTGTTCCCCTCCCCCTTACCCAATTGTCGATAGTCTTCCTAGAGCTGCCACTAACTGGATTATACACCCATGTCTATAGTTGGCAAATTTCTCACACCCGGCAAACTAAGTGCTCTTTCTTACTTACTCAGGATGCCATCTGATTTCTACAAAGGAAGACTGACCTCTTGGTGGATGAAAGACTGTTGAAAGAATATCACCCAGGCCTCAAAACAGATTTTCTCCTTTTAATTGCATGTTAATTTGCTTTGTTTTTTGACTTAAAAACATTTGCCTGGTGGGCGGGGCAGCCTATTTGTAATTCTAGCATTTGAAATCTAGAGATGGACTTTCTGGAGCCAGTTGGTTAGCCAGACTACCATATAGGTCAGCTCTAGGCTCAACCGAGAGACCCTGTCTCAGTGAATAAGGTGGGGCACTTAAGGAAAGCTCCCAACATCAACCTTGGCCCTTCACATAGACCCACATATACATACATGTGTATGTCTACATGCATACAAGAGTGCATACAAAATAAAACAATAGGTGGCCATGAAAGGTAGGTGTGTTTCAAGGGCTATGGGCACAGCATACAAATGGTTCTCTGTGTACTGTCACTTGGATTATTCTTAGAACTAGAGATGGGTGTGCTGTATGGAAAGTTTTCCAGAAGAAGATCTCTACAGAGAACACAAAGCATGGTTTCAATGGTTGGCGATCAGGAAGACAGAAATCAACTAGAACAATGCAGTCTCTGGGTATGTTTGAGGGCTGACATAGAACAATGCAGTCTCTGGATATATTTCAGGGCTGATACTAGAACAATGCAATCTCTCAATATGTTTGAGGGCTTGCTCTAGAAAATGTAGTCTGTGGATATGTTTGAGAGCTGGTTCTAGAACAATGCAATCTCTCAATATGTTTGAGGGCTGGCTCTAGAACAATGCAATCTCTCAATATGTTTGAGGGCTGGCTCTAGAAAATGTAGTCTGTGGATATGTTTGAGAGCTGGTTCTAGAACAATGCAATCTCTCAATATGTTTGAGGGCTGGCTCCAGAACAATGTAATCTCTGGATTTATTTGAGGGCTGACATAGAACAATGCAGTCTCTGGATATGTTTGAGGGCTGATATAGAACAATGCAGTCTCCGGATATGTTTAAGGACTGGCTCTAGAACAATGCAGTCTCTGGATATCTTTGAGAGCTGGTACTAGAACAATACAATCTCTCAATATGTTTGAGGGCTGGCTCTAGAAAATGTAGTCTTTGGGTATATTTGAGGACTGGCTCTAGAACAACTCAGTCTCTGTATATGTTTGAGAACTGGTGTTGAGGGCTGCAAACCCCTGGCCACTTGATTTTCTTTGCCTTCCTCAGACCTTTGCCTGCTGGAGTGAACAGAGTAAACAACTTGTTTTTCTGTGTTTGCAGCTGCTCTGAGCATCAGACCTTCATGAGTTCCTGATGGGAGGGGAGTGAATTCTGGTGGGTTTTACAGCTGGAAATCCCAAGAACTGGGGCATGGCTATCAGTTAAGGATCCCTATATAAACTTCCCTGGAGCACAATAAAGTTGGCATTCTTTTTTTTTTTTTTTTTTTGGTTTTTCGAGACACGGTTTCTCTGTGGCTTTGGAGCCTGCGCTGGGAGTAGCTCTTGTAGACCAGGCTGGTCTCCAACTCACAAAGATCCGCCTGCCTCTGCCTCCCGAATGCTGGGATTAAAGGCGTGCTCCACCACCGCCTGGCATAAAGTTGGCATTCTTGTTTCAAGGATGATCCATGTCCCCGTGTCTGTGTGTGTGTTTAAATCTCCAGCCTAGCTCCTGGCTCACAGACTGAACCACAGCGCGTAGAGCAGATGCTGCGCTTTGCAAACCGGCACTGGAGCAGCGCAGTCTCTGGATCTGCTTGAGGACTGGTAGAAGCTGAACTCATTTTGTTTAAGTACCAATCACCTGTGCAGATTTCCCAAGTGGTTCGCCTGGCTGGCCTCGTTGGTCTTCATTTCACATCAGGATCTCTCACAGGGTTCAAAGAGCTATAAGCAAACGCACACACACACACACACACACACACACACACACGAAAGTTGGAGAGAAGAAGTCAACTTCCCTAGCTGTGAACTCCCCCCACCTCTGGGGAAGCTACTTGGAGACACTAAAGGTCATCTCAATGCCCTTGCTCTGAGTTTATCAGACTCATCCATCCTTACCATGGCACCGGTGAAAACCAGGGCCTCCACCAATACACCAAAGCTGGGAGAAGTCCTCTCACCCCTTCTTCTTGTCCCTGGGTTGGTCCTGTGATGTCACCAGCAGCCAACGGTCATCACAGGGCAGGATGCCTCACAAGCAAAGCTCCTTCTCCTCTCTTTACTCTCCCTCCCATCTCTCAGGGAGAGACAGGTTCACCATGCTCTTCACCCTGGAGAAGGAGACAGTTCATTAAAAAAGAAGGATGCTTGGTCTCTGAATTAAGGTAATGAAATATTGCCTGTAAACATAGAATTAAGATGCAGACAACACAAAAGTCCTTCAGCTTCCTTTTATTGGTCTTCAGAGGTGAAGCTAGGAAGAGCTGTAAATATGTATGGGGGTTCTTGGGTTTTCAGTATTGAAACTCCATTCAAAATAAAGCCAAGTGTCCCTGATTTGTCTTCTTGGGTCCCCTCCCACTTTTGTCTTGTGTCCCCCAGGCTTCCATCTGCCTTCCCTGGTCGCAGTGACTTTGAGACTGGTAAGAAGCATCGGGAGGTGACACTCACAGCTGTGTGGTCTGGAATGCATTATAATGCTATGTCTCAATTACAGTCTTCTTTGGGTGATAGAGAAGGCAGACACAGCCTGCCTTAGAGCGCACTGCCACCTCCTGGAAAACACCTGCTTCGTGTCTCCTCTCCTACCACCACCAGGAAAAGAGGAACTCAGACATGGCCTCCTATCTTTAGAAGCAAAGATCTGGGTGCACAGAGCCATGCTCTCCAGCCCCTTTCAAACTGGGACACGGCAATTCCTGAAGGAGATGAAAAGGTGTTGCATCGCCATCTTAATTAAAAATAAGTAACTAGGTCGGGGAGGCCACTGGCGTGGAGAGCCGCTATCATTTACACCCGCCTTCTGCTCCCGAGGCGGGGAACAGACGCTGCTTACTGTAATGAGGGCCTGGCACCAGCAGGATTCTACCCCTGGGATCTCTGGAAGAGGCACCAACCTTGTTTACACCAGGAAGGACTGGACAGAGGACAGAGGGTAGAAGCTGCAGAAATGGGCAGAGAGCATTGGAGTGGAGACAGCCCTGAGTCCATCGGTCCTTAGAGCAATTGTGTCCGGAGAGTCCACCTTATGGGCTTGCTGGGATAAATAATGACTTGTTTCCAGAAAGCACTGAAGAATAGATGAGCGACAAAGGTTTCTGTTTAAACTCACAGCATCGTAAGGTCAGTTTTTGTCCCTGAAGAGAATCTTTAAGGATTATAGAGGGTTGGAGGCTAGGATTGGCCCGGAGGAATGAACACATTTGAGAAGGTCTGAAATTTGACTGTTTGGTGTGAAAACAATGGATGAGAGATTTCTCTATCAACAGCTTTCCTTGGAAATAACAACAGAAAAAAATTACTTACATAAAGACAAAATATTCTCATTAAATGAATTAAACCTAACTAATTAGGCAAATTGCTTAAATTCACCCAGCGTCCCTCTGAGTCATTAGTTCCTGCCTTTTGAAAAGAAGGTTATAAATCCTTTGAAAAAGATAAAAACCTGAAAATTATTCTTCCTCTAGAGAAATACATCCCCATTCCCCCTGTTATTTAAAAAGATGGGCTGGCGTGAAGGCCCAGCAGGTGAAGCGTGTGCAGCCAAGCCCGATGCTCTGAAAGATTAATCCTTGGAATCCATGCAGGGGCAGAGAATCGGTTCCCACAGGCTGTCCACTGACCTCCACACATGTGCTGTGACGTGTGTGTCATGCTCATTCCCAAATAAATAAGTGCAAAAGTTCTGTGCTACCACATTGCAACCTCACCCAAACCGAAGCCATTCAAACGGCATTTCACTAAAGATGCCCTTCGCAGGCGGTGTCCTTGGCAAGCCGGGCTTAATGCTAGGGTCCATGGTTGTATGGTGCAGGGAGAAAGAAGCCAGGAAAATGTTCACAGATGAGCGGAGCTCTGCTTCTGGCAGCACCCAAGAGCAGCCAGGCTGCTTCTACCACTCTCCCCTGGCCTCACGTTAAAGCAGTTACGTTTTCATCCTTTAAAAAGCCCACACTTTCTCAGAGGTGCGCGTCTGAAAAGGTCCGATAACACCTGGCTTCCGCCCCGGCTCCAAGCAAACAAAGCGGCACCAGAGCCTGGCCTTGGCGCCTGTTTGGATGTGTCCTTTGTCTTTATCGCTGAAGAGAAACCCTAATGAAAGCTTTTTGGGAACACAGCCTTCCTCCCTCGTGCAGGAGAATCACACATTGCCTATTCTGACAATGTCAGAGTGATAGTCTCATAGCTCTCCCAAGGACTCTAGGAATGATAAAAAGTAGGAGTCGAATCACAAGGACCACATTAAAAGAGCAGTAACATGCGACCACGCGGGATTTATTCCAGGATTGAACCCGCTCCTCTCGGACCTAGGTTCCTAACAAATGTCTTTTCTTGCTCTTGGTTCTTAGCATCTTTATCATCAATTCCTGGGAAGAAGCCTTTTGTCTTCCCCAGCTGATCTGTTGAAAGAGACCACACGGTCACCCAGATATTGCCTCATGTGAGTTTCTGAAAAAGCAGTAACCTCCTCCAGCTTCTGTTCTTCCTCAGCCTTCAGAATGTCCTCGAAACTAAACCATTCTTGTTTCTCTATGTGAAAATGTTGGAAATGATAGTCTCAAATTAATGTGGTACCTTACACACATACACACACACACACATCTTCCATTCAACCTCATCTCTTTGCATTTAACAGGTGGGAAAGTTGAAACACACACAGATGATGGTAGTGAACCCAAACGTCCTGCACACAGAAATGATAACAGCATATAAGTCATGGTTTAGTCTTGGGCTCAGCACTTATTTCTTCTCCAAACCTTTCTTAAAAGGATACAATATGAACCCGTGAGACAAAGAAGCAGCTAAGGGTATTTTCTCCCAAGTCTGATGACCTCACTTTGGAGCCCACAGAGTGGAAGGGCAGAACTGACTCTTGAAAGTTGTCATCCGAACTCCACACTTGTGCCCATACATACACAATCAGGGTAAATAAATGAAATAATAAAATTTCTAAATGGCTACCATTTGGGCCCCTTACTTTCAAGTTAGAAAACTGGGGATATTTTTATTCACAAATGTTGCCATAATGCAGTTTAACAAATGACCACAGATCCTCAAAGACACCCAACTGAAGTGATTTTAGGCCACAGAGGTCTATGAGTTTCTAGGAGGTTGGCTACATTATTTGGGTTCACGTGTGATGGCTCTATCATATTCTTCTTTTATCCTCATTGGACTGGTTGTATTCTAACTAACTGGGCCATGCTCTCATGACGACAAAGAGGAAACCCACAAGTGTGGCACAAGAAGCCAAACTAGCAAAGCAGTGCATGCACCCACGCATGTCAGCCAAGTCATGTGGCAACTGAAAATTAAGGAATGAATGAGGGTGCTTTAGATGGAGCGTGGCAAAGACGGTGAAGGCAAGGGTTACTAGTGTGCAGCTAGCTAGTTAGGATTCGGCTGTGCAGCACGGTCCACGCTTTCAGCTGCAGCTACATCCAAGGAGACTTCACAGAGGGGCTGCTATTATTATCTAAGAAACTGAGATGGATCAATGGAGACACGCAAATGAGCGTGGGCAAGGATACGTGGAAGACTATGAAGAGGGAGATGAGTTGAAGCTGAAACTCCAGCTGCCTGGTGTCCACTGTCAGAGTAGCTGCTTCTGTTTTACTTCTCTATTTCAGCCCAAATGGACAAAATGGCCCCGTTCCATCTTCTGAGATGTTGATATTGGCACATGCCAAATGATTTAAGATTAACCATTCCCTTTAAGTGATGCATGGGAGATGGGTGTGGCTATAACGCTGTGTTTGACTCTAGCTGTTACGAATGATGCTCTCCTGAAAGACTGCAGACACCTCAACGCCATGCTTAAGAGCTGTCAACCTCAGAAAACAAAGTCAGCCCCACAAATCAGGGGAAGATACGCTGGAGTGACTGGAGTGACCTTTGAGGATAAATGGATTTTCAGAGAAATAAGAGGCAAACTGGAGAAACAGTGGGTAACTGAACACACTAAAAACATTTTGCCTGCCAGGGGACAGATAATCTATTTTCTATTTTAGGAAACTAAAAGATAGTTTAGATAGTGATTGGTTTAGCATTTTACACCTGTAACTTTAGACTTCAACCTAGCAAGATTGCTGGTGTCTGCCAGCCATAATGTCACCGGATGGTGACCTGCATCAAGATTAGCCTCCAAAGGTCATCGCCCAGCAAGGAGCTGAGGAAGAGTTGAAAACATCCTTCCGAAAGAGAGATGGCCAACTCCAGGCCATCCAATGCCTTCTGACTGGATTATGACTTCTGACTTTTGTCCTCTCTTTGGCTGTCACTTATTTGGATAACATCAAACAATGATCCTATTGATTGTCTTTTTTCTCTTTATCTGAAATAACATTTAAGAAGGCACTGACAACCCGCTCTTGCTTTACACTAGACGTGCGTGTGTGACAGAAGTTTGGCTCACTGAGAGAAATGAAGAGCTATCTAGGCTGTTGAACACCAGATAACTGTGGGAAAATCTCTGTAGAGGCAAGGATGGGGACGAGGCCAACAGAGGTTCTTAGGAAATGAGAGAGTTATCTCTCTCGGTGACCTCGGTGGGGAATGCAGAGGCTGAGCAGGCAGCAGGGATGCAGAGGGCCACTGCAATATTTGACGAGATTCCTTCATCAACACTTGGTCATTTTTCCTTATACCACCCAGCCTTCCATTCCATGTGCCTTTCTTGAGGGACAAAGTCCTTTGTAGGGAAACCTTATGGATTACAGACTGCCAGAGACTCGCAAGTAAAGGAGAAGATATTGGGAATGTCTGTTTACTGAAAACAGATCACACACAATAAAACATGTCACTGTAAGGAAGGATGGTAAGTGGCTCGGTGTCCTGAGATACTTTTTTTTTTTTTCTTAAATAACTGTGAGAATTCCCTTCCTGTGTTGCACCTTCTCTACAAAAGCTATGGAAGAGGAAATAGGAATCATAGCCTTAATGACCAATATTTACTCTGCCCTTATTCTGGGATTGGAGAGGTGGGGCAGAGTGCTTTAGTAGCTCTGCCTTGAAGCATCAATGTCACAGAAAGTTCTCCACAATCCAGGTCAGCAGGCAAAGGTGCCATCAAACCTGACTGCCTAAGTTTGGTCCCTCAGGACCCACATGGGAGAAGAAGAGCAACACACACACACCATGCATGTGTGTGCAAACACACACCCCACAAGTGCACACACATGCACAAACACACACTTTATAAACACTGGAAAAATTTCCTCAGAATTTTGCCCTTTACGCTTCTTGAAAGCACCTCCCATTTACATGAAACCCAAGCACGGTCCATGGAGCGGCTACTTAAAGACTGTCAGAGTACACTAGGAGCAGAGGACGGCCTTTCCTCCAGGGACCCTGATTCTGACTTTGTATAGATGCCCAGCCCACATTGAAAAGCAAATTATCTCTTTTTCTTTGAGAAAATGTGATGCCCCGAATCTGGATGTGCAGTCCCTGGGGCTGTGCAAAGCCCTGTTCCTTTCCTGTTGCATTTTGACTGGCCAGTATATTCTCTCTTTATCCAATAAGAACACTGTGACATCATTTCCTGTCTTAGTCTGTGGGTCGGGAGCCAGTCTATGAGTGAGTGTGTGACCTAGATTTGGGCAGTCGCATATTCCAACGCTGAACAGAAATCCAGGAAGACGATGTAGCTCTTCTTTGAGGGCTGTATCGGGACAGTGAAAAAGAAAATCTTCTTCCGTGAGTCATGTTGAGAATGAGATGAAGACCCCAAACTGCTGAAGGGCTTACTATCTTATAAATAAAACTTTCAGGAAAAAAAGCCATTGCAAAATTAAGTACAGGAACCTGCTAAATCTTATAAGACCTCTAGAATCTTTGGATCATTCTGCTCTGGAATTCCCTCTCAGTTTATTTTAGTTCATTGGACCAAGCCCATTCTTCTTTTTCCTTCTGTTTCTGTTTAAACCAAGTTGTCTTGTGTGCCAACTCATTGCATCCCAAACCCTTCTCTCCAGCTACAGTCTATGAGTCCATAGAAAATCTCAATTCTTTTTTTTTAAAAAGATTTATTTATTTATTGTGTATACAGTGTTCTGTCTGCATGTTTGCCATTAGACCAGAAGAGGGCACCAGATCTCATTACAGATGGTTGTGAGCCACCATGTGGTTGCTAGGAATTGAACTCAAGACCTCTGAGCCATCTCTCCAGCCCCACATCTCAGTTCTTTAGGAGCAGGATGTGGCAATGCCTTCATCTAATGGGGGCGGCAGCCGTTTGACTTTATCAGAAGCAACAAGCCAAAGACAGCCATATATTTCTCAACTGAGCTCTAAATCCCTGGGCAGAAGAGTTATTCCAGACTTGTCTTCTCTTCCCCTTCTCTACCGACAAGCCCTGGACCTCCAACTCTCCTTATCCTATCTACCTCAGGTTATTTGAAATTACAACATAATTGAGATTGCACTGAGAGCCCTGATTGTTAATAGAATCTCAAACAATGGATTCTTGAGTGGACCATAGCTCCTTTTGGCAGTCAGACCACCTTCAAATTCTGCTGAAGTTTTAACCCAACCAGGAGACTCACCCTCTGCCTCCCTCCTATACCCAGCCCACCCGAGGTAAGTCAATGGCTCCTCTCAGTCTCTTGCATGTGGCCTCCATTTCAGGATTTATCATTAGGCTGTTTGTTTTTCTTTACTTTTGGGCTAGATTCTAAGATAAGAGACTTTTCACTCTATGATACATAAATAATAAATAATTGCTCCTCTGTACACTTAGTTGCAGCTTCATCCTAATTATGAGCCAGTTTCTCCAGTCAGCACATTCCCTGGGGAAACTGGATTGGCCTTACCTGGGAACTTGTTAGCAATATAGATTCTCAGGTCCCATGCACTGAATCAAATTTGAGATGGGCATAGTACCTTTCACCAGGAAATTCATTGCTTTAGCTTCTTGCTATTTGATGCATGAGTCTAAGGACCACAAACATCGGCATCCCTTAGGAGTACGGCAAACACACCAGATCTCAGACTTCACCACTGACCTATTGACGTAGCCGGCAATCGTGGTTTTAACAAGTTTCCTGGCTTATTTATGTACTCTGAAAACTACTGGGCTATCTAAATTGACAAGAGCATCAAATTACCTAGGAATCTTTCTGTTGTTGTTGTTTTTCTTTGTTAGAAACTAATGGTTAAGAATCCAACACACTATACCCAAAGATCGGTGCCATCAGTCCACATGAATGAGTATAAAGTCTCCAGGACTGAAGGAAAATTCGGGAAGGGCTTTCACTTCAGACTCACCATTAAGCACCCACCCCAAAACAGACAGGAGAGCTATGTTCTCTGACTTATGTGCTATGTTTCAAGGTAAAAATTTATTTCAAATGAGAATTCTCTACTAAACAAATCTTTTAAGTAACAGCCTTAGAGAAAATAGTCAACCTTTAAAGTGATAGACTTGCAAACCTAATTATAAAGTAAATGTCGTAGGGTAAATTAGTGTGTGTGCAAGAGGAAGCTGGTGGGGACTGGAGTTGTTAAATTCTCTACAAGCTTTTTTTTTTTTTTTGCCAGATCTGCATATTGAATAACATTTGGAATGTGGGGTTAAAATGACAATCACTTATGACTTTAGAAATCTCCTGATTTCTAAAGGAAACCAGCACTGGGCCTCAGCTGGCACCTCAGCTGGCACTCCTGCACTGCCTACTTCCTGTCTCAAGCCGAATGGCTCCCCGTGTTTACATATTGCACTCCTCTGGCGTCCGTGCGTTTAGAAGTCAAGTTGAAGCATTTTCATATTTTCCCAGACAGAGACGGAACCAAGCTCTCTTGGTCTTACGACAGCGCAGTTTCCCGTAGCACTGACCCCTCTTTCCTCACATCCGTTTTCAGGTGGGCGCCACATTCACTCGTTTTGAGTTACACCTCTGGTTTCTCTTTGCTTTTATTTTATGGCCATCAGCGGAACGCACAGCTTACTCTGTGTGTGCGGCGTACAACAGCGACTTCTGCACTCCCTTCCCCTTATGTCTATCTGGCTTTAATAATTTTGCCAGGTTAATTTCTGTGCAACCTACACCATACCCCACCCTTGTCAAATACATTGGTCATTTCCAGAGCCTGGAGAGAGAGAGAGACAGAGACAGAGACAGAGACAGAGACAGACAAAGAGAGACAGAGAGACAGAGATTCCTGCTGATGTTGGTGCTTCCAAGTTTACAAAACAAATACTCAAAGGCATAAAGGGTCAGAGAGGTCCTGACAGAATGATAATGGGAGACTTGAATGCCCCTCACTCATCTTTATTTATTTACTTCTTTATTCATTTATTCATGCAGTGTTGAGTGTGTGGTATATGGATATGTTCATGGGAGTGTTTGCAAGTGTGTGTGGAGGTGCACATACACAGAATAAAGCCTCGCCGAACCAGTGAGTTCCAAGATTCCACTTGTCTCTGCCCCTCTAGTGTTGCTATTACAGACGTGTATGGCCACACCAAGTTATGGATCCTCTATTCTAAAAAGAATCTAATCTATTTATTTACATATCTGTTTTTAAAATCCCTAGTATCAACTAACAGGAGCCTCTGGAATGTAGCGAACGCAGTTCAAAGAAGAGGGTTTACAGCTGTGCGTGCTTCTACTTAGAGATCAGAGAGATCACAGGGAGCTTTTAACGACGCACCTTGAGGTTCTAGGAAAACAAGAAGAACCAAATCCAAATGCAACACTCGGCAAAGAATCATAAAGCTTGGGGCAGAAGCTAATGAAACAACACTAAAATAATTACATATACAGCCAATTAAACAGAAGGTTAGCTCTTTGAAAAGATAAACAAAATTGACACATTCCTAGATAACCTAATCAAGACAAAGACCCAAATTAAAATGAAAACTTAGAGATGGAAAAGGAGTTACAACAGATTTTGAAGAAATCCAGAAAATCATTACGGATAGTTTGAAAATTTCTATTTCAAAAAGGTGGAAAACCTGGAGGGAACAGATAAAGTTCTAAATACATGTGACAGGCTCCAACCATCGTAGACACGGGCCAGCAGCTTTTCCACAGAGGTGACTAAAGCAGTCCTCATGTAGACTGTGGACCAGAGGTGCTCGCTACTCGATACTATCAGACCTTTAAGGGCAGCTGACACAAATTCTTCTCAAACTGTTCTGAAATAGAAAAGAAACGCTACTGTGTTAGCTAGGGTTTTTATTGCTGTGGTGAAACACCATGACCAAAAAGTAAAGGACAAGGTTTATTTGGCTTACACTCCCATTGGAGGAAGTCAGGACAGGAACTCCAACAGAGCAGGAACCTGGAGGCAGGAGCTGATGAAGAGGCCATGGACTGCTTACTGGCTTGCTCCACATGACTTGTTCAGCCTGCTTTCTTATAGAACCCAGGGCCACTAGCCCAGGAATGGCTCCACCCACAATATTCAAAATTCTTCCCACATCAATCACTAATTTAAAAAGTGCCCAACAGGCTTGCCTACAGCCTGATTTTATGGAAGCATTTTCTCCATCAAGGCTCCCTCCTAACTAATGATGCAAGCTTATGTCAAGTTGATATAAAACCAGCCAGTACAACTACCAAAGTATTCTATGAAGCCAACAAAACTCTGAAATCAAAAATAAATAAGAATTCATCTCATCCTGTAAATAAGAAGAAACTAAAGAAAACTATAGACTGATTTACCTGATTCTTAACAAATTTTAGCAAACTTAATTTAAAAAACATTAAAAGGATCACACATCATGACCAATTTGATTTCATACCAAATAAAAGGTTGGCATAAATCAATAAATGTTAATATGTTGCCTGAATAGACATAATGAAAGAAATCACATAAGTATCTCAATAGATACAAAGGACAACTGAAAAACTTCAATGCACCTTCATGACTAAAGTCCTGAAGAAATTAGCAATAGAGGAACTTAGTGTAATGAAGGATACATATGACAAATCTATAAGCAATATTATGTTAATGGAGAAAAATTCAAGATATTACCACTAAGATCAGTAACAAGATAGGGATGTTTACTTTTTATTCAGCATAGAGCTGGAAGTTGCAGCTGGAGAAATGCGACAAGAAAAGGATAGAAAATAAATACAAACAGAAATATAGCTCTATTTGCAGAAGATATGATTCTATAATAAGAGACCCTAGAGACTCCACCAGAAGAATCCCTACAGCTGATAAACACATTTAGAACAGTGGTAGGACACAAAATTAACATACAGAAATCAGTAGCTTCCCTGTGTACTAGTGGTAAACATGCTAAGAAAGAAACAGGGACACAGTCTCTGGATTAAATAACTTTATTAAATAATAAAATTAAATAATAGCCTCAAAAAAGTCTTTGGATTAAATAACTGAGGAAATGAAAGCCTTCTACAATGAAAAGAGCAAAGCACTGAAGGAAGAGGCTGAGGCAGACATTAGATAGTGAAAGACCTGAATACTCACGGAACAGAGGATTTACTCTTATAAACATGGCCATCTTTACAAGATTATCTACGGAGTTTAACAGGATCCCAATCAAAACTCCAAAGAAATAGAAAAAGAAAAACTCTTATAATTAATCTGGAAGCACAAAAGATACGACTAAGTCAGAGATCCTGAGCAAAGAGAATAGTGTTAGACACATGAATGAGCAAAGAAAACAGTGTTAGATGCACTAGTAATTAGTATTAATTAATACACAATTTTAAGTTACATTATGGAGCCATCGTAATTAAAACAGGGTGGCACCGCACAAAAACAGATATGTAAAAAAGTAGATTAGAATAGAGGATCAAGATAAAAAAGAACTCCACACAACTACAGTCAGAAGATTATTGACAAAGGGGCAAAAGTACACACTGGGAAAAAGAAAGTGTCATTAACAAACGGTGCACAAAAAGCTGGCTATCTGTCTACGGAGGGGTTAAACTAGATCCTTACTTCTCACTGTGCACAAAAATCAACTGCAAATGGATTAGAGGCCTCAATGTAAGACCTGCACCACCAGAGGAGAAAATTTAATTATAGTACATATCAAAATGTAGGCATTGGTACAGAGTTTCTGGATAGGACTCCAGTCGGCAGGAAATGAGCTCAACAATGGACAAACGGGAGCTTAAAAAAAGTTAAAAGCTTCTACATTGCAAAGTAAAGTGTGAATTGAGTGAAGAGGCCGCCTACATCATGGGAGAAACACTTCAAGAGCTGCACATGTGGCAGGATTAATAGGTAGCATGTTCAGAGAAGTAAAAGGATGACAACCATCACAACTTAAAAACCAATGGGCTAAATACTAAATATTAAAACTAAAGAGAGTTCTCAAAAGAGAAAAGAATAAAAGTGTCCAACATCCTTATCCATTTAGGCAAATCAATACTCCTTTGAGGTTTCATTTTTATCATTATCAGAATGGATATCATCAAGAAAACAAGTGACAACAAATGTTGGTGATCTGTGAGGAGAAAGGGACCCTTACTTACTGGTGCTGGGAGTCTAAATTGACACAGCCACTGTGGAAATCAGTGGAGAGGTTTTTAAGAAGGAAAATAGAATCTCCATACGACCCACCGATAACACTCCTTGCGTATACAGAAAAGAATGTACACTGCTGCAGAGAGACATCTACACTTTAGCATTCAAGCTTCTCTACACATAGGGAGGCAGTGGAACCAGCCTAGATATCACCAACCAGCGAATGGATAACGAAATTGTAGTACATATACACAGTGGAAGTTTATTTAGCTATAAAGACAAATAAAATCATGACATTTGTGGGAAGGTGGATGGATTTGGTGAATATTATATTAAGTGAAGTAGCTTGGGTCCAGAAAGCCAAACACAGCATGTTCTCTTTCCTATTCAGATTTTAGTTTCAGATTCTTAGATCGATGTGTTTAACTTGGAGTTCCTATAGCCAGGAAGCTTAGGAAGGGACTGCTGGGGGAAGAGGGGAAAGAGAGACTTTAAGTGGGGGGGATAAAGCAGGGCATGTGTATATGAAAGTAGAGGGAAATATTAAGGATGGAAAGGTTTAAGTGGAGATTGGGTTAGAAGAGAAGAAGAGAGGAAGGAGTGAAGGAGGAGTGAGTCAAACAAATCAAAGATAAAATAAAAATAAAATAAAAATGCCTACTATTTGGTGAATTTTTTAATTATATTTTTTTTAAAAAAAAAGTTTAAATGAAGATACTCTAAATGTTTGGGTGATGCCTAAAGCCATAGACTGCTGACCAAAACTCCCAGTGACAGACAGGAGATGACATCATTAGAGTTATTGGCCATGAAGGTCCCAGAGGTCCCAGAGTTCCCTCTCAATAATGTGAGTGCCCACCACAAGTAGATGATAAGACCTATCTGCTCAAGCCATCACACATTTGGTCTTAGGAAATAGAGAGGTCTGGCCGGAACTGATCTGGAAGGCTCTGTTCTACAGGGTAGCTTCCACAGTGCCAGAACTATGTCAGATGCTGGGGAAGAAGTCTTTAGTACTCTTAATCCAGTTCTCATCACTGAAAATACATTATCAACCTTCCAAGCAAAGGCACTCCCTGGTACAATAGTGGTATGACTACTAAGGAGTTAACTAACCTCTATATCATTGAATTTGAGGCTCACTCCATGGAGGGAAGCTTATGACTGTGTTGTAAACATAGTCAAAAGTCTGTGACTGGAGAGATCACATATCCTAGGTCCATGGACTAATAACATTGGTCTTAGCTTATAGTGTGTCGAGTTGTTCATTGGCTAAATAGTAATGTTTTGTATCCATAGGTTAGCTCCAATCTTGGTCTTGGTCAAAGAAGCTTTTTTTTTTTACAGTGGGCATTGATTAATGCAAACATTAATTAGTCATCGGTCATCAAAAATAATTGGTCATTGTGCTGAGAATAAGTCACTATTAGTGTTCATCCCTAAATGTTACTTCTATATCACTCCTTGCAAGGTTTAGTGAGCACTGTGGAAGAGGGAGCAGAAAGGGTGTAAGAGCTGGGGGACAGAGGAGAGGGCTACAACAAGGCTTCTGGACACGACACGACCTTCCACTCTTGAACTTGTCAGAGCTGTGGTTACCTGCCCTAGAGGAGGGGCTGACGATACCGCCTGGGGAACTGTTCGTGGCTACCAGTTGCTGCGAGAAGAAGGTGCTCCTTTTCTTCAGTGGTGTAACTGCTGATGCCCATGCTTCAGTAATTGACCATCCTGTCCACGCTCCTGCAAGCAACCCTCATTAAATTCAGTGCGCCATAAGCAAATAGAGTTTAAAGGAGAAAGCTTGGTAGTAGGAGGAAACGTGTTGAGAAGGATAATCTGAGAGGGGGAGAAGGAGGATGAAGAGGGCGATTAGTGGGTAAAAACAGTAATAAAAAAAGGAGACAAACCGAAATCCTCAGTGGGAGGAGGCATTCTCTGGGAAAGGAGCATGTTGACAAGATGGGGATGAACACTCTATTACTAAAGATTCTTTACTTATTTACATTATTTTGAATGAATTAACCCTTAGAAATAAAATTCCCTTTTCAGAATAGTAAGAAAATACCACACAATCTCAATAACAGGACGGCATAAAACTATATATGTGGCTATTATTTTCACACAATACCAATACCTTCAAAAATTTACTAATCAATAAATGTGAACCTTTCTTCCTGACATTTTTGTGGGAAGAAATGGAAACAGGAAATGCAGAACAGTCAAATGTCCTAATGAGTGAGAGAGAAGAAGAAGAAGAAGAAGAAGAAGAAGAAGAAGAAGAAGAAGAAGAAGAAGAAGAAGAAGAGGCATTAAGGAAATTGTTTGATTAGCATGAGCATGGTATTAAATTACCAGTGCTGAAGTATTTAAAACCTTTGACAGCAGCAGTTTCCTGTGATTCCATCTGATACATGAAGCCTCTCGAGAACCAGTCCCTTACTGACCTCTTTTGTCTGACATCCTGTTGATGATGCTAGAAGTGCTGGGAAGACCACTCCTTACCTGTTGTCTGCCTGCAGCAAGCAAGCGACCCAGCGTTAATGTGATGTGGAAGTATCTGTGAGATAGAGATCAGATGCACTGGCTGCTTGGACCAGAGCAAATGTCTCTGTATGTGGCATTGGGCTTCACTGCATCATCCCATTGAGATCAGAGTGTAGGGCATGGTTGTAAATATGCCCGTGTCTGTGCTCATTGATGTGCTGTGAGGGAACAAAAATGACCTTGACTTTGACCCAGGAATTTCATAGCCTCTAACATCCATGAAAATAACAAAATAATTTAATTTTAAAGTCAAAACCCAGTCTCAGAAAAGAATATAGCATAGGCTATTCTCAAGATTGTAGATTATAGGCATTGAATCATTGCAAAGATCTCTCAATGACCATTTTAGAAGCAAGAGTCTGAAAACACCTATAGTATGCAGGCATCCAAATCATTTTATTTTTAAAAACCCGGGAACTGACAATTGGGCTCCATGAGCAGCAGTGACCTGAGATTATAAGCATGGCTGGCTGCTTGCCTCTTGAATGTGGCATTGAGTGGGTCACATCAGCTTTCTTCTTGTCTAGGCTGACCATTGATGAAAACTAACTGGTTCCCCCAACAATGCCACAATTGTGGAGTTGGCATTTTTATGTAAATCTCTGCTCCCTGATTCATGCGACACCACTGCCCCTGACAGTTCCTTTCTGACCCTTATCAGCCACACACTGGGGAAACACGGTGAAACAAAGAGGACAAAGAAGGACAACGAAAGGGTTACAACCAGGAAGTGTATTGTGACTATGGCCAACAAGGAAATTTGGAAACGGGTGACCAAACACTAGGGACATCCTGTCAGCCAGTCACAGCTGCATTTGTTCAAAGTCTGTCAAATGCTCAGCACCATTTCAAGGTGTCACATGGAGATACATAGGAAATGACAGTCTTGGTGGCTGCTTAAAAGGTACTTGGAATTTAATAGGCGAGCTAGTGCAGTTAAATGCCTAGACAGCCCAGACACGCAAGCTGGCCCTTCCACCCTGTCCCTTCCCAGCACTTGGACTACTTAGCGTGTTTCTTTATGTTCTTGCTGGGGTTTGCCCTGGAGGAGACGGTGTGTCCGTTCTAATCACTCATGGCTGCTGCTTGGATTTCACTTACTGCAATATAAAACCAAATACACGTGCACCATGCCTAGCTTATTTACCACTGTGAACCTGTAGCCATTTTAAACACACCCGGGAGATGTTAAAATAATAAAAATAATGATTAACAAATAAACAGAGCAGTTAGACAAATATTTCAAACTAGCAGTAGCTCTACAAATTATATAACCTATTTTCTAGATGCCGCTACTAACACACGAATAAAAATGATCAAAGACACAAGCAAATTTCTAAAGAACTGAGATGGTAACGACTAAGAGCAGACCCAAGGAACTCCTTTGTACTTCCTTTCCTTAGTGAATATTGGGATCATAAATTCAAAATAATAAGTAGAACACAGACCTTGGTCAGCTGGTTTCTAATTAGATTCCAAGCACAGTGGGATTCTTCTGCACAAAACAGAGAATTGGAAGAATCAGAGTTGAACACGTCCCTGCCGAGCTATCTCATATCCGAAGTTAAAGAGGGAAGCTCAAGGTTATGACCCTCAGCACCAAGCAGAGGGATTGTCATGAAGAGCCTGGTCTTTCACACGCCCTCGCATGGCGCTCTGCCCGGCCCTTCGACTCTCCCTCACACTTCCTTCATTCCATGGTGTCTTCTTAGGTTTCTGTTGCTGTGACAAAACACATGACCAAAAACAACTTGGGGAGGGAAACGTTTATTTCGCTTGTACTTCCACGTCACTGTCCATCACCGAAGGAAGTCAGAGCAGGAACTCAGGGCAGGAATCTAGAGACAAGGACTGGAGCAGAGACCAGAGAGGAGTGCTGTTGACTGACTTGCTCCTCCTGGCTTGCTCAGTTTGCTTTCTTACACACCCCTTCTAGGGCCACGTGCCCCAGGACAGCACCCACCTCAAGCATCAATCCAGAAAACACCCTACGGACTTGCCTACAGAGGCATTTTCTTGATTAGGGTTCCATCTTCCCAGATGACCCTACTTTGTGTCTAGTTGACATATGGAACTAGCCAGCACAAATGGGGTGTTAACAAGTGTGAAGTAGTCAGAGGTTGGAATAGTGTCTCGAGGCTGGGGCTTGATCCCCTCTTGAAGGTCAGGTCAAACCTGCTGAAAAAGGGTACAGGGAGCAGGAATATAGCCCCTCATGCAAGTTCAGACTGAGCCTGCTCAACCAGCTGCCTGCCACTTAGCTCCAACGCATCAGTGAGTACCGCCATCTCAGCAGAACCTCCTCACGGGTCTACAGGAGCACGCACCACTGAGTTTTAAAAGGGCTTCGTTTATAGCTTTCGAGTTGTAATAGCTAAGTGGTACAATATTCTTCTGGAGCAATAAAAATTAATTACCAGCAAAACAAATGTTTAAAATGCTAACATGACTCTTTATTAGAATATAGAGTATTTTTAAGCTCATGGCTTGGCCTCTGTACAACAGCACACTCCTGCACCTCAACCATGTTCCCATCACTACGGCTAAGCAGGCCAAGGCAGGAGGCAGATCTGCAGAAATGCAGCATGGCGAGTGCCTAGTCAGTGGCTGTCCTTCCCGGCACTGCTGGTGACCAGTAATTCTCACACACACCATCAGGGACTGGAAGCTTGGCTTCCATGGGTTCCTCACAAGTGGACTGGAGTCGGAGCTTCAGGCAGAAAGAAAACCGTGGGTAGCATTGTCCCTCAGCTCAACTGTGGATTTGAAGGGATCCCAATGTCTTGAATCAGTCTTTTTAGGGTCCTGACACAGCGTCTGTAAAGAAGACAGGAGGTAAATGTAGAAATGAGACCTTGGAAGGTGGGCTTCCATAGCCACGCTAGGGAATAAAGGGCTCTTGGATAAATGAAGGAGCTGTCCCTGATTAGGACCCTCTGTCCTTGGTAAGCAGCTGTATTTTATTTGGTCCCTTGTTCTTCCTTGTGCCTGGAACAAAGCAGCAGAGACTTAGTTATTTCTCAATTGATAAAAAAAAAAATTAAAAAAATGAGGCAGCCTCAAACTGCAAGTCTAATTCTCAAGAAGGAGTATAAAAAGGGGGGGGGACAGAAAAAACAAAAAAATATGAATCACAGGAAAATTATGACACCAATATTAGGTAGGTGGGCCCCAAGGGGCTCCTGGGGAGTGGGGGTAAGCACTGCATCCTCCTTCGGCTGAACTCTTTCTTCTGTTTCCCCAGCCTTGCCCGCTCTGCCTTCCTGGCAGGTGGTTCCTCTGGGCCTGTGATCAACTGACCAAGGCTGAAAGGACAATGCCCTTCCTGTTAACTCCTGTGCCTTCCAACTTGCCAGCTCTTTTTAGCTCAAGCCAGAGAAAGTTCTGGTTTGAGCCAATGTGTCGTTGTTTTCCCTTTGCCCTCATACCTTACCCCTAGAGAGTACAATACTGAATCACACAGACTTCCTTTTATCCTCGGTCATTTTGATTCTTCCAGCTCTCTGTGGGTCACAGGAACTCCTGTTCTCCGGCCCAGATCACCATCATAACTTCATTGATTTCTTCTGTGCCTTAGATACCATTAAAGAGACAAAAAAGTATTCTTACATAAAATATCTGCACTTGATCCAACTCTATAATTGGTTTCATGCTTTGCTTTCAATGCATTTGCTGCCTTCTGTCCAACTTGAATCTGTAGGTGGGAAATGCCGAGAGAGCTCGTTTTAAAAATAAACCCGGCGATCCGAGGGCTTTATGTTTTGTACAAATCTATCCCTGAGGTTTTAGACTTTCTCTCTAACCTCCCATTGGGCATTTGTGTCTAGGTAGCCTGTTAGCACCCTGCACTAACCACACCTACATTTCTTTTCATTATCTCTTCCACCAATGAGGCGGTTGCTATTTCTGGCCTTGCACATTACTTGCACATGTAAAAGTCTGGAGATATCTTTAGCTTCCCTTTCCCCCCTCAAAGGCACCAACGTGGATTTTCATTGCTATTACTCCTTGTCAGACTCCTTACCTCAGAAATGGTCTGTTGCATCTTCTATCACACTTCCCTTCCTCCCACCAGGCTCCATCCCCACTGGTCCCACACGGCTTCCAGATGCATAAATCTATGTTCGTGAACCTGCTGAAAAGCTTTCAGTATCTTCTCATTGCCCACTGAATTAAACACAGACTGCATAGCCTAGACTTTGGGATCCTCCACAGCGTGATCTTAAACTCCCTTCCAATACTGAATCCAACACACTTTCCCTACAGCGTAGTCAAATGCAAGCTTCGTCACTGTTCCTTGGATATACACCCTGTCCCTCAGTGTCGCTCTCTTTTTTTCAGGGTGCTCCCTCTATATGGAGTCTCCACCTATTGACCCAACTTTGAGGCACTTTCTCAAATTGCCTTTCTCCAGCTTCTCCATCCATTGTCTTCCTGATCTCCCCTACGGGGTTCGCTTTCTTCCTGCTGTCTCTTCCACAGCCCTTTCTTCACAGCCTATTATGGTTTCACCTTTCTATCTTTTTGCAGATATTTGATACACCCCACTACTCCCATGTCTTCTGATACTATAAGAAATCTCTCAGAACTAGAAGATCTTCTAGGTCTCAGCCTTCCTTTCTGTAGATTCCTGGGATCAGTCATTATTAAAGCCCAACACTTATTGGACTTCTGCTAAGTCCTGTATTTGCTGATCTCCTGAAAGTCTTTTCAAAATGGTCTGTTGACAGACCTTCTAAGTGTTTCTCATTCCAGACATCCCAACGTGATAACCCATGCTTCTACTTATCCCAACATGATAACCCATGCTTCTACTTATCCCAACATGATAACCCATGCTTCTACTTATCCCAACATGATA
>JAQHUG010000103.1:5371096-5387626 GCA_028555095.1 Dicrostonyx torquatus | reverse complement strand
TATGAGATCTGGGGTAGACATGGGTCAGTGTATGAGATCTGGGGTAGACATGGGTCAGTATATGAGATCTGGGGTAGACATGGGTCAGTATAGTGCTAGTCAGGTAGCAGACAAATCTTAAACACCAGGAAGATGGTGGAAGAAACAAGTACATCCAAATGGAGAATGGGGAGGTGGGAAACCATAGACAAGAGCCATCCTAGACTCCAACTCTAAGGAGGTATTAGGCTTCCACATGCTAACACTGACATTGTTTAAACAATTATCAAACGGGGCTTCTGTCCTTCCATGCATATAAAAGATTTTCCTAGCTAGAATGGCTATCAGAAGAATGATCCTCTCAGGGCTTCAGTCCATGAACATAGCCCTGGCCCACACAGTGTCCACACTGTTGTCTACGTGTGTAACCATCAATGTTGAGGATGGGAAGCACGTAGAAGTCTAGCTCCTTAGGGAGCCTGCTGGTCCTTGTGTTGTCTTTATCATTCTGTAGAAGCTGGAAGTGAAAGGAGAAGCATCTAGAATGGTTCTTGTTGTGGAATGATCTGTCTGTACACTGTCTCTGCCAACGTGCCTTCTGATTGGTTAATAGAGATCTGAATGGTCAATAATTGGGCAGGAGGGGATAAATGGGACTTCCAGGAAGAGACAGGAACTCTGGGAAGTAGTTAGGTGAAAAATTCAACAGTGATATACGGGGAAGTTGGATTTACAGTGTGGATGTAACGAGCCACGTGGCAGAACATAGATGAACATAAATGGGTTAATTTAAGGTATATGAGCTAGTTGAGAACAAGCATGAGCTAAGGCCTAGCTTTCATAATCAATAAGAAATCTCCGTGTTATTATTTGGGAGCTGGCAGTTTAAAGAAAGTCCTGAACAAGAAACCTTTCTCATCTAATTTTCTGTAAATTTCCGATGAATTATAAGCAATGACTGCTCTCACAGTTGCAGCTTCCAGCTCTTCCTGCCTACATCTTTTACAGTAGCGACTTACCAATTTGAATGCAAACAGAATGTCTGACAGACCTGCACTGGTCTGGTTGTGGTGGTATGCCTGTAACCCCAGCGCTCAGGAGCAGGAAAAGGCAAAAAGACCTCAAGTTCATGGACTATAATGCACATTTGGGATTACTCTAGCTAAATACTTAGATTGTCTCTAAACTACAACAAAACACTGACTGTTCTACTGTCTCTGTCTTCCCCCCTCCCCCTCCCCTCGAAAGTTTGTAATTCACTGGTGTGAGATGGAGTTGATTTGTGTTTCTCCCAGTTGACATTTCTGCTGTTGGTCTTAGGAATGACTCTTCCTGGGTTACTTTTTATATTTGTGTTTCCGAACAGACTAACAAGAATATATCACTTTAAATTGTCTGACTCCGTGAAAGGAAAGAGGAGAAGAGATGTATGAAAGCTCGCCACGCTATGTGTTTTCCATATGGGAAATCTCTTGACCCACACAGCAGACACATGGGTTGCTATTTCCAAGCTCTCTTAACAGATGAGGAATTAAGTGAGAGGTTTCTTTCAATGCTGAAATTTTTCCCAATGCTATTTGACAAGATTCAATATCATAACTTCTAATAACATGACTTCTAACATGCATTTTCTTCTACACTTAGGTAGGTTTACCTTCCAATAAAAATAGTCTTGGTTGCAGTAGAATGGATTCAGGCTACTCACTAATTCCTTTTCATTGGAAGTGAGGGACAAATTCAGTATAGTTAACGGAAACAGGAAAGAAGCCAGCTGCTAAAGAGTGCGCTAGTGACAGGTGCTCAAAGGCACACTTTAGCGTTATGGGGAAACTAAAGACACACGCCTCTTCACAAACCATTGGCAAAAAGCAAGGGTCAATCCATTCTGTCATGAATTCCACAGTCTATCCAGTCTTCTTGGGGCTGTTGGATGGTTTGCTGATCTGGAGGGGACATTCAGGCTCCATACCAAATGATCCCTAGTGTAAGAAACTGTACACAATCACCAGGCTTTCATTCCCTTTCTTATTTCCCTCTGGGGTTCTGGGATTGTTGCAAGGACACTGATGAAGGACACCCCAACGTAGTCTTTTCCAGTGCTACCTTGTTCTCCTGTCTTTTGCCTTGATGGCTGTTCTCAGGCCTGTACACCGATTCCCCAGAGCACACATCCAAAGAATCATCTTTTTCCTTGCACCCTAAATTATCCCATGGTTGCAAACAAAAGCAAAGGAAACAGCGTTTCTCAACCTTTATCCCATGTGTTAAACCCTGGATATGGTGACACATGTTTCTAATCCCAACACTCTGGAGAAAGGCAGAGGTAAAAGGACCTCATGTTCAAGTCAACCGCCCCACAAGCTAAGAGGCTAAATGTGAAATGCAGCTTGCTGCAGGGTCGAAACCAAAGTGGCAGGTCCCCAAACAAAGGTGGCTGGTCCCCAGCCATGTGGTGACAGACAGCGAGGAGTGGGGAGTGGGGGTGACCTGAGAGCAGCCAGTCCCAGGAAGAGACAGCCAGCCCCAGGCAGGGAGACAGGTGGCGGGCGGGCAAGAGACAGATAGGCACACCATGTAAAGTTGAACATTTATTAGGTGGGTTATTGAGGGGAAGGAAAAAGAGGAGAAAGGGGGGAGAGAGGGGGGGAGAGAGAGAGAGAGGGAGAGAGGGAGAGAGGGGAGATAGGAAGAGAGAGAGAAAGAGATCTTGCATGCACATGTGAGGCTGATACTGGAAGATAGAAGGGAGTGGGCGTGGCTTGTCTCTTAAAGAGACAGAACACTACAAAATGTATACATGGCTTATATACTTATAGGCTTTACATTGCTCACCCAGAGAGGCAAAGCACATTTCGTTGTGATGTTCAAGAGCCCCCAAAAATATTTTTAAATGAATCAAATCTTCAATTAAACCTTCCCAAACTATAAATAGATCAAAGTCCACACCCCTGTGCAGTGCTTATTAGAGTCTCCAGCTACTCCTTCACCCACAGCCAGCCCCATCTTTTTCCTTCCCTGCCCATCTGCCCTCTTCCTAGAGGTGGCTGGGGATTACACTGACAGTCTTAGGTTCTCTTTGGTGGAGAAAGAGTGCTAAACAGTCCCAGGCTGCAACAGTTGTATCTGTCTTGGATTTGTTAATGGCCTAGACCAGGCGATTTGTCAAAGTCTTGGGAACTGAACTGATGAAGGCTCTTTCCCTCCACGTAAGACATTGACAAGGTGAGGCAAAGGCGTGGCCGGGGTTATGATATTCCACAGACTTTCTTCTTGTAGCTTCCCCTGTCTCTCAAGGTTTCCAGGACCCCCCTCTTAACCCTGATTTTCTTCTAAAATTACTCATTTTATGATCATATGTGTGCGTATCTTTAAGCATACATAAAATGTCCCTTTATGCTGTCTGTTTTACATATCCTTGTCTTGGGCAGAGAAAGTTGAGGCATATTGGCTGAATCAGCTTAGAGTTTGAGTGTCTGTCAAAACTCAGTTTGACTGATGACCAATTAATTAGTCAATCTCTGAGTAATTCTATGTCCCAGGCAGTAATTTCGACACAATTAAGAATGGTTCTCAAATTTGGGGCTGTGTCTTGTAAATTAGCATGGCTGAAGCATCCCACAGAGGTTTGGATGCTGGGACCCTAACTACAGGGATGAAGAAAAGGTGACAGGTGCACAGCAAAGTCTCTAATCACTGTAAACAGCTCAGCGGGAGGACTTGGCTAATTTCTGCAAGAGGTGCCTGTAGGTAGCAGTCTCGGGCTGTAAACATCCCAACAGGGCCACAGTTGCTAGTCTTTGCACACACTCACCAGTTCTTCATAAACACTCTCTTAGACTGCTTAGGACAGCTTTGCCACCCCTCTTGAGCCTGGCCCATAGGTCCAAGGCCTTGGCATCCTCTACAAGGTCATATTCATGTCAAAATACACCGAACTTCCCTCACTCAGGTCTTCCTCTGCCCTCCACATGACTGCAGACAGTGGTATGGGGCAACAGAATCAGTCTCCTTGGATGGTAGCTCATGTCATGTAGTCTTAATCAACAATACCATTGTCACCTGGAAATTTTTGGCCGAACAACCTTGTGTGGGCATCAGAATTGTCAAGAGTAGAATACAGATGTTAGAATACAGATGGCTGGGTGCTCAGTCCACCTCCAGAGGTTCTGATACCAGAGACAGAGTGAGACCTGGGAAGGAGCATTTGTAACAAGTTCCCAGGCGCTGCTGATGTGGGGAGCAAGGGATCACTCTCTGAAGAGCACTGCGTTGTCAGGAATGGTGGCATAGGCACACATCCCAAGCTATCTGCGAGAATACGTCTGACATCAAATATAATCAGGAGGGTGGGCATGTACGTCAGTGGTAGACAGCTTGTGCGGTGTGTGAAAGACTGCAAACCTCTGTTCCCCGTATGACAGAAGGGGAGGAGGGAGAAAGGCTACTGTTTTAGTGCAGCTAGGCTGGCTGGGAGCTTTCAAAGCATGGCTTGCCCAATCTTAGAACAATCAGGCCGTCTTTTTGGGAGGGACTGAGAGAGAGGATCATTTGGCCATACTTCACAAGCCATTTATTTTAGTGTCTAGCCAGGATTGGAACTCCCTGGTCCAGACCTAAAAACTTAGAAATTCTGGCCCTATGGAAGAGTGACAGACCCCAGACACTTTTTTTAAAACCATATTTACATATAAAGGGTAGGAGAACTGGGGCCCTAACTACTGTTGCAGGAGGGCTGCTTATTCATACCGGCAGCCCGGTTAGCTTAGACCCAAAATTATCACACATAAACCATATTATTTAAATCTTTGTTTAGCCCATTAGCCCTAGCTTCTTATTGGGTGACTCTTACATTTTAGTTTAACCCATATCTAGTAATCTGCATATCACCACGAGGTCATGGTCTACCAGCAAAGTTTCAGCATAGCTACCTCTGCCCTTCTTCCTCCCAGCATACAGCTTAGCTTTCCCTGCCTAGTTCTGTCCTGCCCATGCCGTAAGCTCAAAGCAGTTCTTTATTCATTAACCAATAAAAGCAACACAGAGAGAAGGACTCCCACACCAAACTACCTCTTTGGTTATACAATCATCTGGTTATGTGACCTTGACTTTGTATAAATCACCTGACTTCTCCTGTGGGTTTGTTTCCTCTGTGTTAAAGTCACAGGATAATAAATGAAGGTTTTCTGTGTCTTAAAAACATTTTGAGAAAGATGAGGGTTTTCTTTTTAAAACAAAACATTTAGTCTAACAAGATGGCTCTGCAGGAAAAGACACTTGTCCTGAACCTGATAACCTGAGTTTGATCTGCAAAACATCCTTACGTAGGGTGAGAAGAGTACCAGCTCCTGCAAGTGGTTCATGGACTTCTACGAGCATGCCCAGATACACACAGGAAGGAAGGAAGGAAAGAAGGAAGGAGGGAGGGAGGGAGGGAGGAAGGAAAGAGGGAAGAAGGAAGGAAGAAGGGAAAGGAAAGGAAGAAAGAAATAAAGAAAAGCAAAAACACTACCACCAACAAAGAGAGAAGAGATGAAAAGTGAGCGGTTCTGATAAATCCTTATTGGGGTATTCCACTCCTGGTTTCTGCTATGTTTGGTTCCTATCATGGCTCAGAACCCCAGCTTTATGAAGAAGGTATGTTTGCCCAGTTTGGTGGGAAAGGCTTTTTGAACTCTCCCCACAGTTCTGACAGAGCCTCTGGGTAGTGAGTGGCTTCTGCCAGGAAGGTCAGGCTCAGTGTCCACACTCACCTTCAGGTAGTATGTGAGCCTGGTCTCATAGGTCATACATGGGGGATGCTGGATCACTGCTTCTCTATGCTTCTCTCTGACCTGGCTCAACCTCTGATAGGTCAAAAACAGTCCAAAGGATCGCACTGTGACCAAACTCACTGGCAGGCTGTTTGATTGCCTCCACTTGACACAAATGTTTTTTCACTAATTTTTACAACTCTGTCCTCTGCTCTAGACTGCAAAAGTCACATGACAAGCAAAACAGAGAACAACAACACCACCATGATTTATTATCTCCCACCTCTCACTTCCTGTCAAAGCCTAGTCTTAGGACAACCCTCACTGACCTTTACAGAAAAAAGCAATTGAGAGTTAGCAACTTTGGTAATCCACGATGACACTTCAGAAACTGTGCAATAGCGTGTCCTTCACACAGCCATCAGAATTAGCCTTCCTGCGCCACACAATAAGGGCAAGCTCAGGACAGGCTTTTTTTTTTTTTTAAATGTGGTAGCTACAGAGCCTTGAAGTTGTGTGTGTGTGTGTGTGTGTGTGTGTGTGTGTGTGTGTTGATGGTGGGGGTGGGGGTTATGGTGGGAACTTAGGTCATTTGGATCCCTGTCTCACACAGGGAACACTGATCTTTCCGAGTGAGTACTCTTGAGAGTGAATTTTGGTAAGGTTTTGACCCCTGCAGTTCCCTCTGGCTTTCTGATTGATGATGTCTTTGACATCCATCCCAAGGCAATACAACTGAGGTGGGTGATTCTCACTGGATGATGACCCATACTGTTTTGACTTTCAGCTTCCCAAACTGTGAGTTAATTAAACCTCTTTTGTTTATAATTTTAGCCTGCTTTGGGTATTTCACTATAGTAATGAAAAGTAGACTCATGGACCAATAACAGTCTTTGTTAATGTTCTAAGATGAGACAATGCCCATGTATGCCCTTCCCAGAATTGATTAAACTAAATAGACCTGAATAGATCTGATTTAATTATAGATCATATATATTAAGCTTTGAAAGAATCTCATACTGTGACTAATAAATCCATAACTGGGGGTCCAAAAGAGCAAATGAAATGCAGTGAAAAATGAAGACACATTAAAACAGCCATCAGCTTGTCTCAAGACTCATGACACCTGAATGTCTATGTAGTTGACATTGGGCAATCCAGAATTTTAGAAAACAGTACTTAACTGGAGTGTTGTTAGAGGTCGCTTGTTTGTTTCCTGGCAGTCCAGCAGCTCAGACCCAAAATAATCACACAGAAACTATATTATTTAAAATACTACTTGGCCCATAGCTATAGCTTCTAATTGGCTAACACTTACATCATAATTTAACCCATTTCTAGTAATTTGTGCATAGCCACATGACTGTAGCTTACCAGGTAAATCGTCCATCTCCAGAGGGGCTACATAGCTTCTCTCTAACTCCCAGCATTCAGTTTAGTTTTCCCTGCCTAGCTAAGTTCCCCTATAGCTCTGCTATAGACACAAAGCATTCCTTTATTAACCAATGATAGTCACAGCATACAGAGGGGAGTCCCACATCACTGGAAAATTATTTTAAAATTTTTAATTTTAATTGGCATAGATACTTTGGAGAAAACTTGTTAGTACCTTAATAAATGCTTGACTAAAAGCAGTTTTAATTCAGTCTGTCCACTATGAAAGAAGAGCATTTTATGACACCAGGTACCATAACATTTGTGATGGGTCAGGGCAGGATACAGGTAGCCCATGTCTCAACAAAGCTATAAACAGCAGCAGCTGGAGGTGGCAGGTGCATATTTACTTAATGCCTAATTTGTGGTAATGCAGTCAACTTCATTGTCATCATCACAATGCTTTAAGATAGTGTCACAGAGGAAGAAGCTAAGAATTAAGAGATTAAATGCCTTTACAAAGGTCACACAGTCAGCAAGTATCTAAACCAGTGTGATCCTATCATGGAAACCAGAGGTCTTCATTACTCTTCCCATTACTATGATTTAAAAAAAAACACTCTGATAAAAGCAATTTAAGGGAGAAAGGACTTACTGGGCTCACAGTTTGAAGTACTTTCCATCATGACAGAGAAGTGCTGAAGGTAGGCCCTTGGTCACTGACTACCTTGTGTCCACAATCAGGAGGGAGAGAGGGATGAATGCTTGCACCCAGCTGGCCTGTTTCATGCCCAGGACTCAAGATCAGGGATGGCTGTCTTCCTCTTGCCTTAAGTAACTCAATCAAGAAACCCTACAGGTGTGCCCAGAGGCTAACCTAGTCTAAATAACCCCTCACAGGTGTGCCCAGAGGCTAACCTAGTCTAAATAACCCCTCAAAGGTGTGCCCAGAGGTTAACCTAACCTAAATAACCCCTCACAGGTGTGCCCAGAGGTTAACCTAACCTAAATAACCACTCACAGGCAGGTCCAGAGACTGATGTAATCTAAATAACCCCTCACAGGTGTGCCCAGAGGTTAACCTAATCAAATAACCCATCACAGGCAGGCCCAGAGACTGATCTAATCTAAATAACCCCTCACAGGTGTGCCCAGAGACTGATCTAATCTAAATAACCCCTCATAGGTATGCTCAGAGACTGACCTAGTCTAAATGACCCCTCACAGGTGTGCCCAGGGACTAACCTAATCTAAATGACCCCTCACAGGTGTGCTGGAGGCTAACCATCTTCCAGTCAATTCTGAATCCTATCACATTGTCAACACTGACATCACGCCAGATCATTGGGTTTCCATGGGTGTACACCATCTTATTCAAAGACACAGAGCTGACAGTTCTTTGGGGGTAATGTTTACAGAAGAAAGTATAACTTCTTTTTAGCACTCTGAAAAATTGTTCTGGAAAAAATACTATAATCTCATATGTAGAGAGTGTAAATTGGAAGGCAATTTGTGTATTCATATACAACTTTTGGATATGTATATCCTCTAATACAAGTACACTAGCTTTAGAAGCTTATACCAAAAAAAAAAAAGGTTGTGTGTGTTATCATATAGAAATACACACAAAGCCACTTCTTCCCACTATCTCCTTTTGGAAGCCACTGAGCATCTTCATAGCATTAAAAATGCTTCTTCACAGAAGAACTTACCTTCAAAGAACCCCGTTTCTTGCTGGGTTCATCAAGAAAAAAACAACACTTCTGTCCCACTAGGTCCCGCAGCCATTCTGTCCCAAAGAAACATACAGAGGACTACATTAATTATAAACTGGTTGGCCTATTAGCTCAGGCTTATTATAACTCTTATAACTTATACTAGCCCATAATTCTAATCTATGTTAGCAATGTGACTTGTTACCTTTCATCAGCAAGGCATTCTCATCTTGCTTCCTCTGTGTTTGGGTGATGACTGCAGACTGAATCTTCTTCCCAGAATGCTCCTGTTCTCGTCGCCCCACCTCTACTTCCTGCCTGGCTACTGGCCAATCAACATTTTATTAAACAAGTACAAGAAACAAATCTTTACAGGGTGAAACCATTGCCTCACAGCACATTTCCAGCTAAACAGAACTCACTGAGGAACTGTCTTCTCTCCTCGTGTCTCTCACTCACACGGGAATCAACTCTGTGCTTCTCAAATCTGCCAAGGACATGACAAACCCAAAGAAGTGTAATTATGGTTCATGTTCCAGCTGGGTGCATGTGGCTGTTCCCCTTCCCTCATCTTTGTGCTATTAATTTGTCTTTTTATTTCATATCACCAGGTTTTGTAGTTTCCATGGTGGCACTAACGGTGCAGGGAGAGATGTTTGGAAATCTCTTCAACTTAGCATACAGGCAAATCTTTAGCTCACAGCTTGAGCCAATCTAGTTTGGGAATAATTGTATTGAAAGTAATCCACTCCTGATATATCCTAAAGCAGGTTGTGACCTCCACTAACACCACCCTCCATACTCTGTGTCCTCACTCATCTCCCTCTTGGGTGATATCTCTTATAGGAATAGATCTTAAGGCTCCTCTGTGGACTGACAACCTCCTGTCTGTGATATGTTGAGGATCTGAGGATCTGGAATGCATAGAAGATATGGAATAGTGAAGACATCAGGACTTCCTGAATAGAAGACTGATTTTAAAGATCACAAAGGGGTTAGAGAGAGGACTATAAGGTTAGAAGCAGAAGACAGAGTTCAGTTCACAGCACTCATGTCAGCTCACATTTGCCTTATAACTCCAGTGCTAGGTGATCCGGCTCCCTCTTCTGGCTTCCACGAGCATTTGCACACAGGTACAAACACACACACACACACACACACACACACAAATATTAAAAAAAATTGTCACAGAAGGCAGAGCACATAGGATTTGAAGTTCCAAAGCTGATGTTGAAGTGATAACTGAGTTACCTGCTAGGATACCTTGAGCAACTATCTAGCCATGGAGAAATGCAATTTCTTTATCTACAGAGTGAGGATCATGCCAACCTTGCATGGAACAACTCAATAAGGCATTGTAGATAAAAAGCACTTGTAAGTTTGTAAAAGATATAATAGCTAAGATTTATTGAGCTAAAACTTTTGATGAGACAGCCACTATTAGAGGTAGTTTAAATCTCATTTACTCCTCTCTAAAGTGTTGACACAGATTTCTTTTTATCTCTTTTTCAGAGATGAGGAAACCAGATCACAAGAAAAGTGTTAACTGAACCCAGACCCTGGCAAGTTGACTTATGAGCCTCTGATATTAACCACTGCTGCGAATATTGGTGAGATGGAATCCCTGTGCAGCAGCTGCAACCAATTACTATCCAATGAGACTTCATCACCCAAAGCCATATTAGGATTCATTCCTAGTGTCGTATAGTCTATGGGATCTGACAGATGTTTGATGTCCAGTATAAACCAGTATAGTACCATATGGAACAGTTTTAGTGCCCTAACTGTCCTCTGGATTCTGCTCACACATCCTTGCAATTTAAAATCCTTGGCAATTACTTCTCATCACTTAATTTGCATAGTTCTATGTTTTCCACACTGTTATATAGCTGGGAATGCACTGTATGTAGCCTTTCCAGATTGATTTATTTCACTTATTAATATGTGTTTTAGTTACTTTTCTATTGTGATGAGTCATTGTGACCAAGGTAACATAAAAGGAAGCATTTGATTACATGCTTGCTTGCAGTTCAGAGGGCGAGTTCATGACCATCCTGATAGCAGGCAGGCAGGTATGGTGCTGCAGCAGTAGCCCAGAGCTTATCCATTGAGACAACAACAGCGAGGCAGAGAGTGAGCCAACTGGACTGGCGTGGTCTTCTGAAGTCCAGCACCTACCCCCACTGACACACCTCCTCCAACGAGGCCACGCCTCCTTCAACAAGGCCATGCCTCCTCCAACAAGGCCACGCCTCCTCCAACAAGGCCACACCTCCTCCAACAAGGCCATGCCTCCTCCAACAAGGCCACGCCTCCTAATCCTCCTCAAACAGTTCTACCAACCAGCAAACAAGGCTTTACAAAAGAATTGGGGGCATTCTCATTCAAACCACCACAATATGCTTAAGTTCCTTCGTGTCTTTTTACAGCTTTGGCAGCTCCTTTCTCACCACTGGACAGTATTCCCTTCTCCAGATATGCCACAGTTTACCCATTCATATGTTGAAAGACACTGTGGTCACTTCATGTATTGACAGTTAGGAACAAAGCCTCCATGAACACACATGTGAATGATTTTGTGCAGATGTGTTCATAGTTCTACTGAGTAAGAACTAAGGAGTATGATTGTTGAACCAAATGATAAACATTTTTTTTCCCACGAGAACTGACAAAGTTCTGTTCAAACTTGGTGGAGACAGTTTTGCATTTCCACCAGCCACGACTGAGTTCTGGTTGCTCCACACCCTTGGGAGCCTTTAATCTTGGCCCTCTAGATGTGGGCTGCTGTAGCAGACTGTAGTGCATCTGGGAGCTTGAACTGGCAGTTTTCTGGTGACAGACAAATGAGAGAGAGCATCTTTTCCTGGGTTCCTCGATGCATTGTGTTGTCTTTGGTGAGGCACCATTGGGGTCTCTGTCCACATCATCACCACATATCAGGTCCATGTATTAATGTTTGAGTCTCAGGGCTCTTTATACATTTTGGATCACACTCTTTTTTTCAGATGTGCCTTTCAAAAAATATTTTATCTCAGTTTCTGTCTTCTGGTTTTCTTGACATTTTCTTTCAAAGAGTTAGAAGCCACTAAATTTTGGCATTTCAGTTTTTTTTCAAGGATTGAGCCTCTTTTGATGTGTCTAAAATGTCACTGTCATACTCAGAGTTATCTAGGCTTTCTAACCCATCTTCTAGGATTTGATGGTTTTGTATTTAACATTTAGGTAAAGCACTGTGTGTGTGTGTGTGTTCACATAGATGAGATTAGATTGCATGTGTATATATACATTTTCATGGAGACCAGAGGTCAACCTTGGCTATCATCCTCAATAATGCTGTCCACCTCCTTTGAGATGAGACAGGGCCTGTCACTGACCTAGAGATTACTAGTTAGGATAGACAGGCAAATAAGCCCCAGAGACCTATTTGTCTCTGTCTTCCCAAAGCTGGGATGACATCAGCTTGCCACCATCCAGCATTTTTGGGCTAGGTTCTGAGGGTCAAGCCAAGGTCCTCATGCGTGGCAAACACTGTACAGACTCATCCACCTTTCCAGTTCCAGTGGCATATTTTTGAGTTAATATCTGTGCTTTCTCTGTTCTGTGAGTGTCTAGTACTCTCTGTTGCAAAGACTATTTTTGCTTTGTTATATTATTTTTTTCCTTTCTCCAAATAAACTGGCTATATGCATACGGGCCTAATTCTGGACTCCCTGTGCTCTTATTCTAACCGCTTATATTTTGTCAATATCACACTGTCTAGTGACTATAAGGTTATAGTAAATCTGAAATAAGGTAATGTCAGGCTTCTGACTTTATTCTCTTTCAGTATTGTGCTGGCTATTCAGCGTCTTTTATTTGTCCACAAATCTTTAGAATCAGTTTGTCAATAATCATGAAATAACTCCCTAGAATTTTGTTTTGGGGTTGCATTGTGTCTATAAATAAAATTTGGAAGAGCTGATATCCAGGCAATGCCGAGCTTTCCTTCATGTGAACATAAATATTTTCCCATTCATTGATGCCATTCAATGGAATTGAATGCCACTGAGTTCTTTGTGTTTCCCTGAAGAGACGTATTACAAATATTTCATTTTGGGCACACTAGATTTTTTTTTAAAATTTCAAATTCTACTTGTTCTTTGGTATGTATAGGAAATCAATGAACTTTCCTAAGCCAGCCAGCTTGATCTGATGGGTTCTTAGCTCCAGAACAACTGTTGTTGATTCTTTCTGTTTTCCTACCTGTATATTCATGTCCCTTTAAACACAGGCATTTTAATTTATCCCTTCCTAAGCTACATGCCATTTGTCACCTTTTCTTCTTTTATTGCATTAGCTAGGCTTGCAAGAACGCAGTTGAAAAGCAGCAGTGAGTGCAGACTCTGTGCAGAAATGACTGACCGCCCATGACAGCTTCCAGGTCCTTGCCATTTAGGGTGATGTGATATTAACTGAAGGAGCTTTAAAATTTGTTCATTGCACCCGGGCGGTGGTGGTGCACTCCTTTAAGTCCAGCACTCAGGAGGCAGAGGCAGGGGGATCTCTCTGAGTTCCAGGTCAGCCTGGTATACAAGAGCTAGTTCCAGGACAGCAAGGATTGTTACACAGAGAAACCCTGTCTCGAAAAACCAAAAAAAGGAAAGTATTCATCACACTGAGAAATTTCCTTTTTCTTAATCATAGACGTGTGTTGGATGCTGTGAGGGCTTTCTGCAGACCTACTGATATGATCCTGTGCTTCCCTTTTTCAGCCTGCATATGTGATGGAATGTTGGACTAGCTGTGTGTGATTGGGATAACACCTAGCCAGCACATGCAGTTCCTTTTATCCAAAGTTAGACTGCATTTGTCAATATTTTTTGAGGATTCTTCTGAGTTTATGAGGGCTATCAGTATACACTTTTCTGTCTCTGTAATGTCTTTGCCTTGAGCATTAGGTGAATGCTGGCCTTGTAGGCTGGGTTAGAAAGTAATTGTTAGGTTAGTAGTAATTGTGGAGAACTGGCATGGTATACAAGATGCTTTAAATGTTTGGTAGGAACCTGGAGCCACCCTGGGGCAGGTGCTTCTGTCGTGGGTTAATCGTAGCTTCAGCTTCTTCAAAGGTATAGGATTGTTTTTACTGTCTACTTCGGATTTCTCTTCCAGCAGTTTCCTAACGCTGAGCATCAGTGCTCACTTTGTTGCAGGCACCAGGCGAGCCCCTACGAGAGCAAACACAGTTTATAGTTCAGTTCTCATTGTAGCCTTACAGAGTGTGCTCCATAACAGGAAAACAGGGCAGGAGAAGAAAGGAAGTGACTTGCAAAGATCTTTGTAGCTAATAAGTCATGGAGTCAGTCATTGGGTGATACGTCCAGCTAAAAGGCTTTATTTAACAAAAGGACAGGGTTGACTGTTCTTTGGAGATCACACTGATAATCCACTTATCTAATAAATACGTACGGGGCAAAGACTTTGTTGACAGCACTGACGTGTCAGCTTTAGGAGATGCTGTGATGCCAATTTCTGCATAGGGAGAGTGAATGCAGGGAAACTTGGACTGCTAATTAACTCATTTCCGGTGACTTTCTTCCTTCCCCCCACATTCTTGAGCTTCTATGAAGTGTGTCTTTTCTTTCTTGAACCTTCATTTCTCTCTTTGTAAAGTGAGAAGAATAATGGCTTTGTTCCAAAGGATGCTTATGAGAACTGAATAAGTTCATCTGTGTTTAGCAATGAGAACACTCTCATTGTAAGAAACTCCTAACACCCAAGCAGTAAGAACACAAGAGATCGAATGCAACACAACACAGGCCATACTTAGCTGCCATGACATTAAAAGCAAAGAGCACAAAGGTTAATTTAGCTATTAAACTGGCATTCTTCTTTTTAAAATTGTTTGAAATTGAAGTAGAATTACATCACTTCCTCCTCCCTTTCCTCCCTCCAGCTCCTCTCCATTACCCTCCATGTCCCCACTCTCAAATTGATGGCCTCTTTGTCTTTTACTATATTTGTTACATATGCATGCGCACATACACACAGATTTATACATACAACCAAACAGAACCCGCTGAGTGCGTTTTCATTGTGTGTATGTGATTCCAAGACTCACTACTCTGCATTAGGCAACTAAGTCACAGAGTCATGGGAATGCAGGACAGTGCTCTGCTTGTCCCCACTACGTCATTGTCACACCTGATATTTTGTTCTTTTCTTTCTCTCCTATCAGTATTAGGGATTTTCTGGGATTCTTAAAAATGCAACAACAACATCAAAAACCACACACACACACACACACACACAATTTTTTAAATCAATATTTCTAAATAACTCTGGCTGTCCTGGAACTCACTGTGTAGACCAGGCTGGACGCAAACTTACAGAGATCTGCCTGCCTCTGCCTCCTAAAGTCATGCACCACCACTGGCCTGCTATAAAATATATTGATAGAATTAATTAAAGTACAAATTTCTAGCTGGTGCATTTTTGGCTAGGTTCTGAGTATCAAACTGGTGAGCATACACCTACAATTCCAGAAATCAGGAGACTGAGGCAGGAGGATCATAAGCTCAGGGACAGCCTGAGCTATCCAGCAAGAGCCTAAATAAAAATAAAAAACAACAGAGATATAAACAAATACAGCAAAGGCCCACTGTTATTTAGGATCATATACTAACCATCAACTACCCAAACAGAATTCAGTTTCTGCACCTAGTTACAATATTAAAAAAATGTAGTTACATTTATTAGCATTGATTATTATCAAAAACTACTAATAGTTTGAATTTAATAGCTCCTTACCTTCAAAATTATAAATGTTTTATCAGATGTTGAATGGATTTTGTCACATGTCGCTTGAACAAGTAAGAACCCTGTAAGGTTGTTTAAAGAATTAACCCAAAATAAGGGAAAGGAGGCTTAAAAGTAGATTGAAAGGAACAAGTGTTACTTAAATGTAATAGAGGAAGACCAATATATCTCTTCAAGTTATTTTGGAATAGCTACCAGGCTTCATATTTTTATAAGCAACAATGCCTCAGAGTGAAAGATGTCAATACAAAATGTACATTGGTACAAGAAATATATGGAAATTGAATGCTTTGTGAAACATAAAGCATTTTATAAAGATTTTACAAAAGCAGCACTCGCCTGCATTCCCATGGCTGTGGGAGGAAAGTTTTGATCTGTGATTGTTGTCCAACACAGCCTTGACATTGTATACACACAAGCAGTGAAAATGGACTCAGCAGATTCTGTTTGTGTATATGTATATATTTGTATATCTGTGCGTATGCATACATATCAGTTCATAAAGAAAAATACAAATATTCCTCTGTGTGTTTAAATTCCTGCAAATACATTTTCAGAAACACATTCTATACTGTTATTAACAAGCCCACAAATATTCTCTGAAACAGCACTAACTAGCCCTCACTGACCATGTGTGCTAGTGTCCTGTACCCTCTGTAACAGCACTAACTAGTCCTCACTGACAATCTGTGCTAGTGTCCTGTACCCTCTGTAACAGCACTAACTAGTCCTCACTGACCATCTGTACTAGTGTCCTGTACCCTCTATAACAGGACTAACTAGTCCTCACTGAGCATCTGTGCTAGTATCCTGTACCTTCTTTAACAGCACTAACTAGTCCTCACTGAGCATCTGTACTAGTGTCCTGTACCCTCTGTAACAGCACTAACTAGTCCTCACTGACCATCTGTACTAGG
>JAQHUG010000103.1:5329529-5361279 GCA_028555095.1 Dicrostonyx torquatus | reverse complement strand
TTTCTTTCTTCAAAGATTTAAAGTTCTTGTCATACAAGTCTTCTACTTGTTTGGTTAGAGTTACTCTAAGATATTTTATGCTATTTGTGGCTATTGTGAAGGGTGATATTCTCTGATTTCTTTCTCAGCCCATTTATCATCTGTGTACAGGAGGGCTATTGATTTTTTTGAGTTAATCTTGTATCCTGCTATACTACTGAAAGTGTTTATGAGTTGTATAAGTTCCTTGGTAGAATTTTTGGGGTCACTTATGTAAACTATCATTAGCAAATAATGAGAGTTTGACTTCTTTTCCAATTTGTATTCCCTTGATCTCCTTTTGTTTTGTTATTGGAGAGGATGAAAATTTAACTTCAGGGTTTTTAAACTGTTGTTAGTGTATTCTATAAAACAGAGTTTCAAAATTTATACTAATCTATGTTTAGTAGTGACATCACATAAAACAAATTTTTAAAATTAAATAAAAAAACCTTCCAGACAAAGAACATACATCTAATTGAATATCCCAACAATTTCCACATTAAAAACTCCAGTACAAGGGAGTCTTTTTTAATTGTACAGTGTGGTCCCGCAGATACCCAAACATTATAGACTATTGTCAATGTCCTTGGTTACTCTCAAGAACTTGAATCTATTGCTGAAGACACCACATACGAGAGTCAGAGAAAAAGTCAAGCTGATACTCACTTGGACACTTCATCCCTACTGGATAGATTTCATAGTGTCGAAAGGTGCTGTGAGGGAGGAAAGTAATCAGTGGTCTCACTCAGCTCTGAAAACTGTAGGCCACAGTAATGACTGGCCTACCATATCCCTATTACAGTTCTGCTAAATTGATTTAGTATTAAAATTCCCCCTAATGATTTCTGGCTGTACCCATAGATCGATGTGTTTCTTAAACATCTTCAAAGAAGCTTCTTCTTGTAGTAGGTAGTAATTGTGATGGTTTGAAAGAAAATGGCCCCCAAAGGGAGTGGCACTAATGGGAGGTATGGCCTTGTTGGAGTAGGTGTGGCCTTGTTGGAGGAAGTGTGTCACTGTGGGGGCAGGCTTTGAGGTCTCCAATAAGCTACAGCTCAAGATACTGCCCAGGTCACTTCCTCTTGCCATCAAATCAAAATGTAGGCCTCTCAGCTCCTTCTTCAGCACCACGTCTGTATGCATGCCACTGTATTGCACTATGATGATAATGGACTGAACCTCTGAAAATGTAAGCCACCCCAATTAAATGTTTTGTTTTGTTTTTCTGTATAAGGGTTTTTCTGTATAAGTGGTCATGGTGTCTCTTCATAGTAACAGAAACCCTAACTAAGACAGCAACTAACACAGAGACCTTCAATTGGTCAATGCACAGGGAATAAGAGATTGTAGAGTCTTTAGCCCTAAGTGGCACATATATATCACATTTTCCAAAGCTCTGCAATCTCAAGGGGGCAGAAATATTGTAAGATTCAGCAGTGGCATATAATTTCAAGGAAACAGTAGTTGGACATATACATTCACAATGATTGTGAAGCCAGACAAAACCCCAACATAGACAGGGGAAGGTAAGCATGGTTATCCTACTAGTAGTTGAGGAGATAGTAACTTTTGCCAGCATTTGCAGAGTTAGTTTTCCTTAATAATGTTGACCACATGCTAGGGTAGACTCTGCCCCCAAGACTAGTTAAATACCATAACCTGAACTCCAAGAAAAAACGTGGAGACTAATCCAAAAGTTGGGTGGGTAGTGCAATGACCGGATGTGGGAGAAGTTAGGCGAGGGTGGATACAATTGGGATGTATGGTAAGAAAGTCTCAGAGGATTTCAGACAAGATCTTACATGTAGCTCAATCTGACCTCAAGCACATGATCCACTGGTCTCAGTCTCTTGAATGCTGGTATTACAGGAATACACTATCCTATTCAGTTTGTAAATATTAGTATAGATTGGCAAGTACTAATGAAAATAGAAACACCCTAAAGGACCAGCTCAAGAAGCTTTGAAATGGTTTCCTCATACACAGTCGTAACGATCTGTCCACTGGCTCCTCTAATCTCTAAGTCTGCTACCTGAGACTAGTCATTCCCATACGGACCCTGGGCAGAGGAGGCGTCTTTCCCTGGCCTACAAGCGCTGTATGTGTTACTGCAGACTATTGGCAAGGTGAGAGATAGTAGGCAGAAGAGGAAAGGAAGTCACGAACCAAAGGCAATTATCACAATTTTAGTATAATTTTTCCCTTTTACTTTCATTGTCTTTTATGTTGCCTGTCTATCCTGCAGTGTGAAACATGATTTTTCAATGGGAATAGTTTTCCATAGTTATCATTTTAATGAGTGAATATCTTTCTTAGTTGCTTTTCTTGTTGCTGTGACAAACGCCTGACAAACCAAAAGAAAGAAAGGCTTTCTTTTGACCAGAGGTGGGGCGTTTCTTCTGTTATAACGGAGGATGCACGATGGTGGAGCGGAAGGCAGCTGGTCGCACTGCAGCTACTCTGGAAGCAGAGGCAGATGAGTGCCAGTGCGGAGGAGACTTCCTCCCTCCCTTGTCCCAGGACCCCAGCTACAGCATACTGCTGCTCACATTCTGAGGGTAGCTTCTCCTTCATAAAACATTTCTGGAAGCACCTTCAGAGAAACACCCAGAGAAGTGTTTCCATAGTGATTTTAATTCAGGCAAGTTAGCTAAAAATTAACTACTACAACATCCAAGTATTATACATTGCACATGAGCATTTATATAGCCTGATACGGGACATTGATTTCCCAATACTATAATATTTACGTTGTAAATAAAGCTATACCCCATGCATAAAATGATTCCACACTTCATTTCATTCTCTCAGTACAGATTTCCAGAAGCACGGATTACATCAAAGATGCATTACAGCCAAGATGCTTTTTAAATTTTATTTATTATTTTGGTTTTATGAGACGGGGTTCCTTTGTGTGACAGCTCTGGTTGTCCTGAAATTAGCTCTTATAGACTTGGATGGCCTTGAACTCATGGAGATTTGCCTGCCTCTGCCTCCCGGAGTGTTGGGATTAAAGGCATGTGCCACCACCATCTGGCTAGAATCAAGATTCTTTATCTGTTTATCTATCTATCTATCTATTATCTATCATGCATCTACATATTTTTATGGGGTAAATGGGGGTGTATGTATGTTCCTGTGAATTCAAAGATGCATGTAGGTATATGTGCATAGGTCTATGTGTGTCTAGAGGTCAGAGATTGATATCGAGTGTCTTCAATCCCTTTCCACTTTTTGTTTTAATTTTAGAGTCTAGTATAATTACACCATTTATCCCTTCCCTATCTTCCTTCTTAACCCTTCCAAATCTTTGACCTCTTTTTTCAATAATTATTGTTACATGCATATATGTGTATGCATAGGTATTTCTAAATATAATCTGCTCTGTCTGTATAATGTTACTCGTATGTACATTTTCATGGCTGTTTTTGGAACTGGACAACGAGTTGGTCTGCTATTCCCTGGAGAAGACTATTGCTCCCACCCTCAGAATCTCTTAGTTGCTTATTGTTCTTTGTGTAGGGCTGAGGCCTTGTGGGCTTTCCCTGATCCACTTTGGTGTGTCTTTTGGTGTTGCCCTTGTTCAGCTCAAGTTAAGGCAGTCATGTTGATGAACTTTTATGGGTGTAGCTTTTAACATTACTAAAAGACTCAATCTCACAGCAAAATCCCGTATCCTCTTTGAACCTTACAATCTTTCTGCCTCTTCTTCCTCAGTGTTCCCTGAGCCTTAGGTGTGAGAGAATTTTGTAGGTTTATCTCTTGGGACTAGGCTTCACAACAATGCATTTGATGGGTTGTGGTTTTCTGTAATGGTCTTCACCTATTCCACCAAGAATATTCCCTAATGAGATGTGAGAACTACCCTTATTTTTTGAGATAGAGACTCTCATAGAACCAGAGCTTGCCGGCTCAGCTAGGCTTGGTGACTAGTGACATCCAGAGATCCACCTCTCTTCACCTCTTAGTACAAGGATCACAAACACGCGCCACCACCCCATGTACCACCACGCCCACGCGCCACCACGCCCACGCGCCACCACACCCACGTGCCACCACACCCACGTGCCACCACGCCCACGCGCCACCACGCCCACGCGCCACCATATCCTACTTTTTATGGCATTGGGTATCCTAACTCAGGTTCTCATGCTGGAGTAGCAAGTGCTTTACCCACTGGGCCATTTCCCCAGTCCTAGCTCTTGAGATTTTTAATCAACCTCTTTATTCCATATTTTCATTGTGAAATATGTATATGTTTTTGTCTCTAATTTATGGATAAAGATCTCAGAATGGAAGTGAAATGAACTATTTTCATTAAACCACACAAAGAGTAAGAATAAGGAAGAAATTTCTAAATGGTTTTACCCAGGTTGTTTAGCATCACACTGAATAAAGATTCTCTTTGTACACTTAAAGTCAAACTCTAAGGACAAGAGGCAGCTGTGTCTTGGAGTCACTGTGTAGTGAAACTCAGAGTGGATCTTTCTAGTCAGTGACAGCAGATTTGTTGTACAACTGGTTTAACCATGAAGCAAAAAAGAAAACAGCAGTTAAACAAAAAATACACCAATGATGGAAATAATGAGCTATGCATGAACAAGGTTAAGATGTATCTATAAGAAAACTATACACAGGGACACACAGTTGAATGTATATTGTAAGTTCAGAGAAGTTATGCTCCTTCAAGAATAACAGGCAATATATAAAATACTAAACAGAGTCAAAAGAGAGACAATGTTTAGCCTTATCATAAACCATTGAAATGCAGAGAATGTGACTAGTGGGGCATTTTCACTCATCAAGTTGGCAAATATTTTTTTAAAATGCTCCCATACATGGCTGTTAAATGTATAACCGGGAGCAGCCTTTATTCAAGCCACTTTATAGCAGGATCCTTAAACACATCTTTCTAACCCAGTAATTGCACTTCCTATAACTTATACGGGATTATGCTATTCAAAGATCTGAAAGAAGTTGGCTGGCTGTTCATCATAATATTATTTATAAAATCATGAAAATAGATGTTAACTAAATGATGGGATGTTATTAAGAAGTGTACTATGCTTTAAATGAATCATGACTGCACAGGAAAATTACTGTGATTGAACTGAAATCCCAGTAATAGTATTCTAAACATAATTAGCTATCTATCAGAAACATTAACAACGACTAACTCTAAGTGAAATTATTTGACAATTTTAAACATTTTTCTTAATAACTAGAGCAATATGATTTACTAATTGAGAAACTATGACAATAAGAGAGATAAAAATTTTATTATAATTTTCTTTTCCTACTCATAAAACATATCTAGTGGCATTTGCCACAAATCCTACCAGGAAATGCTTGTTGGATATGGATTTGAATTTCTAAGAGTCATGTTCAACCATGGAACCTTAGTGCTCTTAGCTATTCCGCTCCCAAGGCGATACACATGGGTAGGAAGTGGGAAGGTACCAGATCAGCAAATATTCCATTTAAATAACTGAGATCACAAGTTGGCCCATCTTCCCACTTCCCTATCTCTGCCTTGTCCCCCAGGAACCAGCAGACCTAAATGGCAAAGGGTCCACAGTAGATGCTCTATTGTTCTAAAGAAAGATCTAGAAAACTCAGAGTCCTTGTCCAGCCACTTTTTCTGTGTTGTTGGTAATGTATCAAGATATCAGTTCAAACAGTCAAAGAACATCTCAGCAAAAGCAGACCTGAGTGCTGGCTTCACAAACTCCACCATGGGCTCATGCGCCCTTTTTAAATAATGGAAAACATTTTATTATTTGATATTATATTTCTCCCCTTAGGGCTAACTCCCGGCTTGAGAAAGCATGCCGTCCCTCTGTGGATCCTCCCTGGAGTGTTCTGGGAATCTCATCACCTGTGTTCACTCCATAGACTCTGGCTCCAATCCAGGGAAATAGCCCCTGCACTTGCCTCATGGATATGGCCGTTATTCTGAAAGTCCTCACACTCCAAACTCCCTTGCTTTATCTGAGCATCATGTTTTTTCTTGCTGTGATGTATCCCATGAGTTTCTTTCACCCAGCTCTCTTTATATCTGAGCATTGAAAATACCCCTTCCTAAGTGGGCTTCCCTAACACCCATCTCACACAAATGACCTTCTCAAGACCTAAGGATGTAGTTCAGGGAAAGAGCACTTGCCTAATATGCAGACAGTCCCAGGGGCTCCAGCACTGAAAAATAGAACAGAACTCTATTAGATACCCTACCATGTTTTCTCACCTGGTGACACAGCAGAGTCTTGGTGACCAGAAAAAGTAAAGTGTCTGCTGTAGGTCGAACTCGGCGAGATGGAGAAGAGCGCGAAGCAGAGAGGACTGAAGGGATTGTCACAGGAGCCGCTGTGTGAGGAAAACGCTTTCGGTCTGGAGGGGCTACTCACTGGGCCAAACATTCAAAAACAGAATCAGGCAAAAAGTGGGTAAGAAAAACCCTTCAGATCCGATGAGAGGAGGGTCCTGAGAAGAGCAAGATTTGGGCAGGGGCAGAAACCTCACCTCAAAGGACTGAGGGGCTCTGTGTGGTCATGATCGTTCGCATCCCCTTGGTACAGCTAGCTCAAAAGTCTGGACTCTGCATTTTGACACTCAGAGCAAGGGATAAAATATACCGGCCACACACAGCGCCCCTGCCCTCCCCCGAGGAAAGAGACAGATCCCTGGTGTCGCGAGCGCTGGAGCACAGGTTTGAATGGGGCTGTCAGCCCGGCAGATGGTTGTGCCCGGGACTTGAGGGTCCTCTGTTCATTTGTGCACTCCGGGGTGGGATGAAGATGTACAGAGGACAAAGGGGTGCACAGGCAATTCATCTAAAAAACAAGTGCACAGCGCCCCCCAACAAAATGCAATTTTACTCAGTTATTCTGAAGTAATATAAATAAAACATTTTAAAAACACACAGTCAAATGATACATGAAAAGCTGCCAGTAGAACCCTGTAAACATTTCTTTTTCAAGTGCCTTGTGAGGCCATTTGGCACGACTACACAGGGTTTCCTAACACTTGCTGATAATTGGATTTTCCCCAATCCCATGTCCAATTTTCCTGTAATATGTGGTCCTCTGCCAACCCCACTGGCCAAAGATTATCTTTCTGTAAACTTATGGAATGCAGGCAGTAACCCAGAGCCCCAAGGCCAGTGAGCTGGAACCTCAGGCTCCTTGCTAACGGGGTGAATTATTAGCACGTCTTTCCTGGTGATTAGCTTATCCCTTATTGCTGTGCTTTATAGCGTTCTAGTTAGTCATCTCAACACAGCTCATTCACAACAGTAGTGTTTCTATTATTGCTGTTTTATAGTTCCCATAGCAGTAAAATTTATTCTCAGCTCTATTATCACAATATTCGACTACTAATGGAATTCTTGCTTTTATTTGATTGTATTTTAAAGTCATAACAATAAAATTTACTCCCAAAATATGACTGCAAGTTTTATGCTCTTTAAACCACTTGATAAAGTGCCTACAAACACATGTGATTCTCTAACCCCCATGAGAGAAAGTCTGCCAAAAAATGAACGCTGTTGGGGGCAGTGGATACGTGTGTGGCAGGGGCCTTGGTTCCTACTGTGCAGATATGTGTTCTTTGATTGATTAAATAATGGAATGAAAGAAATGAAAAGACTTTACAAATACCTTATTTAAAGAAGTACTAAATTCTAATTGGCAAAATACTTGTTAATAATAATAATAAATTAATAATAACTATTTTTATTACCTGCCAACCCCTAACATGTCTAGCATCTTTATTCTCCAAAAATTATGTGCTCTCGAAATAATGCTTGTGACTTCACTGAATTCCACAATTCATGGTAGGTTGCCATGGAAGTTGGAGAGAAGTTGTTTTGAAATATTACCAAAGGCCAGGGTCATTTTGAAAGCAAACAAACAGCTTCAGTGGCTCAGGAACTGGAAGGCACATGGCCAAGTCAGTAGGCCACCTCAGCCACAACTTCGTTGCTACTTGACCCTGAAAGCAAGGACATTGTAGTAACCTCATCATTTCCTGTGCTTGGAACATGCAATCACAGAGGGTAGAACACGGGTCTGACAGTAATGCAAAGCATTAGCAAGAGTCAAGCCATGAAGTGTTCTGCTTACTGGCTGGCTCAACCCAGGATCACCAGCCCAGGGATGGCACCCTCCCCCATCATCCACTGATTAAGAAAATGCCCTACTTCTCAACTGAGGAGTCTTTCTCTCTGATGACTCTAGCTGGCAGAAAGTTGACATAAGACTATCCAGAAATAATGACAAGCCATTTCTCAGTTGAGGTTCCTTTTCTCCAATGACTCTAGCTTGTTGACAAAAACACCAGCCAGGACGCTTACTTCCCGTTCTGCTTTCTTCCTCCCTCTCACAGCTGACGCATCTGCACTGTGGGTAGACGGCTCTCTGCCACATTCTGCTTCCTATCTGCTCATCGCCTTTTATGTCGTTTTTAGCCCACTCCTCACTAGACGTCTTTTCCACATTTAATACTGTCTTGGCATCTGCTTCTCCCATGACCTAATCAACACACCAGTCAGATTCTAGGACAAGGGAAAAATTAATAAATACAATTCACCAGGAGCTCCAGGGGCCTTTGTGGACTTTGTGGGTAATTACGTCCAAAAACAAAATGGAAGTTTGGAAATAGCTGAGCTCATTCCCCATGGCCAAGCCTTAGCAGGCTTTCAAAACAAAGCCAGCAAGCTACAGAAAGTCATACACTAATTAAGTAGCACACCACACTAGTTGATTTAAGAAAGAAAAGATAAGACAAGAGAAGAAAATATGTTACCTAAGTCACTACTTGCTTGCCATACCTAATTTTTTCTTCACTTACCATGTGGCATTGGCAAAGCCATCAACCTTTTATGAAGACACATTTTGTTCCTTCCCTGGCCTTGACATATCTTCTATTTAGATCATCATCAAGGAGATGAAAGGAAGAAGTGTGTGTTCTCATGAGCTAACAATAGAGGAGGGCAGGAGGAGGAGATGAGGCTGGGGAGAGTCCCAAAGTGCGGCTGTCTACAGGCCCTTCAGCAACCTGCATGGGTATGGAGTGGCAACAAAGGCAGTCACTAGGGAATCAGCCACTGGGTGGGGTCCCATCACTTTCCCAGCTGGAGAGTATTTCAATCAACATCAGCCACCCAAGATGCCTCCTCTAGAAAGCTTGATAAAGATTATCATTTCAGGGCTCTGCTTCTGTGCATCATTCACCAATTAACAGAAAGACAGCCAGCTACAAATTTCCTTCCGGTCTCTTACTTTCGCCACAAGTTCATTGTTCTGTATCATTTCTGTTGGTAGATGCAGCAGGGTCACTACAGATTATGACAGATGAGCGTGACCATATACATGCATAGTCACGTGCACGGATGGTCCAGCACTAGACAGGTCAAGTGCACAACCCCAGGTTAGGGACCACAAGCCTTGGGCTCTCATTCTGGTTCTGCTATTTTACAAGCCATGCAATTTGTTGTTGTTTTGTTGGCTTTCACCTGCCTTCTTCTGTAAAGGAAAGGAAAATTATTCTGTCTTGCTTCACACTTGTGTTTGTGAAGCAAATTATAAGGAGTAATGCAGGGGGATGCCGTCCAAAGACTGGGAACCCATCAATATGCATGGTGTAATTATCCCCGACACTAATAACAATGGGCCACAATTGGATTATGGGTCCAGGAAGGGTAATTCCAACAGGAGGCCACACAATACAGAAGAGAAAAGCCAAACTCCCACAAGCAGATTACTGGACCTGCTTTCTCTTTCACCACAATAGAGCTTATTTCAGCGTTCATGCAGAGATTTTTCTAAAGATGAGATAATGGGTGGGGGCTCCCAAACACACACCCAAACACAACACATCCATCAGAAAGAGGGGCGAAGGGAGAGAGAGGGTGGGCGGGGCGGGGAGGAGACAGACAGGGATCGGGAGAGAGATTTTAAGTGTAGTGTGTATCTGGAATGAGCCAGACATTAGCTACTAAAATCAGCCATGTATGCTCTACTTCATCTTAGGGCTCTGTTCAGAAAGTAGCAGTGCTTCAGCATAATTGACTTTTTCTATAAAAATATCCTTAATCTGATGTTATTCATATACTCCTTTTTCTGTGAATTTACCCTATAATCTCTCAAATGATTCCTATAAAAGGAAAGAAAATGAGACCCCCACTTTATTCAATAAATTGAGAATTAATTTTATACACAGAAAAATAACTGCTTTGAAACAATTATGAACTTTAATAAAGACAAACACACTCGAGAAGTTCAATTCCACTCTGAAGCAACACAGACCTCACAAGCTCCGTGCTTGCTGCTTCTGTTTCTGGACATGCTGGGGAGTGAGCGTCCTCTTGTCCCTATGTACCGCTTGTTGACACCCCTGAGTTCCCTTCATCTAGAAGAAGCCATAGAGTTCTAAAAGGCTGGTAGAGTTGTTACCGAGCAGGTGTGGGCTATTATATCATGTCTCCAATCTAAATTTCTATTCTAAAACTCCTCAGTGCAAAGATGCTGGGAAACGGGGATTGGGCCATGAGAATAAAGCCTCCTGGAATATGACCACTGATCTTACAAAGCAGCTCGAGGGAACGCGCTTGCCTCTTCTGCCATGTGCAGACTACGAAGTGGAGGGTTCAGCCCTCCGCACGTGGAATCTGCTGGCGCTCTGGATTGGACTCCCCAGCCTCTGAATCTGAGAGCACTGAACTCCTGCTGTCTATAAGCTACCTAGCTCCGGCATTTTGTCCCAGCAATAGGGAGCCACTACTAAACGCTAAGCTGTAGAATTCATGCATGGCTAGAAAGAAAGCCCATACATGGAACGATTGCATCCATAAGTTCTGGAAACTCTCAGATCCCACCCCCAGATTTAATGTTTGTGTGTGTGTGTGTGTGTGTGTGTATGCACGCGTGTGTGCAGGTGCACGTGTGCATGAGTGTGGTGGCCAGAGGACAACTTCAGCTGTCATTTGTCAAATGTCATATACCTTTGGGTTTTGAAATTTTATTTAGTTATTATTTTTTAATTAATTAAATTTATTCATTTATTTTACATTCGGACGGCAGTTTCAGTTTTCTCTCCCTCTTCTCCTCTGATTCCTACCCTTCCCCTCCCTTCTGCACCCCCTCCCCCAACTCTATTTTTCCTGTTTCTGTTCAGAAAAGGGCAGGCCTCTCATGTATGTCAACAAAGTATGGCATACCGAATTGCTGTAGGACTAAGCTCCTCCCATTGTGTTAAGGTTGACAGGGTCTCATTGTCCTGGGATTTGCCCGTAGGTTAGGCTGGCTGACTAGTGAGTCCCCTGGTGTTGTCCCCCTCTGCCACCCAGACACGGGTTACAAAGCATACACCCCTGCCCCTGGACATATATGGGCATTCTGGAGGAATCGAACTCAGTTTCTCATGCTTATGAAGTGAGCTATCACGCCAGCCCCCCGCTTCCTCATGTTAACAAGGTCCTTGGACTGTTTCCTTTCTGTTAGGGTGTAGGGTGGTCTCATCTGCTCAGCAGGGCCCTGTCTGGTCTCGTTAGCATTTCCTTCATTTCCACTGTTCTTCTCTTTTTTTCCCTTCCTACTTTGTTTAATCTTGTTTGTTTGGTTGGTTGGTTAGTTGGTTGGTTAGTTGGTTGGTTGGTTGGTTAGTTGGTTGTTGATTCCTTTTTCAGTCCTGGACTTTCATAGAACCTAGGCTTTCACATGGAATGGCTCGGCTCCCCTAGTTACACATTTCTTCTTGGAGGAAGCAGAATAGCCCTGTGCCAGCTCAGCAGGGAGCTAGAGACTTTTGAGTACCATTTTAATTCTCAGTCCGTAGGACATAACGTGGCATAGCAGGTACCTGGTAGACATTTGCTGCACGAGTGAATTCTATTTCCATAGTCAGAACGCCACTGTTAAAATCGACCCACCAACCTTCAGCACTAATCCTGCTTTCCCATCTTTGGATTTTCTCACAAGTCATCGAAGCCCCTCCAGAAAAATCACTTGCTCTCACTAAACCTTTATCCCTCCTCTGTAAAGCCAGGGTGGAACTCCTCTCTCACGGGGCCACCAGGAGGGTTAAATTAAGTCAGCATACATTCCATAGCTCAGCAGTTCACTGTAGACTCTTGTTAAGGAGCTTTCCCGTCTCCCCGCTCCTCAGACCAATTACAGCAGAGTTCCTTGGGTTGGCGCCCTGGAATCAGTGTCTCTTAGATTTCCTTAGCTGTTTCTAATGTGTGCTTGGTATAAGACCCACTGGCATTGATGTTTTTCTCATGCAGGCTTTATTGACAAGTAAACCACTCTGAGCAAGCCATGCTGACTCCCACCACTGACTCCTCAGAATCAATCCCTCTCTTAGCCAGTGTGAGTTCTCGGTGGTCTCCTCCGGGTTCTCTAGAGTTGTAGCTGTGAAGTCCGTCATCCCAGCCCTGATTTCCCTTCCAATCCAATGGCGCCTGAGCCCTACCCACTGGCCCGCCTCATATGTCACTTGCAGCAGCTCCCTGTATGTTCAAGCCACACATTTTTTATGACCCAGGGCTAGGTGAAGCTTAAACTGAATATTGTAAAAGGATCTATGGTTTTAAAAAATGTAAAATTGGGACTCTCATATAAAATGGACACAGATCAAAGATTTTATTTACTGCATCAATTAGTGAGAGAGCCAATGAGATGTTAACCACTTCAAAGGAGAAATCAAAGAGCCACATGTATGTAGGCAATAGGAGGCTTTGAAGTGAATTTACAAATAGATACAAAATGAGCCCAATGCACTCCACTGAGCACTTTTCATTTGTATTTCCATACTAAAGAAGCATTTGGGTTACTGTTTATTTTCTGCAATGTGCACACTTTAGAAATAGATCAAAGATGATGATGACGATGAGAGAGAGAAGGAGGGAGAAAGGCCCACAAATGCTGCCTTAAAGGGCGGTGTCTTAGTTTGTTCATGGCAAATATGCCATGGAGTCTGTGGTCCATTTCCAACCTCTCTCTGTCTTTCCCAATAGCAATCAGAATCACAGCCTGTCAATAGACTCTTGCTGGGTTAGAATAGACAGGATGACGAAATGAACACATTTGCTAAGACATCACAGGAATCTGAATGAAATGCGTTTGGTTAATGGTGCCCCCAAACCTATACCAACGAGGAAGCCATTAGAGCAAGTGTATATATTTCACTGATTAAGATGTCGCCGGAAATGAGTTCTAATTATTACTGAACTAATGAAGTCAAGGTTCGGGAATGATTTGGAACCATGACAACTTGCTGGACAGCACCTCCACATGGGAGTGATGGTTTCAAGATGTAACTGTGTTCAGAATCAGGATAATAATTGTAACCAAAAACTGTAAGAATGGAAAGTTTAGCCACAGAGTTGTGTAAATGTCACTGAGCCACTGTGTTAGCTATTTTCTCAGTGATGTGATAAAATACCTCAAATAAGCGGCTTAAGGAAGGAAAGATTTGTCTTTGCCTGTAGACGGAGAGAGCAGGGGCCATCATGGTCTGGGAGGACATGGCTGGAGCAGTTCATCTCAGGGGCAGCTCATGCAGCAGCAGGAGTGTATGGTGGCCAGCTGAGTCCTCTTGGTCAGAACCAGAACTTGCCAGCTGTAATGACTGAGGAAGACACTGTCTACATATGGGCTTCACACACACGTGCATAAACACATACAGCTTATATGCATATATATGAGAGAGACACACACAGACAGACACAGAGACAGAGAACTTACCGGGAACTGGCCTGGACAGACACTAACTCGAAAACTCTGTCCTTGTTTATAAGCCTTGACCTCATGATCAAAATGTTCCACAACCCTGACAAACAATGCCCCAACTCAGGGCCAAATGTTCAAACACATGAACCTGAAGGGGACATATTACATTCAACCCACAACAATTTCTTTAGAGAAGAGTTTCCCATAAAACTTTAATGTCAGTATTGTGGTTTGAGAGCCAAGTTCTAAGGTCTGTACCTTGTGTCTCACAAGACTGTGTTCCAAAGCAAATCTCCTCACTGTCTAGATCTTTCCTTTCCTCACCCAGGACTATGGGAGTGCCCACTGGATTGTGAGGAATTCATTAGAAGTAGAGCTCAGGGACCAGGGGATATTTGGGCCTGCCAGAGGTCACATCTCAGCCCTGCCTCAACCCTAACACTTCCTGTTAGTTTTTCCCTCCCAAGGCCTCACCCCAGTTCCTCCTCTGGACCAGGGCCACCTTTCACATGCTTCCCAGCCCAACCCTGCTGGAGCATCTTGTCAACAAGACTTTGGTCAACACCCTGCACAGCTACAACCTTTGCCTCCTGTTACACCCACCCTGCAAATCCACAAATCAGCTTGGATCATCTACATCATCTCTCCTACCTTCTGTCCCTTGGCTTCTGAGAGCTGCGGAAGAAAGATCACCACTACCGTACGCATAGCCGATGCTTTCCCAGCCGGTGTTCATCCAGTGCCCGCTCCACTGTGGACTAGAAATAATAGAAGAAGAAGACTCAGAAGGACATAACCATTTAATTAACTTCTCCTGGGGAGAACTGAGCCATGTCTGTCAACAAATGCTCCCTAGATAGGGAACCAATGACTGAGCAAAGCGATGATTCCACCAGAACAATTTGGTGAACCAATGAGTTTATTGGGGTCACTTACAGGACTATGGATGACCCAAAGGCAGTTACATTGCTGAAAAGTTCACCCCACCATGGTGAACTTACAAAATCTGCACCACTGGAGCTCTCCATGACCTGCGGTTACCTGGTTCCAGCAGTGCCCTCTTCTCAAGAGTGCTTGTGCTGATGCAGCCTTTGAGAAGGGCTGGTCAATCTGTTTCAGGAGCTTTCTGGGTTTCTAAGTTTTGCAAGACTTCTGCATCTCATGGGCCTCTCTCCCTGCATGGCACGTTCCACTTAAGAGCAGATGTGACCCAACAACAGTAACCAAGAGCAGTCTCTTCTCAGGTCCAGCGACTGACTGGTGATAGGAAGAATAGAATTCAAAAGTGGACCACAGTGTGATCAAACTAATCAGAGTGGGAGCTCTGAGCAACAAGGAAGCCTCCGAGGGCGTCAGAAAGCCAGAGAAGGTTTTCCCGCTCCATTACTCGTGACCTTCATCTTCAGTGGGACCCTTGTACAATTGCAGAAGCCTTTGCTAGCTGTCTCTTCAGCTCCACAGGCTGGACACACCCTTGCCCTCCTCAGACCACTGCTCACACTGTTTTTATTTATCCTAATCACCTCTCAGTGGATGACAGCCTCCGAGCTCAGGGAGGAAGCCTAGACCCTGCATCGCTTCAGCCCGTCACTCCGGCGTCAGAAGAGAAAGTCTTTCCTTCATGTGCCTTCGCACTCGGTTTCTGCTGCTCCTGTGCAGCCAGGAGACTCACAGCTTGTCTGATTTTCTCCGTGACTTGTGTTTTCTTATGCTGATACTTTTTCTCTTAACGACTCTGCTAATATATAAGCCTCTCTTACACAAAAAAACAAACTACAGGGGCAACGTAAAGTCTTCTAGGCTTCATTAGCTTCCATGATAGGTCACAATAATAATAATTTATAATACAAGAGGTTGAAAATCTTATCCAGAACTTTGCAGGTTATTCTGGGTCAATCTCCACCCATACCTACCTCCAATCAGCGGAGATTCCCAAGGGAAAGTGGGCCTATACTTATGGAAAAGCTCAGTCCGTTGCCCGCTCCGATGCCTCCCTCGCCACTGGCCTCTCCCAGTCCACTCAAACCCTCTGTGTCCCATGGTGAGGCTCCATCACTCACCACATGCACTATTGCCTATGAAAATCACAGGGCAGTGAGCAGCATTCCTCACTGCCAGCTTTGCCTCAGCTGAGCCAGGGCTCCAGGCTTGTCAGCTGAGTCCCCCTGCTGATGGCTCTGGCCATCATCTCCAGCTTTGTGTGCCTGGAAAACGGAGCAGTGCAGACAGAAGTGAAAGTCAGGGCCTCTTCCCCGCTGCTTTGCTCTTCCTGAAGAAGCCATATCGTAAGCACAGCTGCAGCAGGCCTGGTGCCTGGCCCCTCCCCAGGGAACACAGCACATACTGTCTCATACACGAAAAAGATACTAAAAGTGATCTCTTTTGCTCTCTCTCTCTCTCTCTCTCTCTCTCACACACACACACACACACACACACACACACACATACACACATATACACACAAACAAACACACGCACTCTCTGCCAGAGATAATCTGATTTCTACAAATTTCATCCTAATTTTTGGTTAAGGGGGAAGAATAGAAGAAATAATACTGGAAAAACTGAAGTAAAACTCCCAGCAGGTGGGTAAGGATGAAAGGTAACATAAAGACCAGTCATCAGCCAGGTGGTGGTAGCACACGTCTTTAATCCCAGCACTTGGGAGGCAGAGGCAGGCAGATCTCTGTGAGTTCAAGACCAGCCTGGTCTACAAGAGCTAGTTCCAGGACAGGCTCCAAAGCCATAGAGAAACCCTGTCTCAAAAAACCAAAAAAAAAAGAAAGAAAAAAGAACAGTCATCATAAAGATGAGTTGATGTGGGAGGTCCTTCTGCCTATGTGTTGCTTTTATTGGCTAATGAATAAAGAAACTGGCTTGGCCTGATAAGGTAGAGTAGAGCTAGGTGGAAAAAACTAAACTAAATGCTGGGAGAAAGAAGGTGGAGTCAGGAGAAGCCATGTAGCCTGCTGGATGCTGGAACTTTATCCAGTAAGCCACAGCCTCCTGGTGATACACAGATTAATGGAGATGGGTTAATTTAAGATATGAGTTAGCCAGAAATACACTTAAGCTATTGGCCAAACAGTATTGCAAATAATATGGTTTCTGTATGATCATTTTGGGGTTGAGCAGCCAGGAACAAACAAGCAGCCCTCCTACTACAAATTGGCACACTAACATGGTCAACTAAAGTCCACTTAAAACTTGAGAGAGTTTAGGAAGGAATTCTAGGGGAGAGACAGAGAGTTAAACACGGCTTAACTTCATGCTTTTTTAAAGAGAGGTTTTCCTGATTCAGCAGTAGCAGGAACAAAAAGTTACACGGTTTTGAAATAGTGGCTTTCTGGACCATGCTGGCGGCATAAACTCTGGCTCTTTCAGGATGCTAGGCGGTCGGGAAATGAGCTCGCAGCTCCCTACAACAAAGAGTCTACTTTCATGGAGCAGTCAGAGATTCATTGACAGTGGGGCAATGTGGATGCTGATTTTTAAGAATCCGTGAAAGAATCCATGCATATACATACACAGCCCCCACACCAGATCTCTACGGGTCAAGAAAGCCGTTTCCTCAGCTCTTCTCTTCCCCACTTCTTCCCCTTCAGAGAGATCTGGAAACAGACTGGAGAGTCAATAACACTACACAAACACACACATGAAGACAACAAAACATGTGATACATGAAGGGTTGTGTGGCTAAAGTAATACCACACAAAGACTATTTGGAGATCTAGGACACTAGTAGAGTTGAAGGGGAATAAAAAAATTGTATCATCCAGAAGACTTAGTTGTCTCCTGGGCAAGCACCTGCTAAGAAAGTGTCAAAGTAAGAAAGCCAAGAAGAGAATGAAAAGAAAAATGCTTAAGAAGCCATAAATTTGAAAAGTTTAGCATGTCTCTGAGTAATTGATAAATCAAATAGACAAAAAGAAATGATACAGAAGGTATAAATGATATTAATTCCATCATTAATTGACATTTCAGAAAAAAATAGTGAATATGTACAACATCAAAAACCTATGAATTAGTTTCAAATGTGTAAGCACTTGCTGAAGAGGATATGAAATACATGTTCTCAAACTACAATAGTATAAAATTAAACATGGACCATAGTAAAACATGTTAGAAATCTCCAAAAACTCAGAATATTAACTAAATTAAATATCTATCTACAATTGAACAACAAATGAGTCAAAGAAGAAAGCAAAGAGAAAATATGAAGTGAACAATAATGAAACATAACATCAAACTTTAATTTTTATGTGTAAAAATTTAACTCAGAGTGAAAAGTTAAAGCAGTGCTTGCTAGCGTGTAATTAATTAATATATCTGTCAGAAAATTAGAATGGTGTGATCAACCAATAATCAAAGTTGCTTTTCAGAAGCCAGTAGTAGAATATACTGAAGAAGCCAGGACAATAAGAAAAAAAACCATAAGCCCAAAGTAAAAGATAGAAAATAATATCATAATAGAATGAATGAAATAGGAAAGAGGCAGATAGAGAGAAAATCAATAGTCCAGAGCTATCATTTAAAAGAGAATCATTAAAATTGATACTTAGCAAAGCTTATCAAAGAATGTATAGCTTTCAGGTGATAAAGCCTCGGAAAGAGAAAATGGGACAAGTTCTCCCTCATGTGCAGATCCTAGCCTGTAATGTACATGTTTATAAGCCAACAGCTGTGAGTGTGCGTGTGGTAACATCTACAGAAAAGACAAAGGGTAACAATAGATGGTGAAGGAAGGGGTGCAGCCAGAACCACTCATGAGCCCTGAGTGGTGGACAAATGCACAAAAATGTAACTGAGAGTGAAATTCTGTGGCTTCAGAATGGCCATTCCGAGTGTCCATAAGTTCACCGAAATGCAGAGTCTGGGAACAGGTGTGTGTTTCAGTGCCTAGCTTGATCTGGCACTGTGAGTTAACTGCAATAAAGTGGTTTTTTTTTTTAAAAAAAAAAAGGTCAAAGAAAGGAAAGAAAGATAGAGTGGGAAGGGAGGAGGAGGGAGAAGAAGAAGGAAGAGAGAAGGGAAGGGGAGGAAGGGAAAAATTGAAGAGTGTAGCAATAGATTTCATTACAGATTGGTATCTGTAGGCATTGATATCTAGTTTTAATTTTTCTGAGATATAATTACATTTTTTTCTCCTTCCCTTTCCTCCCTCTAAACCATCCCATGTGCTCACTCTTGCTCTCTTTCAAACTCCTTTCCCCAAATGTTGCCACATGCTATGTGTATGTGTGCATGCATGCTTACGTGTGAGGGTGCATGGTTGTGCATGCATGTTTGTGTGCTTGCATGCATGCATGTGTGTGTGTCCAATTATACAAATACAATGTGACTTGTATGTATATGTTTTCAGGGCTGGCCATTTGCTATAACCAGTTGGTGTGCTCTTCCCTGGGAAAGACTCTTTCTCCAGCTCTCAGTATTCCTTGGTTGCCTGAAGTTCTTCGTTTACTATTGAGGCCTCCTGAGCTCCACCCCCACCTTGTCCACATTAGCACATCCCTTGGTGTTGTCCCTGTTTTGGCAGCAACTTTGGCTGCTTATCAAGAACTGTGGAGGGTCTGACAAGTCAGGAACTCTGAAAAGTTACTTCAAGTTATGCGCCATCCACGGCGCTCATCTCCTCGAGTTCCATGGTGGCAGCTGCCCAGGTGATTGTTATATAAGAGTTAAGCTTAGGCCTAAGAGATGCCAGGGACAGCAAACAAAACTTCCTGACCTTTGCCTTAGAGGGGGCTATGACTTTGTTTTCCTATACAGAAAATAATCCTTCCCTCTGTGCCAGGCAGAGCAAATGACCTCTGTCTTCAAGAACACTCCCGACACAAACATCTTGAAAAGGCGATCTTGGGAGAAGGTACTCAATCATGTCATCTGGACAAATTCCTTAACAAAAAAGTATAATTTACAAGAAATGACACAAAACTTAAAACAAAAAAAATGAAATAACTAGTTACCAAGTGCATAAATCTATCAGTTGTCAAGGATCTATGGAAACCACAATGAGGGTTGTTTTACAACCATTTGGGATGGGTGAAACTTTAAAGACTGTTATTACAAGCCAAGACACAGACTGTCCATAAATTCCAAATGAAGAGTGCAGCCAGCTTTCAGGGGTGGAGAGAACTCCGTTCAGTGTCTAGTGCTTAACAGGGCTACAACAAGGTAAGAAAATCAGCTTCCTCAGACAATTCCACATTCAAGTTCATCACGTAGCTGCCAAACTCAGTGTTGTAAAGTTCAATGCTTACCTCTTCCAAGGTAGTTAGCCGAAATGAAGGAGTTCCAGACCTTATTGATTTGACCAGTACTAATCAGAATGTTCCTTTGGTGATTTGTTTTTGTATTTTGTTTGGTTTCTCTCAGGGTGCAATCCCTGCTAGGACAGCACCCACACTCTAGTGCGTGCTGAGCAAGGATGTTTCCGTTCGGCTCCACACTGAACACACCGAAATACCTCTGGCATTTGAGACAGTGTCTCACTGTGCAGCTTAGTCAGGCTCTGAACTCACTATTTGAGCGCCACCATGATGGCGTTTCTTGTTTTTCTCAATGACACAGGGTGCATTTGTCAATTGATAACAAGATAAGGGATCTTGCTCCCTACAAAGACCTTACTCCAGTGCTGTGGCTTTCGGCGGGAAGACTGGGGTTGTTGCTGTTGAGGTCCATGCCCGACCCACAGTGAGTGGACTTCTTCCCCCGTGGTCACTAAGACACCAGGGGACATCTTTACACCTTTTACTGGGACAGACAGTTCTGGTCCACCTTAATGCACATTTAGAGATGTGAGGGGGAATGTCACGTGACAGAATAATCCTACTGGCATTTTAGTTATATATCAGAGACACTAAGTATCCCACAGTATATGGAAGCCCCCACAAAACCGGATTGTTCCTACCCAGATGCCAGCAGCGCTCTGCCTGAATCCCTCGGCTACCATAACAAAGTACCCTTGACCGGATGCTGGAAATAACAGCGATTTCTTTTCACCAGCTCTGGAGGCTGGAAGGTTCAAGCTCAAGGTTCTGTCAGAGTTCTGTTTCTAGCGAGGTCTCACTTTCTGGCTAATGGTGGCCTTCTCTGCCATCAGGGACTTGAGAGAGGAAGACCCGTGGCTCTCCTTACCAAAGCAATAATATCACTCTTGAGCCATCCCTCACCTGATTGATTCCTTAATTACATAGTAACAGTGGGACTGAGAACCCTGTATACGATTGACTGAAAAGGGGACACAAGTCAGTACCCAATTTGTTAATATTTAGATCAGCAAAAGGTGAGCCCTTGCAGGTAAGCGTTACATCAGGACACTGGCACTAACGCTGGTCCTTCAGGATGTAAACAACACCTTGGGGATCCATCTAACCGCCTGACTGTGGGGTTGGAATCCTTTATTTTTCCAGCTTCATTCTGACCAGATCCCCAAATAGCTCAGTGTGTTTCCAATTCCATTCCCACCTCAACCTCTATGTATTGCATGCTAAGAAGTCTCTTTTGATTTTAGCCTAAGAGATGACTTACCTTACCCTTAGAAGGTTCAGCTCCCATGGATCTTTGCAACATTTTCTCAACCACCCTCATCATGTCATAGTTAATTCACTCCTATTTTGAATTGTAAGCAAATATTATAAACCATCTCTCCTGCCGGGGCTTGAACTCTTAATTGGCAGCATTTTACAGCCACAAACTGTGTGCTCAGCAAATACTTCTTCAGTTTCATTCAAATCTAACTTATGCCCATTGTGACAACATATATTTTATCCCCAATTCCATCTTGTGTTTTTTATTGATTCCTCTTATTAAGATTTAGCACGAATACCACTTTGTACATTCACTTCTCTCCACATTCTTTTGATATTGTTAGATAACCACTTTTTAAAGTGATTACTTCTTCCCTAATGGATAGTTACTTATGTAAGCAATAGATAAATGCATTCCATTTCTTTTAAAATCTTTCATATAAATAAATATGAATAAAATATAAATATAAATAAATACTTTTATATAAATAAATACTCTAAATCATAATCTTAGGTAAGACTTTGGTCCTCGAAACTCCCTCCTACCAAAGTGTCAGCAATACCAGTAAAGAACCTCTCAATAAAAAATGTTGACTTGCCCAAAATCTATGGTGATAACCTTGCCGAAAATTTTACCATATTTATGCAAAAAATAAAATGAAATTCATAGTTTCCAAAGCAATGAGGAGTTCCTGCTACAAATCTCAGGCTTTCTGATTGGAGCAAAATTTGGTATCTTCCAAGATAAATTAGACTAGTGGTGCACACTAGCGACCTGAGCAAGAACCCAGACAAATCGTGAGAGTTTTAACAGACGCTTACACATTGCATGGTGCAGGAACTATTGGTGTGGAATACTCACCATAGAGCCATAGCAAACCTGTGCTTGCCTGCCCCAACCCAAAGCACACCTGTCTTTCCAATCTGAACTATCAACCAGACATGGAAAGCCACATTTTTCATTTTTTTTGTAGACATAAAATACATGAGTGAAATAAGATTTAAATTTCCCTTTACTTTTCAATGCCACATACATAAATTTTGTTGTTGCTAATTAGCTCATCCATTCCAGGTGGTAGTACCTTCCTCATCTGGGCAGGCAATGTCTTAAGAAAAGGCAGATTCCCCAGGAAGAGAAATGTGCATCACCAGTCCCTAACACATAAAAGATGTATGTTGAAAATCAAGGTCCATGCCCAAATGTGCAATGTATTTTTATCTTAAACCCACTCCAACATAAGAAATATGGTTTCAACTAGATTGAAGATTTTTCTTCTCTTAAGAAATGTGATGGTTGCCAGCTAGAGAAGGAGTTTCCAGAATTCTTCTCCCAATGCTTAACAGATGAATTTATTGGATGAAAAGTAAGAGCAAATCCAAGCTTCTCTGGAAGAATGCCAAACTTAGCAACAGTGACATCAATAAGTGTCACATGGAAACACGCATAAAAGATGGGGGTGGGGGAACGAAGCAAACACAAAACCACTAAACCGACAGCAACATCAAGCACATCTTACCGTGATGGACCCCTGGAGTCAGGGCAGGAGACTTGCTCATCCGTCAGCACTCTGGGGGCTCATCAGGCGAACCCTAGGAATGAAGGAATGAAGAATGGAATGCTCAAGAACACAGCCCGCCAGCCTTTCCACTCTCTGGGGAGACTGAGGCTTCTCCATCCTGTCACAATAGGCCTTCTTTATAGAATTATGCAGACTTCCTACTTCCTGGAAGCTTCAAGAGAAATCCCCCAAAATTGGAGATCATGCAAGTATCTTCATATTGAAATAATAGAAACTTTCTTTGTGGCAGGAGAATGCAAGGAGTTGGGCATAAAATCCTGCTTCTCCCTGTTCTAAAGTCAAAGAGCTGACAATAGATAGCTCTCCCAAAGCCATTCTCTCTGCTAGTTTCTAGTCCTACAGTAGAGATCACCAAGAGTCCACATTTTCAGAGAGGACAGGACTCTTTGGAACAAGATTTGGTTTAGAGGTGTTTTCTTAAGAATCAGCAAGCTCTCTTTAGGTAGGGTGACTTCTCTCGAGTTCCATGACAATTCTAAAGTTCCCACAAGGACACTGGATTCTTCACAGACACAAGCTGTACAATTTCTTTCACTAGGGTAGTGTTAGACTGGTGTGATCTTAATGATTCATTGAACATGCTTTCATACCCACTCTGAACTGGCCGTGACTCTGATCTCAGCTTCTTAAGTGAGTCAACCTTGCAGTCTGGGAACTACACTCCTGACTCTTTTCTGACTTCTTAAATGTGGCATTGTGCAATTAGACTCCTGTCCATTTGGTTCACACTAATCTGGGGCTTTGTTCCTTTTAGAAACTGTAAACAACTTTTTACAAGTAACGTTGTCATTTAATCTTCTCTGCCACTTTATCCAGAGCATGTGAATGCTTTCCAAGAAATAGGCTCTGGCTGGGGTAAAAAGTCCATACGCTGAAGAGCTGGGCCAAAGTCAGTGTGAGACAAACAGGCCCTTAACCTTCATTTCACCTCTGCCCAGCTCAGGGAACAGGCCCAGGACACACACACACCACATATATATAATTTCCCAGTCTTCGCAAACGGCAAAGTCCATAGCTTTTCTAATGGAACACGCTCACACTCACACAATGCCTTCCCTGTCTTCATTTGCAAATGTCTGCCATTTGCTTTTCTACGCGTGCATGTGCGCACACACACACACACACACACACACGCTTTCCCAGTCTTCACAAGTGTCTAAATCATTAGCTTTTCTAATGGAAGCTTCCAGTCCTTATTCTCAGACTGAGTTAAACTGAGTTAGTTGGCTAGCTTGGCTGCAGGAACAGTTGGTACGGAACCTTTGAGAACTCAACTTGGAGAAGATCACAGACCACATAGACCCGAACAACAGAGGCGAGTGACTGGCCAGGCTGTGCCAATTCTCTGAGTATCGTCTGACTGAGGAAAGCCAATCTCATGGACTCCATCAAGGCGTTTTTTCAATATCCCAAGATTCTTACATGCATAAATTAATCAGTCCTGCTCACCGTGGGGTTAATCAAACTGCAGGACTGGGTGAGACCAGCTTCAGCGTGGTCCTACTTCAAGCTACAGCTCTGCATTGGAAGGTGCTGCTGTACAGAACTCCCTTTGGCACCATGATGCTGGGGGACCCCAATGCTAGCAGATGGTATATAGAATCACCCCTTCTTGTGGTCAAGGATCCACATAATTGATGGAAAAAATGAAGAAGAACTTGCATTTTTAACTTTAAAAATAAGAACTTCCTGAAGTAAATCTTGAAGACCTCTAACATGGTGGTAAGCTAGTTCATTCCCACACTGTTTCCTCCACAAGGTACAGCTTAGGCAAGAATGACTGGCATCAGATGAACTCCCATGCCAAACACTACGCCGTGAGTGGAAACAAATGCTTCTTGTACACTGAAGCCTCCCACTGTGCCTGACACTTTGTTCACTTTGGATGTATCCCCATGGAGATCTCAGACACCGTTGTCTAGTGAGTTTCCCTTGAAGGCAGTGCTGGTGGAGAACGCACTATGCAGAGACCAGTACCCCTGCTCCCCACCAATGAGTTGCCCTGGTTTGTTCATCGTTTGAGTGGAAGTGGGTCTTAGAGGCTTCATTTAATGCTTTGATTTTGAAATTAAGAGAACTGAAGTTGAGAAACAAAAATGATTTTTCTCCAGGCATAAAATTAGCTAATGAGATGTAAAGAGGCATTTAAATAAACCAGACAGGCCAAAACTAAGGAGGAATTGGTGGCAGGCAGGAGAGGATGAATGGAATGCTGGAGGAAAAGCATAAAATTAGAGAGAAAGTGACTTAATTTAAAGAAATAAGGCCAGGCAAGTAAAGACAGTATCTATCACATGTCTGCCTCCCTCTCTTTATCTATCTACCCACCCATCCATCCATACCTGATCCATCCATCCACCCATTCATCCATCCATCCACCCATTCATCCATCCATGATCCATCCATCCATCCATCCATCCACCCATCCATCCATTCCTGGGCTATAATGAAAGAGTTCTTCTGTCTTCTTCCAAAGTCATGGCATATATCTTATAAATTCTTCTTTTCCGGAATTACAGAAACTATCAGCTTGTCTCTTCCCCTGAGCCTTTCAACATGCATTGGCCTATAGTCAACACTCTACAGCTTCCTCATCCACAAATTCAACCAGTCTTGGATAAAAAAAAATATTTGGAAACAAGTACACCTGTGGGGAACACGCACAGAAACTTTCTCATCTTAATTCCACGAGCTACAGCCCAGACTAGCAGCGGTGTGCCGAGCAGTCGTGCTCCATTAGGTATTCCGAGTAATCCAGAGACGATGTAAACTCTGGGGGAGGATGTGTCTAGGCTGTGCACAAAAGCTACATCACTTTCTAAGAGGGACTGGAATAGCTGAGGATTTGTTTTTGGCAGAGTGCTCTGAAATCAACCCCTTAAGGATGCTGAGAGATGACAATAAAAGTGAACGGGGGCCAGGTGTTTGGTAACATAGACCACAAAGCAAGGGAGATGGGCTAGCCTCCTATGTCGGGAATGCGACAAGACTGTTACGGTGGCTTATCTCATGTCCATAATGTGGTCTCACCTCTGGCCCTTGTTTTGCTATCTTGTATCTGTTTTCTCATATATAGACTAAAGTTTACTCCATGAGTCTCCCCTCACCCCACCACTCTCTCCTTCTCCTAGAATGGCCATAAACACCATACTGGGAATAAGAGGGCTTTTAGCACTTTTACTTCCTAGGATTGATCCAAGAATACATAACAGGAAAGAATGAGTTATGGAAATACAGATGAATATTGTCATATATAGTTATATATTTTTAGTAAACAGAAACAAAAAAAGTGACCTTGAGTTGGCAATCATTCTGTCTTTTCTGAGTTTCCCAAATCAACAGATTCAGAGGCTAAAACAGCTAACTGGTTAGTACTAGTAAGACTGTATTCAACAATACGGGTTCAAGTTCAGGCCAAATCAGCTTCTTCACAGTCCTCCCTAAACCATACACACCCAGTGACTTCAAACGGACACAGCAGGTACCCTCTACTAACTGCACAGAAGACCCTGGGATTGATACCTCATCCTTTTCGTACAGAGATAAAGTGAATGAGGTCCCCAGAACATGCAGCGCACACATTGGCTCCCCAGCTACGGGTCAGGGGATGCCTGATCTTCTTCATTAACAAAACCAGAGGATAAATGATACTTCTTCTATTGTGTGAAGGAGTCAATAGAAAGAGGGGCTCTCCTTCTCCTCCTCCTCTTCCTCCTTCTTTTCTCCCCCTTGCCTTTTCCGTCTTCTTACCCAAGACAGGTTGGATTTTCTATTTTGTCACAAAGAATGAGAAGTGAAAGGTAGAATGTTTTGCTCCTAGAAACGCCTCTCAGCGGCTCTGCTGTGTGGAAGGCTATGGTTGCAGCCTGACGGTGTGCTAACTTTACCCACCGCTGCGTCCTAGGCAAGACACCCTGCTTAGCGACTCAGAGGCAACAGAAATGATGAAGTAGAGCTGCTGCCCTAGGCTGATCAAGACATAGAAGCTAGCATTGCACTGGTTATGTGGAACTATTCCAAGAGATCAAACGGTAGTTGCTGAGAGACTCCATCACTCCCTACATGGTTAACTGGGATTCGGAAGTGAGAGAGTCTTTTTATAACTTTGACAGATAAAGAGGGCAGATCTTCACAATATTGAGGAGGAAGCAGCTGCATATTTTGGCAGCCATTGAGAGAAGAGTGAATATATGAAATATAGCTGCAAGAATATAAAGGAAGAATCTAAATAGCCAAGGCAGGGTATGCAGGGAGTCTCCATCCTGTGTGCTTTCTCAGAGGTGTTGCATTGAAAAGCAGGAAGAGGGGACCAAGGAGACAGGGAGAACAACTAAGGGCTTGGAACAGTGAGTACTGAATTGAGGGAAAACTTTACTGAGAGACACTTAAAGAGTAATCGGAGAAACAGACTGAAGGTCCAGAAAGGGCAGCAAGTCTGGAGCCTGCGACAGAGAAGCACAAGGAGAGGCCACCTCCTATATCACACTCTTAATGGACCGAGAAATCTGCTGCGCTCTTAGCTCAGAGCCAATTGCTGTGCATGAGATTCCGACTAGTCCAAATGACTGTCAGACTTCAACTTCCCGCTTTAAACTAAGAGTGCATGATCCTTGCACGGTGATTGCAGCTTCGGGGCCATCATGCTCACTCACTGGGAAGCTGTGCCCAAGAGTTTCCCATAGGATTCTAAGGAAGGCTGGATTAGCAGCTTCCCTCTGGTCCCGCCCGCCTCCTCTCCTAGCTCATTCCCAGAGGACACTGGCCACCACTTCCCTGCTCTCTCTCCCCTACTTGGTGGGTCCACCCACCCACCCACCCAGCCAGCATGACTGCAGAGAATTCATGCTTGGTGTAAATCTAACAGTCTCTGTGACATTAGGACGACTCTTTGTCCTTCAGCTGGCCACTTCTCTCTCTTGGGGAGCTGCACACAGTAATCTATATATAGTCAGGTTGAGAATGACCCGAAAAACTGTCACTGCGCTCTGAAATCAAAAAGCATCTCAAGTCCCAGTGGATGAAAGCAGTGCTCATTACTAGGAGATTAGAACTCTGGGCTGTGACTGAGGAAGGAGTGCTTCGTCAGGATGTGAGACTCCAAGCTCCTATGATGTCCACTGGCACAGAGCCTTCTCTGCGAGGCAGCCAGGTGGAAGAATGGGGAAGAAGACTGATCAAAATATTCTGGACTATCTTTTGGAAGGAAACGAAAGTTTAATGAGACTCTTGGAAATGCCGTAAACGTTGCTAGCTAATTTTGCATATTCCATCTCATTAGAGCTTGCCGCTACCACCTTCGTTTGAAATGTATGTGGGCTCGGGATCAGAGCCACTCCCTCCCGTTTCCACCGCTGGTCTGAGGCAGAACCGGAACCCTTGTTTCAGACTATGGAACTCTAAATTTGCTTTCTCAAGATCGTCTCAACTTGGAAAAGCCCAGGGAAATTCTGGTGTGGGCTCTAGATTAAAGCCCTCCACAGCTGAGGTGTGGCAGGGACGCTCCTCAGCGCCCTAAGGGCTGTGTAGGAAGAAGCCCACAGCTAATAGCACTGACTACGTGAAACCCGAAAGTTTCCTAGTAAAGCCCAGGGCAAGGCAGGGATTCCTGCTCTCTCCAGATCTGTTCAGCCTAAAGCTGGAGGCACTAGCAAGAACAGTGGAACTGCAAAAGAGCAGAGGTACCAGATCGGGGGTAGGGGGTGGGGGAGCATCATATAGGTGATAGGATGTCACATGTAAAAAAATACACATTACAAAATAACTTATTACTAAGTGAATTCAGTGAAGTGTCAGGATACAAAATCAATAGACAGACTTGGTAGAATTTTTAAATGCAAATAACAACCTAACTGGAAAAAAATAAGGATCAGTCCAGTTCGCAGTAGCATTGACAAATAAAGCAATAAAGAATGACTTAAAACAAGGGCATGAACAATCTCTATACTGAAAACTATGACTTGGGTGAAAGAAACTGAGGGAGAAGACGTAAATAAGTGAGGAAATATCCCAAACCCACAGAGTGAAAGAATTAATGTCATTAAAATGTGCACAAAGCCGTATTCAGAATCAAAATCCCAGTGTCATTCTTTATAGAAATGAAAAAAAAGCAATCCTTACATTCTAAGAAAAGAGTTCAAACCACCTAAATAATTCTGAAAAAGCAAATGAACTTGGTGATATTGGGGGCCTTGGTTTTAAATTACATTACAAACCTATAGTCATCAGTACAGTATGGCATGGCAATTAAGAGTAGACACACAGCACAGTGGAGCCGCATTAGAGAGCCCAGTGATGACTGAACACTGTAGTGAGCTGGTTTGGGTCAGATCACCAGGAAGATATATGAGGAATGAGATTGGGAAGGGTGGCATGTGTGAGCGACACCATGTGGTGCATGTGTGGAGGAGTTAGGGAGATGACTCAGAGAGTGATGGCGCTTGCCACCAAGACTGAAGACCTGAGTTGGGTCCCTAGGATCACATGGCAGAAAAGAGAAATGGTTGGAATTCAATGAGCAGGGCTGTTTCAAAGGACAGGCACTCGCCGTGGGTGTTGCTGGTATCAAAAACAGTGTTTATTTTTGGAGTGAAAACAGGAAGATTCTAGAAAGAGGCCCATTCAACTAAAGAACAAATCATTTTAAGGTCCTCATTGAATAGATAGTAAAGATCTCTTGTGTGCCTGTGTGTGTGTGTGTGTGCGCGCACGCGCCTGTGTGTAGCCCAGAGGACATCAACTGTATTTCTTCAGTTGCTGCAGCCTGCCTTGTTTTTTTGAAACAGAGTCTCTCATGACCTGGAATTCACAAGCTGGGCTGGCTGGCTGGCTGGCTGGCTGGCTGGTTGACTGTCTGGTTGTCTGTCTGGCTGTCTGGCTGGCCCCAGGGATTCTCTTGCTTCTGCCTCCCATGCTGGAATTATAATTGTTTATCATAACATGCCTTCTGTTTTCCTCAGTCTATATTCTAAAGGATCATGCTCAGTTCCTCACGCTTACAAGGCAAGCACTTCTCTGACAGGGCCACTTCCTGTCTTTGAAATCTCTGGGTTTGCTGTTCGGATTGGGAGGAGGTAGTGCTGTCCATCTAGGACATGGACATTTTGTTTTGGTGGAGATTGTTCTGGTGCTCAGATTTGTAACACAGCTTCCAACTTAAATTCTCATCACAGTGATGTTTCTTTTTAATAACTATGAATGATATATACATTTGAAATGAGCTCAAATCAAAAAGTTTTTGAAATTCTCCCAGTGCTCCAATCTGAAATAAGAAATAACAAAATGAATTCACTGCTGTTTTATTTCTCAGAAGTTTAGTTCCGAGCAATTTTTAGCTCAGAAATGTTCAACACCAAAAACCATCATTCCGTCTCTTCCTCTTGTCTCCCCATGCATGAGAAAGTCCATTCGCTGTCTGCTTCCTCTACCTGTGTACGCAGCGGGAGGCCAGCCCCCTTCTCTCATCACTCATGAATGGCTGCCCGTCAAGCCTGGGATACTGTTGCTCATCCTGAGAGGAAAGCACCCTACCTTTGCTCAACAGTACTAGAATTATTTTGTAAGACACAGGACGCTGACAACCACCACTTCAGTGTCTGCTTCCCAGAGGAAAAGGCCGTTCAGAACGGTGGGTTCTGTGAGGTGTTGCTTCGGGTCTGATGGGCAAGTCCAGCCCACTTCAGCTTCCCACAGACACAGGTGGAGAGGCAGAGAAGTTGAGGCATCTCCGCTTTCTTTTCCTGGGTCCCTTTTGTGTGCCCCAAAGCTGTTCTCAAGGATAGTTTGCTCCTGCCACACAAAGCGTAGACAGTCTCCACAATCATTGCAGACTAAAGCTGCAAGTCTTTACCCAGATACCGGTGTGACAATAGCTACAGTAACCAGTAAAACTCAGGGCCTCCCCCAAATACGGGTGTGACAATAGCTACAATAACCAGTAAAACTCAGGGCCTCCCCCAAATACCGGTGTGACAATAGCTACAGTAACCAGTAAAACTCAGAGCCTCCAGGGAGGGAGTCATCAGTAGTCTGCAATGTCATGTTAAAATAGGTTAGGCAGGTGTTTATTCATGCTTCTTTATAGGCCAAAATAATTTCACATTCTCAACTCTGTCTCCCGTAGACTGGAAATGGTTATGGGCTGTCTCCAAGACTGCACGGCATATTAGAGCTGCAGGGGACCAGAGCTCAGCCCCTCAAGACATCTCACAGTGCCCAGGCCAGGCAAGTATGTAGTATGTATGCAAATCTGCATTGTGGGAGTGCACGTGTGTGCAGGTGAGTGTGTATGTGTGGACAATGCATGTGGAGGCCTGAAATTGGTTTTGGGCATCTTCCTCAACTGCTGTCTACTTTTATAGAGGAAGGGTCTCTTACCTAACCCAGAGCTTGCGGGTGCCAGCTAGTTATCTGGCCAGCTTGCCCTTGGGAGCAGTGCCCAGCCTCCACTATCTGAACATGAAGAATGCAGGTAGACACCATGCCCTTCCAGGCTTTATACTTCTTGTGGCTTTCATAGCAAGTTGTTGATCCCTTAAACCATCTTCTTCATCCCTCAAATCTCTATACTTAAATTTTTACACTCATTCTTGTTTTTAAGAACCAGTCTTAGCGTTCTTAAATAGCAAATACGTATAGGCAGTTTTGAGACTTATCACCAAGATGCCCTCTTAGAGGACCAGAGTGTGAATACTGACAAGATGCCCTCTCAGAAGACCAGAGTGTGAGTACTGACAAGATGCCCTCTTAGAAGACCAGAGTGTGAGTACTGACAAGATGCCCTCTTAGAAGACCAGAGTGTGAGTACTGACAAGATGCCCTCTTAGAAGACCAGAGTGTGAATACTGACAAGATGCCCTCTTAGAGGACCAGAGTGTGAGTACTGACAAGATGC
>JAQHUG010000103.1:5284730-5322663 GCA_028555095.1 Dicrostonyx torquatus | reverse complement strand
GCTATTTGTGGCTATCGTGAAAGGTGATGTTTCTCTGATTTCCCTCTCTGTTTCTTTATCCTTTGTGTATAGGAGGGCTACTGATATTTTTGAGTTGATCTTGTATCCTGCCACTTAACTGAAGGCATTTATCAGCTGTAGAAGTTCCTTGGTAGAGTTTTTGGGATCGCTTATGTACACTATCATATCGTCTGCAAATAACGAAAGTTTGACTTCTAAAAATTGATATCAATTTTTAAGAAGATTTTATTTATTCTTATGTTTTTGGGTGTTTTGCCTGCATGTATGTTTGTGTGAGACCAGAAGAATGTTTCAACTTCCTTGGAACTGGAGTTACAGATAGGTGTGAGTTGCCATGTGGATGCTGGAAATCAAGCCCAGGTCCTTCCAACCACTGAATCATCTCTCCAGACCAACATCTGTCTTATTTCTTCTATACTTCCCAGAATTTCAAGAGTTATTCGTTACATATCAACAAACGCATCCCTTCCTTTTCTATTCTGAATAACGGAGAACTTTGCAAATGTCCATGTGAACACAGTAACATGGAACTGAGGATTGTTCCTTATTCTGTTCTCTCCAGCCGGCTGCAGTTCTTCAAGGTGCAGACAACTAAAGTTTCACACATTCTCTAACCCAGATGATGTGAGACAAATGGAAAGGATAGCAAATAAGATCTGAGATCTCAGAATGCATATTTTCAAGTTCACACTGCCTCTGAGTGCCAGTGCACAGCATCACTTCTATAGTATTGACGACATGAACATGAAAATATGGCAATTAGATATGATACTTGAGCCCCGAAATCCCATGGGATTCCACTTGATCAAGTATGGTCCATGTTGAAACTTTCAAAATTAGAAATGTCTTTGAATATATTGAAACTCTTCTTTTCCATGCTGATAAAAAAAATAAATGAACTTAGTACTAGATCGTGGCTATAGTCAAAGGAGACATTCAGTTTTCAGCAGATGTGTGTTCTAACCAGCACTTCTTACACATGGAGTTTGCACACTGGCTCAGTGTTTGTAAAACGGAGTTTATTACCAACAAGGTCCCTGAGAGATTGGACCTCAGGGTTCATGGGCAGAGGCAGGTATTCAATGAGAGTGCATTATTTTCAGAGAATATTACTTTTAAGATGCATCAGTGGATTTAGCAAAATGTTTAGCAGCACAGATTGAGAAGGGCATTCTAGAGAGCCTGATTTTAGTGAACATCCAATTCTTTCCCTTTCGGAGTTTTATTTCTTCTGCTCTGGATAGAAGCTGAAGTGGTCATACCACAATTCAATAAAAAGGAAAACTCTTGGGAAATAGGCTTGAAAACTTAATCTACTGAAAAGCTTACAAATCACCCCACTGGTTATTTAATCTAGATTGTGCCAAAGTAGTTATTTAGGTAGACTATTGTTCATGGATTCTCATTGGCTTGCTTAATAGGTATATAAGATACAAGCCGGAGTGCTCACAGACGGAGAGCTGCAAGGAAATAAACCCACAAGACATCAAGGACACTGACAGCGCTGGGATAGAGACATGGCTGTCTAAATGGGGATCTGCAAGATGTTAGGACTTTGAGTCCTTTAATTCAAGACTTGGAAGCATCTTGAAAGTTTTTGAATGGAAAGGCTCTGAGATGGTTCTCACCCCTATCTGACTCTACCTACTTCTAGACAAGTCCTCATGCTAGGTATCGTTTTCCTAAGCTTTCACACTGGGGGATCATATTCATTCGAATCCTTTGAGACACAATGAGAAAGATTCCGGTTCAAAGTGAGCTGATTTTTGAAAGAGACTTTATAGGTTTCCACAGTTGAGAACAGTATGCCAGCACCAGGCACAGCAGATGGGGGAGCTAAAGAGGTCAACGGGAGGACTTGGCAGATCTGCAACAGTTACCTCTGCTCTGACCACCTTCTCCCTCTGTGACAACAAGGTTTGCTCCTTGCATCCCGGATTTCTAAATCCTGAAAATTCCAAGCAGAGCAACAATAATGAAATTGCATTTCATCATAATTTAAAAATAAGGCTCCAGAATTGTGTTTCATGGATTGCTTTTTTTTGGTTTTTGACCCCATCTTCCAAACACATAGGGTGTGATGGTGAGCACAGAAGCTGCTCTCCTGTGAAACACGAGACACAGTCAGAACAAAGACTGTGGGGAAGGGGAAGTTGTAAGGGAAGACCAAATATCAGCTACAGAGGAAGGGCTTGCAGGGACCCCCAAAATGGATGTCCACTAGAGTGTAGACACTGCTGACTCCTAGGAGTATCCCAACACTTCCATGGCTAAGACAAACTCTTGGAACCTTTCCTTTATTAGATAAAAAAATTATTAACAAAAATGACTGGCAATTTTCTCAAGTGTCATAACTAATAAAAAAATACATTCATAGTCTCTTAACTTGCAATCCCAAGTTCTGCCTCATTTCAAGGGTTCTAATCACCACTATTACAAGGGATTCAGGAGAAAAGGATTCAGCTCTGTGAATGCTATCTCTCCAGGCAAGTGTCATAATGAAGACCGCTCCTGTGTTCCTTCTGGAGACGCTCTTAGGAACCCCTGAGAACCTCTATAGCCAAGTCAGGGCAGAGGTGGATTATCTGACTTGTTTCTGAGCATGTCACACACAGCACCTGTCCACAGTCTAGATGAGCATGCTTTGAGTTCTCAGTTTGGATGTCTAAGAACACACTCATGGTTGCCATAGCAACTGCCGAGAGGTGACTCCTTATGTGTGGCAATGAGGATACTGTTTCTTTCTCTTGGTCCCTAGGGTAGGAGAGAGTGCGGGGTGGTTTTCTTTCTCAAGCTTTTTAGATAATAATGTGAAGCCACTGTTAGGATCCCTAGCATAACCCTTTCAAGTTTATTAAGACAGGTTTGACTGAGTTCAAATACTTCGTTCAATTCCACATATCTCCATTCCACTGCAGAAAGCCCCATAGTCTCTATTTAAAATTGCAATATGATTATGACTTTTATTCCCTTCTCAAAGGACTGTGTCCACTCCGGCACATCAGCTTTCCAAGCTGCGACCTCATGAATATTCTTAATTAGAACTGTGGTTTTCTGATCTTTCCGATTCAGCTAAGTTGGAACCTAATGACAGCCAGGGACCAGGAACATCTGCCAGGTCTAACAGGCACGATCTGCACTTGTGGGCGTGCCCTGTGAGTTGCCAGCAAGGCTGTACATCCCTGTGCTTGCTGATGCTCTGCGGAGATACAGGGAAGGAGGAAGCAGGGCCAACAGCAACCTCTCAATTAAGTTTGCCGAAAAGCTCACATGATTAGCTGGCTACAGGCAGAGTTTACTCTTCAGTCGAAAAGAGGAGCAGCGACATAAAACAGGCCCACCTGCCATCCCAATGACTTAGGCACGGTGAAGAGAAACAGTCCATCTTTTTATATTAGCAGGCTGTCCAGCATTTGGCAGCTCACTTCCAAATGATCCTAGTTTCCTTCCTTCATTAGTGCGAGGCTCCAGATAAGTTCTATTCAATTTTGTATTATTGACTTGATTGATGTCAAAACATTATACTTGTTAGGACCTAGGCATTGATAATCGCCAAGAAACTGGGACTTGATATTTAAAACATAGTTCTTGAAAATCGAGAATATGTTTTGGATGGGGAATTCCACCTTATTTTTTTATGTTTTAATATATTTTTAATTTAAATGTTCGCAATTGAAAACAATGTGGAGGCTTTTTGTAAACACGTTGGAGATTTTATCCAGGAAATGGGTAGTATGCACTTTTCCCAACCGCTAGGCACCACGGTGAACAGAAGAGTCACTGCCCTTGTGATGTTTGTAAATTAGTGGGAGAAAAGAAAGCTTGAGGTAAAGAGACTTTGAACCCAGCAGGGCGAAGGAGCACCAACAGGGCCTCTGTTTTATAAGCAAAAACTGGGAAAGCAGGAGTTCGAGGGGACTCGTGACGAGCAATGATTTGAGAACGAGGTCATCATTTTTTTCACACTTAATACTTAACCCTGGAAGATTATTCTCAATGTATATTGGCGCATGAGGCCTAGCTCGAGTTTGGAGACCTGTCTTTGGCCATGACTTCCGCAGATAAGTGACTCAGCACAGACCTACCTAAACCCGCCTCTGCCCAGCCACTGCTAACGTGGCAGGATATTATTGGCCCTCTTCCTTACTCCACCTCACCCCATCACAACCCTGTATGAGTTCCTGCCTAATACAGTTAAACAGCTCCTGCTTCGACAGACTCCCAACTCAGCGTGTGTGTTTCTCCCCAGGCCAAGGACAGGTTTGAGTCTCCTCATCCTGCTCAGCCCCAGGGAAAGTCCGGCAGATTTGCCTCTGCCCCTGCCCTTTCTCAAGTGTAGATAAACAGCTACAATTCAGAAGCGCAAATTTTCCCGGAGACACCCAGCTGCAACTGTCTCAACATTCAGTTCAGGGAATGATAACCGGAACACTTCAGCTCATCTGTGCGAAGGCCTGGGACGCAGTTTATCAAAGCAAGGTTGACTACGATGGGACTGCCAGGCCAACTGTTCAAAGTTCGCTCCACAGGCATGTCGGTCATTCTACCTCATCCAGTGAACCGCTGGGACAGCACCACGTCCCTGAGTCCTAAAAGCGGGCCTCCCTCAGTCTTTCTTACCTTTGTGTCCTCCCATTTCCCGACACACCCAAGCTCCTTCATTCTGTTCACCTGTGTCAATATGTGGTCCAATTCCATCCCAGAGGGCCGTGGAATATTTGCTACAAACACATCGCAAGTTTGGTAACTTTACTAAAGATTAATGGAAGCCAAGAAAGAGTACAGTGAGTGGTCCCTCCTGTCTTCATGGGGGCCCAGGCCTCCATTGTTACTTTTGTTTTTCTCCTCTCTGAGGTTCAGAGTAGAAGCTGCCTAATTGTCTCATGCAGGGTGGCTCCACCCATTACACTCCTCCTTCAACACCTTGTTGATATTATGTCTCCAAAACAAATGCCGGGTTCTCTTTAGAAGACTTCTACTAGGAGAGATGGGTCAGACCTCTGAGACACTGTAGGCTAGTGCTCTGTCTAGCATGTGCCAATCAGGGCCTTGCCAGGTGTTGGCCACAAGGAAGAACAAAGACAGCGGACTTTAAAATGTACGGAACTGGGAGAAGAGCCTTCCTTCCTCCCTCCCTTTCTCCGCCCCTCCCTCCCTTACTTAATTATTTCCTTTCTTTCTTATTTTTGTGAGTGGTTTTGTTTTATTTTTGAGACAGGATCTCATTCTGTACTAAGGTTATTACTGAACTCACAGCATTCCTCCTGCCTCAATCTTTCTGAATGCTAAGATTAGAAGAGGAGGAATATTTCTATTTTCTAGATCACTTTGCACCTCCAGCGAATCATGAGACTTGTGATGCGTCTCTGTGTGTATGTATGTATATATATATATATGTATGTATGTATGTATGTGTGTATGTGTGTATGTATATATGTATGTATGTGTGTATGTATATATGTGTGTATATATGTCTGTGTGTATGTATGTGTGTGTATGTATGTATGTCTATGTACACACACACACACTCACACACACATCCTTCCTGGCCAGCAAGCTTTAGTCCTAGCTCAGCTTTGAACTCAGACCATGCTATCTTCATGTATATAAGAGAATACCTGCAGGTGGCTTCAGAGATCTGCCCTGACTTGTTCTACACTTTAATTAGAAAAGTTTTTCCATGCCAGCAGATTTTCCTTAAAAGTCATGTTTTAGTTTCCAGGCCCTTAAACCTTTGTTTCCACCCAGCTCACTGTGACAGCGTGGCTTAGTTAGGGCTTGTATTGTTTCTGATCCACCAACCAGCAGAGATCACTGACGCAGCAAGAGTGTGGGAGGCGGGAGGTAGGTCATTTGTCTTTTCAGTGGGCACACAAATGATCCTTTCTGCCATATGTTCTGAGGAATTCTCTTCTTTCCCTTCAGGTGTTTGACCCCCTATTGAATAGAGGAATTGATCAAAGGAGAAGCTGGAGAGGGACTGACAGGAAACCACTATTTTTCAGTGAATCGAATCTTTAGAAAGAATTAAAAGTAAGATACTGATTTCTAACTTGGGTCCTGAGTCTCCTGCCTCATGTGAACATGAGCTATGCCTCTTTGGTGTCCTGGCCACTGGTGTCTTTTTCAAACATGTGCCTACATGAATTCTACAAGGGGAAAGACACCTTTTTTTTTCTTCTGTCACTGAACTTAGAGATGGAAATGGAACCTATTAATCAAAGGATGGTAATTTGAAATAAAGCTGCCTGTGTCTATTTGCAAAGAATTATGACTTGCAAGGTTTGTGTGAGGTGAAGGAGAGCAAGAAGAAATAGACATCAAGTTGAGATGCGGTGCCAAACATCTGGAGGAGAAAATGAGAGCATTATGGGAAAACAAATGGAGGGAAGCTTGGCCAAATAAAATTAAAGGCAACACTGCTCCATGTCTGATTACCTAAGAGAGTTTGACTTAAAGGGAAAGTATCTATAAATCCTGTACTTTAAATAACCTCTTGACATGAGAACACTTTAAAAAATTGGAGCTCTTATCTGGCCTTGAGATTTACTTTGAAGGTTTTAATTGACTAATTACTGGGTGCATTGTTGCCTTTTTATTATTAGAAACAAGCCTCTAATTGATAACCAAAAGGCTTATAAAGGCCCAAACTAAAAATTATGTCCATGCTATTTTAATTAACCTACTTAAATTCCATTTGAAAAATGAGGGTCTCAGTCAAGCATTTGTGTATGTGAATTAAACATCTCTGTCAAAAGAGTCTGGTGGGCTTCTTTGAGAGCGAGCTTTTCTTCTGAAAAAAGGCTCATTTGGTATGTGTAAACATTTAAAGGGTTTCATCAGCCTGAGCAGTGGTGGCACACACCTTAATCTCAACACTCGGGAGGCACAGGCAGGAGGATTTCTGTGAGTTTGAGGCTAGTCTGGTCTACAAAGTGAGTTCCAGGATAGCTAAGACTGTTACACATAGAAACCCTGACTCAAAAAACACAAACAAAACAAAACTGTATTGAATCTCCAAGACACTGAACTCTAAAATAGAAATTAATGATAATGTCAAGAATGTATACTATCAGGACTGGAGAAATGACTCAGAGCTTAGTAGCACTTTCTTGTGCTCTAGTGGCTCTGAATTCAGTTCCCAGAACCTGTACAAGATAGCTCACAAGTGTCTCTAACTCTAACTCCAGGGAACCTGACACCCTCTTCTGGCCTCTGCAGGCATGTACACACAAAACACACACACACACACACACACACAGCATACATTCACATAGACACATATGCATAAAGATAAATAAAACACATCCACATAAATAAGAATAAATTTAAAAATTAAAAAGAATATATGCTATCAAAAATGAGTTTATAGAGACATTTACACATTTCCATTAAAATCCTTATTGCATTTCACAGGGCCCATGCAGCATACAGCATCTAAAATCAGGACATATAAGTATTACAGAGGCCTCAAGCTAGTCCTGCTAATGTGGAACACACACATTGCTGTGTCGCCTGCCTCTTGAAGAGTGAATCCCATGCTGTCCGCCTTCCTGGCCACCCTTAAAGAGTTCAGCTTTGAGTCTACAGACGGGGAGAAGCCAGCTCAAGCATCCCTCCAGAGGTCTACTAAGAGCCTAGTCACCTTTTGTCCAGGCGCCGTTCCTTCTTCTGCACTCTTGGCTTTGCTGTCTCTCCGCCAGTAGCTAGCCTCTTTTCACATTTTGTACAACCATTTTTCTCATCATTTTTTCAGAAAAAGTTTTTTTTCTTATCTCTTCAAACTTCACTACTGATAAAGAGCCAATGTGCATAACAGACTTTTCTGATGAGCAAGAAGGACTAGCACCTCATGAAATAATAAACAACTAAAAAGGGATGCAAGACAGTACAGTACTCTAAACTTCAAGTCCTTCTGCCACTTCCAGAAAAACCTCTTACTGGAATTTCCTCGCCTTGCATCCTGACTAGCTAACATATTGTTGGACATACTGTCGCTATCAAAGCCCCGTTTTCCAACTCTTCTTGGCCCTCAGGACCTCCATGCCCTCCCCAACTGTCAGGGAAGCTACAACATCACAAACCACCCAGCCCATAACTTACCTGCCCTTCTCTGGCTTTACCCTTTCTGAGGAGTGGATCCAGTGGGTTGCAGCGGAGATGTGGTGGGGAGGGGAACTGTGGTTGGTAGTAACATGAAAAAGAATGAATGAAACAAAGGAAGAAAGGAAAAAATGTGCCCCCCAAAGGGTTATTTTTACTGAATGATATATTTTAAATGATAAATGCACATTATGATTTATTCCATAATAAATGAAAACGTGTTCACTTTTCTTCACCAATTTTGCCAGACTATGGAAACGCGGATCCAAGGTACCTTTTGGTTCTAACTTTGACTCACTGCACTGTTCAACCTATTTGCTGGACGGTTAGTCATCTACGTACTGTATGACAAGCACCGTGCTAGCGTGTGGGACTGACATGAGGGAAAGACACCGTATCCCACAGCCACTTTCATGGGCTGGTAAGGGGTGGCAAGTTGTAGAAGATGAATCACAAAACAACACAGAAGATGGTGTCACTGAGGCAGGCAAATGGAGGGTACTGGCTCGCCCCAGCGTATTATGGGTGGTATGGAGAAGGTGGCTTCTGAGGTTCTTCTCCATTGATGAGTAAGAGATGCTTTCATGGGAAAGGGCAGAGCAGGGAAACACAGCAAATGTACCAATGTGGGGAATGGTTGGCAACAGCTCGCTCCTCCATGAAGTCAATCCTAATGAGGAAGTCAGAGAACGGAGCCTTGTCCTAAACATACCCATGATCAGTCTTGACGTGTCCTGTGAAGGCCCCATAAAGGGCAGGAATTGGTTGAGACCACTGTCATAGACGTGTGGAAGCAGGCTGGGTGAGCATGGCTCTACCTATACCTAGCCACTTCTGCAGAGCAGGGCTGTGTTAGGGCAGTTTACATGTTGGGTGCTCACATCACAGTTTACTTGAAAAACAGTAGAAAGTGAAGGTTTAAAATGGTAATGATGGAAACCACACAACATCAGCATCAGTTAGAGGACTGGAGGATATGGAGTCCAGGACCAGGTTTGTTTTGATAATTTGGGTAAGAGATGATGAAATCGTAGAAGAAGACGTGATGGATCAGAAGTTGAACAAATCCACCCTGTTACAAGGTTCTCAAGTGTACTTGAGGGCATTTTTAAGATAGAAACATCTTCTAGAGATCTAAAACACGTTGGCTATAAGAAATGGCTAGTGCATAAAACCGTATTTTTAACTCATATAGACTGGTGCCGGTGCCATAGCAGGAGAGTTGATCATATCAACTAGAAAAAGACTAGGCCCATAGGATTGTCTTCGTGCCCTGGAATTTTGTTAGTAGAATCCAGATGATAGCTGCTAATGGCACTTTGTGTTGAAAAGCACAAACACACACGCACAAAAGTTTCCAAGATTTGTGATTCTAAGAGTGTGGTCAGTCCTCTCTCTCCAGTGTAAGACTCTGCATGCACAGTGGGAAGCCTGAGTGTTCCGATATATAGCATATGGGTCTTTCTGGTATTTTGTTTTGTTGACAAATAACAATTGCACATTTATGGAGGATAGTATGATAATTTCATATGTCTATATATTGTATAATGATCAAATCTGGGAAATTAGCATATCTACCACATTAAATATTTCTATTTTTTGTTGTAAAGACATTCAGAATCTTCTGTTGTAGGTATTTGAAACACATGCATTCTTGCTGGCTATGCACACTCTCCTTATCTTCTTACCCAACTGGTACATTTGCCCATTGAGCAAATTCTCATCTCCTCCCCACACTGCCCCTCTAGCCTGTGGCAGCAACTACTGTGGTAAACACCTACTTCTGTGAGATCTGTGCATGAAACAGACCATACAGTATTTATCTCTCTGTGCTTGGCTCATCTTACTGAACACGAGGTCCTGTAATACATGTATTACATTTTCTTTATCCATTCATCAGTGAATATGGATGTAGCTGTCTCTTCTGCAGGCCTGTTTCCTTACCTTTGAATATCTCACTACCCAGATGTAAGACTGATGGATTATATGGTAGCTCTATTTTCCATTTTTGAGGGACCCTATAATGAGTGTACAAATTTACATTAGTATAGCAACAGTGTATAAAATTTCCTTTTTTCTGTATTCTTATGAGTGTTTATTTTTTTGACTTTGGTAACAATCATTCTGGTGTGAGATAATTCACATTGTGGTTTTGATTTGTATTTCTGTAATGGGTGACATCATTAAACACTCGTGTGTGTGTGTGTGTGTGTGTGTGTGTGTGTGTGTGTGTTTGATCTGTATATAATATATGCATGTTGCTGGGCGGTGGTGGCACACACCTTTAATCCCAGCACTTGGGAGGCAGAGGCAGGCAGAGATCTTTGTGAATTCGAGACCAGCCTGGTCTACAAGAGCTAGTTCCAGCGCAGGCTCCAAAGCCACAGAGAAACCCTGTCTCGAAAAACCAAAAATAATAATAATAATAATAATAGTAATAATATATGCATGTTAGTGTGAGGGTCTGTATACTTACGCCTACATGTACAGACACCAGACCAAGGCTTCTGGAATCCTCCTCTAGTGCTGTCTGGCTTGTTGCCTAGAGACAAGACCTCTCACTGAACTAGAAGTTCTTTCAGGTCAAGCTGGCCAGCAATGTCTTTGGATCTGCCTGTCTCGGCTCTTCAGTGTTGGGGTTATAGGCATGCACAGCCATGTCTATGTTTATGTAGGTGCTGGGGATTTGAGCTCAGTTCCTCATGTGTGGAAAGCAAGTGCTCTTCCTCAATGAGCTACACGCACTCCCCATCCCAGTTCATATCTCTTGGTCATTTGTGTGTCTTAACTGGAGAAGTAGCTAGTCATTTCTCTAGCCCAGTTTAAAATTTCCTTATTTGGGATTATTTTTCTACAGATTTCTGAACTTCTTATAGATTCTGGAAACTAACCTTTTATCAGACACATTTTCTTTTATTGTATAAATTGTCCATTTTTTGACTGCTTCCATTACTGCACAGATTATTTTTGGTCAGAGTCATCCTATTTGCTTATTGTTTCTGCTTTTGAAGTTCCAGTTAAAGATCTTTGCAGCTTTTCTCTGACGATTTCCCTAACAATTCTAGAGTCTCAGGCCTTACATTTAAGAATTTAATCCATTTTGAGTTGAATTTTATCTATGGTTTAAAAAAAACTGGGTTAAGTTCTTTTATACAAACACACGGCTTTTCCAGTATCTTTTATTTAGGGGCTATCCCAATTGTATGGTATTGGCATCTTTGAGATGGCTGTAAACGCGGTGAAGCTGAATTGTCAGAATAACTTGAGCAAAAAGTACAGATATGGAGGCTCCGGGGTACCTGATTTCAAGATACTTAATAAGCAATATCATTGCAAACATCATGGTGATAGAAGTACAGCCCCATATACCAATGAGGCAGAGAAGACTCTCGCTAATGCTGCAGTCAGAATTCAAACAAAGGCACAAAATCCATATGGTGGAGCCCCACCACGCTGTAGGTGGGGACAGTTATTAAGAGTATTCCCTTATATTTCCTTATTTATCCACTGGTCACTTAGGTGCGTGTTTGCTTCATTGATTCTGTATCTGTCCTGTCATCCTAGCATACTGAGGTGTCGCCAAGAAAAGGGGCCGAGCCCTCTGTCTAATTTCCCACAGCACATATTGGAAACCACGTGCCAATGTGTATGGATCACAGATAATTCGAAACCAAGGCAGTGTCTGCCACTGTGTTTTCCTCCTACTTTAATCCCAAAGAGTCGGCATTATGGCAGAGTGTGTGTTTAGACACACCCTGTCTTGTGTCTTCAAAAATGTGTAATATGTGCAGGTTTGAAGCTCATGCAAGTCACTGATGCTGCTACAAACCAGAGATTCCAAGAAAGGAAGTGAATAACTGGAACAAAGGAGCTAAAGAAAAAGGTAGAGGAGAGGAAAGGAAGGGAGGAAGAGAGGAAGGGAGGGAGCGGGGAGGGAGGGATTTCTGTCCCTTTTCATATGCCTTTAAGGTTTAAAATTTAAGCATTCTTAAGACACACTGTGACATTCTTCCAGTGACATTTCTAATGTGTCCGAATCCCTAACTTCTGAGGTCATTGCAGCTCGTGTCAACCACCATGTGAAAAAACTCTCTGATCCTTCTTTAAATGAGGTAAAAATCAAGTGTGTCTCTAAGAGTCAGAGTCACACATTAGAAGCAGGGATGTGAGTCCTCTACGAAGCTGTCAAGGAGGTTTCTATTTTTGGTCTCCAGTCTGTTTCAGCATCAATGAGGAAAAGCGGGCCAGAACACACACACAAAAAATTTTGAGGGCATCTGTAATATCTGTAGAAGGGACACAAAAGGTGCTTGTGTGTATCAGATGAAGGAGAAAATTGGAAACAAAAGGAAAATCTGCAGGCAGAGGATTTAACATTCATGTATGCATTCATTCAGCAAATATTTGCACAGTGCCTACTTGAGGCAGGGCCGGGCCCAGGGTGATCGTACTGAGGTATAAATATTAACGAGGCCCAGCTCCTGCCCTCACCCCACAGTCAAGTGCTGGAGACGAGACATGTACATATTTATTATTTAGTAGTGCCGTACAAACATTTGAGCTGGGCGTCTGTGGGCTAAAAGGCTACATTAGTCATGCTAGAGAGGATGCTGGCCCAGGTCCCCCTGGCCTGGGCATTATCAGTCAGCTCGTGGAATCAGCCCTCTACCTTCCCATAGACTAACTGTGTGCTGGCCTCAGATTTGAACTCTGGGGCTCAAGTTCTCTCACCTTCAAAGGACAGTGGCTCCCTGAATACCCTGAAAACCTTGTATTCCATAGCAGACTTCAACAATCGTAACAGTTCCACAATTGTAGGAGGCATTGTCCAGGTGGTTGACAGCCAAGGTTCTAGGGGCCCAGGCAGAGATTTGCTTCTCAATAGTGCCTGTGGGTTCTGTGACAAAGGACCCCCTCTGAAACTGTCCACCACAACATGTCAGTAGATGGTTCTCCAAAGCAATGTTGTAAAATGCTCAGAATTCTTGGAGGACAAACGGCATCACCATGACCCCTTTGTTTTCAGAGTCCAAGGTGCCAGTCAGGCTGACGGATCTTGATTTTTCTTTTGTCTTGGGTGATGTGAAGTTAACCACTGTGTTGTTCTGGTTATTGTTTTCATTCTGGCACCGATATATATACATGAGATTGACCACTTTAAAGTCTAAGTACATGACTACCTGGATTAAGTCCCTTCACCTGCTGCTCGGCCTTTGCCATCATCTGTCCCCAGGACACTTTCATCTTCCCAGTTCATTCCCGTACCTACTTCTTTGCCTTCACCACTCTACTTTCTGTCTCTACGGGTTCCTCACAGTAGGCTCAGTATCTCACATAAGCAAATTCATTCTGTATTCTTCTTCTTGAACGCCTTATTTATCCCAGGCATAGCATGCTTTAGAATTTCATCCTTTTTGAGAGCTGAATAATACACTACTGCTTGTACATACTGTACTTTGCTTATTCACTCATGTCTTGATGGACATTTAGATATATCCTTCCTATTCACTCTTAGAAATAATTCACTGGGAACTTGGGCAGCAAATATTTGCTTCACTATCTCATTTTTAATATAATACTTGGAAACTATTGAAATCCCATTTGTAAAAATAGCCTCTTACTCCTGTGAAGGAATAAGAATGATGGAGTATATATTGATGAAGTAATTTCCTTTTAATTCTGTCATTATGATGTGAATATTGGAAACACTCTTGGTTTTACTGTCATGGAATGTTCTTTAGGACTCTTTAGAAGAGAGAGCTCTCGTTTTCATGTGACCTGTAAACTAAGACTGGGTATTGGACATTTCAGTGACTGAAAAAGAATCCTAAGAGCCATGCTTCATGATTCATGAAAGTTATGTTTATAGGTAATTTCTAAACTTAAATTTATTGAAACACAGCAAGCTTATTCATTTTTACATTCTCTGTGACAGTCTTCAAGCAACAAAGAAAGAGCTGAATACCTGTGCCAGAGACCACGTGGCCCTCAAACCCTTAAAAATACTAATAATCTGGCTATTTTGAAAACAAACCAAAACAAAAAAGTTAACAGCTGATACAAATCTTTAATCTGCTCTTAAATAATCTTTAAATTGCTCTTCAATCACTCTCATTATTTTTTTATTTATTTTATTTATTTATTTATTTATTTTGTTTTTTTTGTTTTTTTTTTTTTTCGAGACAGGGTTTCTCTGTAGCTTTGGAGCCTGTCCTGGAACTAGCTCTTGTAGACCAGGCTGGCCTCGAACTCACAAACATCCGCCTGTCTTTGCCTCCCGAGTGCTGGGATTAAAGGCGTGCGCCACCACCGCCCGGCTATTTTTTTTTAATCTACATTTGAAAAGTCAAGGCCCAGGACACTGTCATGTCAGGCCAGACCTAAGAGTGGCCAAAAGCAAACTGGCCATTGCCCCACCATGAGCTTCGATGTGTGTCTCTTTGTGACCCTGGAACTCAGGCCAGCAACTTAGTAAAGCACTGGGTGATGTGTTGTGGAGAATTAGTTGAAGATGTGTTACATTCATTTATGCTGTGGAATATTTGTTTAATGATGCAGAGATGTGTTGCATTCTCTTATGCTGCATTTGTTTAACTCTGTTTCTAGCCTGTCTGAAACATCAGATTGGTCTAAGAAAGAGCGGGACAGTCAACACCAGGTAGGAGAAGGGTAGGTGGGGCTGCCAGGCAGGGAGAACAAATAGGGGAAGAAGAGGGAGAAACAAGAAAAGGAGAAGGAAAGGAGGACACTAGGGACCAGCAACCCGGTCACACAGTCACTCAGGAGGCAGAGGCAGGAGGATCTCTGTGAGTTTGAGGCCAGCCTGGTCTACAATAGCTAGTTCCAGGACAGGCTCCAAATCTACACAGAGAAACCCTGTCTCGAAAAAACTGAAATACAAACAAAAACAGGCATACAGAATAAAGAAAGGTAAAAGGCCCAGAGGCAAAATGTGAAAGAAGAAAAAAAATGGGTTAATTTAATTAAAAACCTGGAAGCAAGCCAAGCTAAGATCGGGCATTCTTAAGTAAGAAATGTCTCTGCGCATTTACATCCATTTGGAATCTGGGTGGCGGGCCCCCAAAGAGGAAAAAAAAACCCAAAAAACAAAACAGACAAAAAAAATAAAAACACAAATACAATGATGGGGCACACCACACCATCATGACTCCATATTTGCCCATGTTCTCAGCCTTCTCTGCTGCATTTGACACAGCAGGCTCACTTTGGGAGGGCCACCTTGGTTCATATCTTCACGTGCCAACATTGCCTGACATGCTGACCTTGCCTGGAATTGCTCAAGTATGATATCACATGATGAAATATGTCCCCACTTCTTTCAGCATAAAGCCTATGTCCTAAAACTCCGCTGAGCTGACTTCTGCTCTCTCCCTCTCCCCAAATTCATCTTCCCACCGATATCTTCCTCGACTTACTTCTTGTCTCCGATGGTCTCAAAAATTTCACAAGTACTTCTGGATTCCCTGCTCCTCTACCAGAGAAAAAACATGTCATCTTGTCCAGCCCCACCAGTCTGCCTGTCTCCCTCCCTCCCTTATTCTCTCCCTCCTCCATATATGTGTGTGCACGCGCAAGAGTGTGCACTCACACTCACACTCCCTACCACAGGCAGAAGAAAGGAGTCTGAGCAGAGTGCACTGCAGTCCTGATTCAGACTATTTAACTTTTTGTCTTCCCTGCTGGAAATTAAAAGGAATGAAGAAGAAAAGGGAGAAATGCGCCCAACCGAATAACAAGTCTTTGCCCTGTTGTGCATCATGGTGTGTGATGTGACTTTTGCTCCTGCCTCACTGAACCAAAACACTGATGTCAAAGAGAACTAAAGAGAAATGTGAGCATAGGAGGAGAGATGAAAGTTCATTCATTTCTTCTTTTTCTTTCACTCAATTCAGTAGGTAAAGGAACATTTATTAAGTGTCTACAGTGACATCAGAGTTGATGAATAATAAAATCATTTTCTTGGTCTCTGGTAGCTAAGGGTCTAAGAAGGGCAACTCTGAACCTGAATTGAAAAGGGAGGGTGACCTACTAAGACAGTGATTTTTAAACTTGGGGTCACGATTCCTGAATGAGTATGAAATTGGTTTCATGAGCTATAACCAGAGTTATTCACAAAAGAGGAGAAGAAAGAGGGAGAAGAAAAAAGTATTCCTATGCACAGGGCTCGTCCTGCTTTATGTAGGCTCTGGGGGGTACAATGGAATTTTCACTATGGATTATGATCAAACCATTTGAAAAACACAACATTAAAAATCTGAGTTTCATGTAAGAGTACAGGGAAGATGTGGTTTTTAAGTTTTGCATCAAATATATATGTTTAAAATAAAAATATGACATTCACAGATATTCTCAGGTCTTAATTTATAGAAACATGGGCTGGTGCTATTTGTGTGATTTTAAACATGGCTGCATATTCTTTGTCATTTTTCCATTAAAAGTCAGGCTCTATGGCCTCTTTCCTTGAATTTTACTGGTTTCTGTGGCTGCTTTCCCAAAGCAGTACTAAGGATATGATAAATGGAATTTTGAGAGTGGGCCTTAGAAAGCCATCGAGTTTCCATTCTGTCTGTGGAGGCTTCAGCCTCCATCAAGTTTAACTTCTCCTCTCTCCAGGTGGGCGTGGCAGTTATGAATCCCACCTGTGGCAACCCCAGCAGGGGTGTGAGGGAGCCATTCTGAGTCCTTTAGCCAAACATGATTGAGCGAATTCACGAATGCTGGGTAGAACATACAAAATTCTCTCAGAAAAAAAAAAACTCAAATTACTGACCAATAGCAAATCGGACACGAAATAAAAGTGGATGCCATCGAAAGTCACAAGGTGGTTGCAAAGCAGGTGACAGAAAATGCCAGGTGCCCAAAATACTCATTAAAATAGTGTTTGACACCTAGAGGCATGATTCACAAATAGGACGTGACGCCAATTTAGCAGCAACGTGAAATATCCTAACACATAGTTCATAAGAAAAAGCAGCTTTAAGGCATGTCTACAGTTATGCAAATATGTACATGTGTATTCATAATATGTATATTGTGTTCTAACGTATTTTTCACCATGAATTACCAGAATTTTTGAGCAATATACTAAAATATCTGAATTTATTATGAGACTAGGCAAGAAATTATTTAATAAAACAAAATGACATCAAAAAGGAAGGTTCTTAAACATTCCCCAGACATTGGATTCGGAGCCCTGAGTCAATGCCATTTGCTTGTCATAATTATTAAAGCTAGCACTGGCTCCATGTGTTCTTGGAGCTGTGTCTGCCATGATGCTCAGATATCATAACTACTGTTTCTGAGTCATGGTGTTTTATAGTAATGTGTATGAAGCATTGTGTTTTGAAAAGGAAGTATTTTCTGGTGTTTATTTTGGCAGGACATTCTCCAAGCATATTATTCTATAATGGACTCAGAGCTACATCAGGTGGTTCCTACCCAGTAATCAAGTCTCGGCATATTTGGACTCTGCATTCCACTCTCTCTACTCCTACTTACTGGACTGATCAGACCTCTGAGGCAATTCTTAGCAGATCAGTTAATGCAACGCTTCCTGAAGTTGCAGTGATCTAAAAGGAGAAAATGCAGGGGCTGTTTTTATTGGGAATTACATCATTTTTTAATGGGAATTACATCATATCTAGATGTTTGGTCATGAATTAGATGAGCTAATGCACAAGTAGCATTTTCAGGGGATCGCTGGGATCATTTCATTCTATGGACACCCTGTTGGGCTTTTCATTCTATTCTACTGTGTGTTGTCCAGAGAGCAGCAGATTTTGTAATGAGGTAGACTTTGGAATAGTCATCCATAATTCTGAAATCCCTAAAGATAATTCTAGAGCTACAAAACTGACTTCCTGTCAGAAAACCTGGCTCCCCTGAGTTATTTTGATCAGGCCGTTCTTCTTTGGGCTACTTTCTTACCAATAAAGTAGCAATAACAATTTACGTTTCTGGTTTGGATTATTGAGAAATTATGCAACTTTTTTTGCAGAACTGGCCATCCTGGTTAGTAGCATGGCACTTATAGTCATTGGGAGCCATGAGAAGAAACAGAACAAGAGCGCACCCCTCGCCCCAGCAGAGCCACACCCAAGTGAGTCTGCAAGACCCTCTACTCTAGTGAAAAGAGAAATGCTTGGTTCCCTCAGAGCGAGGATTTGCATGACAGACTTGATCTTTAAAGGGCATTAGGGGAGGCCTGGAATCTTGGGATTCCATGGAGCAGGCCACATGGCACAACGTTACTCTGAGAACTATGTGTGATAAAATATCTCATGCATTTCCTATAGTAAAAATATTCAGAGCACCAATTCTGCCTTCCTGGAGAAAAACCCAGCCACTACTTCTTTTTGAGGCACTAAGCAATATAGACCGTAAACACTTAGTGCTGGCAACCCTGTATTCCTGGCACTATGCTCTGTATTGGAATAGTCCTGCCTTGTTACAGCTCGGAACTAGCTCAGAATAGACAAGCAGACAGAAAAGTCCAGTGGAACATGCCAGAGAGGCAGGAAGAGATGAACAGAGTGAGCAGGGAGGGTCTCCCTAAGGCCAGGAGGTGGAGGCCTGGAAGGAGTGTTCTCAGAACAGATATGCAGAAGGAGCATTCCATGAGACAGCACACTGAAGTGTCTTCTTTGAGTGGAGCTAAACTGTTGCGTTTTAGGAGCTGATGATAGGAAATGGGCTATGAGGGGCCTGAAGAGAGGACTGCACACACCTTCCTAACAGAATGAGCTGCTACCTAGACAGGTACAGAAAGGAGGCACCTTTGCCTCCCTTAACAAAACAGGACAGTTTAAGTTCCATTTACATACAGAAAAATAATCACAAGAACATAACTCCGCGGATTAGAAATTCTACTACAGGTGGCCACTTCGCTGTTCCTCAGTAACGTACTGTCACTGGCTGCTAGGTGGTTTGGACGCGACTTCTGTCTACGAAGTTCCTGCTGCAGGGGAGAGCATCTACCCTGAATGAAACCCTGTTGGAGCTGAATGATTCGTGGCCACATGTCCGAGGATACAGAAGAATTCTTGCAAGCGAGATATTGCTTACTGGGGTGTGGTGGTCAGCCTTGCTTTTGGCCGAAGACTGGGTTTATTCTATATAGTGATGGGTGAGGAAGAAATCAGAACATGAGAAAGGACCCAGGAACAGTGGTACATCCAGGCCTTGCTCAAACAGCCCCAAGTGAGCGGTAGTACTGCCCCAGCACCCCAGAGACTGACCTTTCATTTCTGCATATCCTACCCTCCAATGCCCGAACTGCACCCCGCTGGAGGTCCCCATCGCTGCCTGAGCCATCGCCCCTCCTGTCACAGTCTGTCAACGCCTCCCTTTGTTGACCAGTGCATTCTGGGTAATGTCTGCCTTTGTGCTTACTAACGCATTCCACTCACTTCTGGCTCTAATTCATAATTCTTCTCTCACGGCCCCCGCAGGCTTGGGGACAAATTTCTCTGTAGAAACTTCCAGTACTGCTATCATCTGCTATTGCTGTTGCTAATTTGTTAGCCATCATTAACCCCGCTTGGCAGACCAGGGCTGCTTTACAAAGCACTGGCCAGCCCGCCTTCTGGGCATCCTGGTCCAATTGGCTGGGTCAGGTCAGGAGAATTGACACAGACACTGTATCTGTAGATTCCACAGCCACAAATTCAACTGTAGCTTGAAAATATATTTCAGAGCGCATCTGCGCTGACTACATAGACTTCATTCTCGTTGTTCCTCAGACGATGCAGTCTGACCGTTTACGTAGGTTTTTGCTATACTCAGTATTTTGTGTAACCTGGAGATGTCACGGGAGGATGGAGCTGTCTACGTAAGAAACCTGACTTGGTAACTGTGGGGGTCCTGTAGCCAGGGCCCACTAAACACCTAAGGACAACTGCCTTCATTTGCTTGACAGATGACAACCTGCTTTAAGTAGGACACTCCTAGAAGACAACAAAAGGGCGGAATGTGTCTCTCCCCGGCACAAAGCCCCCCCCCCCAGAGGATCCCCACTGAGCCCAGACAATAGCCTGCTCTCCCCGGTGCAAAGAGAAGCCACCTGACCCAACACTACTCCTTTTCCACATCAATTTAAATTCTCTCCTGCTCACCAACCACAGCTGAACCATTCCAAGCCCCGCCCACCACCAGTCACTCAGACTCCACAACTATTTCCTCCGCTCAGCACTTGAACAGGTAACTCTTCTTTCAGTGCCTTTGGAGCTCAGGGTTCTTCCCAACCGGAATGCCAGTACCCCCAAGAGATCCTTCCTACTACTGAATCAAAAGACCCAGAGGCAACCCTTGAACACACTGAACTTGGAAGAACTATTGGCTAGGAGTCACAGTAAAAGCCAGGGCAAGTCTGAGGCACACTCCGCTGTAAATGTATTCAGACAAGGAGCCCATGAACACAGGGGCGTGTGTTTATGCAATAATGCCATGAGCACAGTAGAATAAAACACACTGATAGTGAATGTGCCCCTGGGCCCTGAAGTTCACAAGAACTCACTTTTCATTTAACAGAGCAGGGGGGCAACAACCAAGTATGAGTGAAAGAGATCTGGGTCCCTGGATCTACCCTCCACTGCCATGTGACTGACAGCTGCCTGAGGATCTAGAGAAAGGGAGATCAAAGCCAGAAAAGAGCTAGGAATGTTTGGGAAGCAGAAGGTAGACACGAGCCAGGATGGGTAGGAAAATTGAGGGTAGGCTTAGGCAGGTGACAGATTACACTTGGTCACAGTCAAACAGCCAGGTGACAGTCAGGTTTTGTCAGTCTTCAAAGAGCACTCTGGGTGCTGCCCGGGGAATGGACAACGGAAGTATGTTTGGAACGGAAAATACCAGCTCTACACTTAGAAGTCGGGGTTGTTCCCAGCAAGAGTTCAAATGCTTCACAAGCAGGAACTCAGCAAATCCTGCTCTGGGGCACAACACGGATGCCACTGCACCCGCTTCTTTGTGAATGAGAAAGCTCAGCAGCTTTGCAGAGGTCTCAAACCCAGGCAGCGCGAATTCAGAGTCTGGGCTCATAACACGCCGGGTAAAACAGGCACGGTTATCCCTGCCTTCCCAACTGACAAAGGACTGCTTTGAGCTTAAAATAGCATGCTCTGGTAAAGTGCTGTGAATATTAAGGAGGGCACTGTGCAAATTTAACAATGCCATTATATCGTATAAATATAACTCATTAGACAAAGTATAATGAATTGGCTCCTAATCTTCTGTATATTATGGTTAAAAGAAGCACTAATATTTGCAGCAAGAAAAACAATTAGCACATTCATTAAGTCGAGTCCTGCTTACACTTAGCTCATTAGCTCTAATCATCTATGAAATACTTGAACTAAGCTAACACGTCAGCCCCAGCGCCATTAGTGCCTGTCAGCAGATAGGAGGCTTTAACTTTGGGAACGTTTTCATTTTAGAGACTAACAAAGAACCCAGCTCAGTCACCATTTTCTCTTAATGATATACGTGATCACGATATTGAATATAATTTAAGCTCACCAATTATGAGCCTGTACACCAGTACCATAAGCCGGGCCCTAATTAGTGGCCACAGTTATTTCTCTGTACTTCACTAAACATTATAACTCCTGTTTGGCCTGTCACCAGCAATACACAGTCTAAAACAGAGCATATGGGTACTTCCAATGCATTGCTTTTATGTTTAAGTCAACATGGACAGCTTTGCATGAGTTGCTAGGTATCCAGGCACACAGAGAAGAGCACTCCTGGATCTTCTGAGACCACAAACACCTTTAAGAACCTGACCATGGCACGGACTTTCTCCCAACAAAAATGGGTATCTATATATACATCACTTAAGACGGTCACAAACTCCTAATACCGATCCTCTTAGCAGTAAAAATGCCACATAAAGAATTTGTGCATCAAAATGACTTGACTATTTAGAAACAACTAAAGCTTTGCCCAATTGTAAAGGCCTTTCTTAAATGAAGATTGGTAGCTAACACACAAAGAAGGGTCAAAGTAGAAAACTTGCCACCAGGAAATGTTTAATGCAGTATTGTTTTTTGTTTGTTTGTTTGTTTTTCAAGACAGGGTTTCTCTGTAGCTTTGGAGCCTGTCCTGGAACTAGTTCTTGTAGACAAGGCTGGCCTCGAACTCACAGAGATCCACCTGCCTCTGCCTCCTGAGTGCTGGGATTAAAGGCGTGCACCACTATTACCCAGCCTCAGTATTGCTTTCTTGGATGATATAATAGCATTATGTTGTGCTTGGGCATGTTATCAGTTTTAGGGGATGCAAGTTAAGATATTCAAGGGTGAAAGGTCATAATGATGTAATTTACATTGAAAAGATTTAACAAAATAGATGATTGATACATATATACAACATAATACATACATATATACATACACGTACATAGAGAAAGAAAGATTGATAGGTAACAGGACAAATGAAGAAACCATGGGTGATTTCGGTGATTACACAAGATGGTGGAGTCAGGGATGGTGGCATACACCTGTGATGCCAGCTCTTGGGAAGTTAGTGAGTTTGGAATTGGTCTGGTTACTCATTGAATCTGTCAAAAGCAAAAGGGAGGGGAGGGGGAAGCAGGTGTTACATATCTGGTTTTCATTTTACTGTTCTTGCACTTTTCTCATTTTTAAAAAAATTATAAATGATATCTATAGGGTAAAGATAATAGTTTTTGAGTTTTTGAAGTTTGGGATAGAAAACATTAATGTAAATTTTAAAATTTAGGTAGTAAAAGTAGAGTTTGTATGCATAGTCTAAAGGAGAGGCTGATATTACAAGATTCAAATGGAAAGTAATTTTCAGACTTGTTCCAAAAATAAGATTAGAGAGGAGGCCGATGAAGAGGGAATTAATCAGATAGATACTTCAACCCACCTTAATTCAGCTGAAACTTCTTGGCATGTCAGTATGTGTAACATAAAACCACCATTATACTGTATAAGCATAACTTGTTAAAAGTATAATGAATTGGTTCCTAAATCTCTGTATATTGTGGTTAAAAGCAGAAAAAAAAACAAAGCTTCTAGACTGATGGCTCAGCAGCTAAGAGAACTCATTGCTCTTGCAGAGGATATCAGCACCCATATTGTGGCTCAAAAGCACCTGTAACTCCAGTTCCAAGGTACCTGACTCCCTCTTCTGGCCTCCCTGGGCACCAAGAGTACATGTGGTACACATACGACAAACACTCATACACATAAAAAGTAATCATAAAAGCAACAAAAACAATTAGCATATTAATTAATCAGAACCCTACTATCAACTTCAATCAACAAATTATAAATTTAAAGAAATTGATTCTCCATATATATGGGAATTCAACGTGTTACAATCAAATTCTAAGACATATTTGTTTTATGTATGTGAGTGTTTTATTGTGTACATGTATTACTATACATCAGAAAAGAGCATCACATAGGACTACAGTTACAGACTGTTGTGAGCTACTGTATGTGGTCCCTGGGAATTGACTCAAGACCTTTGGGAGCCAGTGCTCCTAACTGCTGAGCTTCTCTCCAACACCCCCAGTCAAATTCTGCACCACATTTTCCAAGGATCTTGATAAGGCAATTATAAAGTTTACATTGAAGTCTAAGGTTGCCAGCAGTAGAAACTGTTAACAATTAATAATCATAACAAGCAATCCAGTGACCTGTCTTGGCAGGCTCTATCTAGGGTCTGATCACAGAAGGAATATGACAACAGTGTGAGGGAAAACAAGAGAACAACAATAGCAAAAGGAGTCCATAAATGTTAGCAAATGGGAGTGGGTCTTTGAATATTAATGAAGAAAGGATGGGGATTTAAATAAGTGGTGCTTAAAATTAGCTAGATATATTAAAAATATAAAATGACACCCCTTACTGTAGACAGAAGTTTCAGTTCTGACTTGTCCCACAGCCATTTAGTCCTAAAGAAACACATGGAGGCTTATATTATTTATAATTATAAACTGTTTGGTTTATTAGCTCAGGCTTATTAACTAGCTCTTACAACTTGAATTAACCCATAATTCTTGTCTATGTTTAACTATGTGGCTTGGTACCTTTTCTCAGTGAGGCATTCTCATCTTGCTTCCTCTGTGTCTGGCTGGTGACTGACTGCCTTTCCTCTTCCCAGAATTCTCTTAGTCTGGTCACCCTGCCTATACTTCCTACCTGGCTACTGGTCAATCAATGTTTTTTTAAGCCAACACGAGTGACAAATTTTTACAGTGTACAAAAACATTATCCCACAGCATCTTACAATATAACTGACTATTTTATTCAACTTCAAGTTTCTTTTTTTGTTTGTTTGTTTTTGTTTTTTTTGTTCTTCGAGACAGGGTTTCTCTGCAGCTTTGGAGTCAGTCCTGGAACTAGCTCTTATAGACCAGGCTGGTCTCGAACTCACAGAGATCTGCCTGCCTCTGCCTCCCGGGTGCTGGGATAAAAGGCGTGCACCACCACCGCCTGGCTCAACTTCAAATTTCAAATATACTTTTTGGTATAGACTTTGGAAACAATATTTTCAATATGATTTTTAAAATATTTTAAAATTGGTACTTGAAACTGCATTAAAGTAATAGACTTCTTTTTAAAAAGCTGTTTAGTTACACATCTGTGTATATCAGTCTGTGGGCTTGTGCATGTGTGTGCAGCTTCTGCCAAGGCCCGAAGAGTGAGTCAGATGCCCTGGAGCCAGAGTTACAGGTAGTTGGGAGCCAACCAATGTGGGCACTGGAAGCTAAACTTGGGTCCTCTACAAGAGCAGTAAGCCTTATAAACCACTGAGCCATTTCCCCACCATACACCATAAAAAGACATTATTTATCAGGTGAAAGTAATCACTAATTAGTGGGATGCATTTGCAATTCGTGTAATAAAAGGGAAGTTGTGTAGAATGTTTATTATCTCAGAAAAATGAAAAGGATCAACAACTCACTGGACAACAGGCGCAAGCAAGCGCTTCTGTGAGGGGAACACAAGGAGCCGGTAAGCAGGTGCGGTATCTGCTTTATTTAAATTGATGAAGTGCAAATTGAAACTACAAGTAAAAATAACATTGAAAACCACCGGAGAAACAGAAATCAGAGAGTCTGACTCTATATTAGCAAGAAAATGGAGTGTCGGAACACTTATGTACAACTGATGAGACCATTCAGTTTTATTCCCAGTTTCTACGAAAGTTAAAATAAATGCCCAATAGATTAAATACAAAAATCTGTCGAGAAAACGTAGAAGTTTCTTATGTGCACTAGAAGACATACATAAGAATGGACAGAAGAAACTCCCCCATAATAGAAGAAAACATGTTACATTCACTTAATGAAATGCTATAATATAATATCATAATGAAAATGAGTGAGCCAAATGAACTGTAGCTTCATATCCCAACATGGATGGACAGCTTTGATAATACAGATATGAGCAAATACCCTGACAAAGCGACCTAGAGGGTCAGGGCTTGTGTTACCTCCCAGATCCTAGTTTCAGGGCCCCATTTCAGGAAAGCCCCAATGACAGGATCTAGAGTCAGTGCCCAGATCACACGTGTAGTTAAGAAGCAGAAAGGGACAAAAGAAGGCTCACATCCTTGTTTTCTCTGATTTCCACAATTCAGAACCCTGCCTAGCAAATACGCCACTGACAGTGAGAGGCGCTTCTCACCTCAATTAACATATTCAAGAAGATTCTCCCCACCCAAGGTGAGCCTTAGGCCGGCCCAGTCCAGATAGACCCTCAGTGAAATGTTCTTTGCAGGTGATTTTTGACTGTGTCGAGATGCCAATTATAACTAACCTTTGCACACAGAAAATAAAATGCGAAAGATTGTGTTTTTAATGAAGCTTAAAAATATGCAAAAGCACAACAATGAGTTTTTAGGAATGCATACACACTGAGTCAAATAAAAGAAATTTTATATTTCTTTATAATAATAAACTCAAACTTTAGGACTCCAGGAGGGGTTTCTGTGTTAAAAATGAGTTTAGTTTCGTTTTGTTAAGCCTGATCATGAGGTGTGGTGCTGCCACGCTGTCCTGCTGAATGACCAAGGCTCCACCTCAGCTACTTCTTCAGCTTGGCAGTCCAGTGGTTAGTAGAACTCCCACCCTGAGGACCACTGTTCCAACCCTGGTGTACACACACGTTTTCAAATGTTGCAAGTATTCCCTGCAAATCGAAAGACACCGCCCTCAGGACTACTGCCCTACATGTGCATCTCTTATGCGGCTAAACTTTTACTAATTTTTTTCATTATTAAAGGTTCTGAAATGTTTTGTGACCCAAACAACCAGTTCGCTGGCCGAATGAGACTCACTGAGGCAAGCAGAAGATTGTGGGTCTTCAACACGCCTTATGAGCACCATAGTCTCCTGTCTCAGGCTGATCCCTTGGGCAGGTCCTATGGCTTTTTGATCTGGCATTTTAATGTGGTTAAACCTAATAAATGGGGGAGATTTATCAAGCTTCGGGGGTAGACACTCAGATAATGAACATGTCATTTCTTCCGAACTGAAGCAAGGATTTAATAAAATTGTAATCATAGTCTCGGCAATTTCATTAACCTTCATAATGATTCCAAAATTCATTTGAGAAGATAAAAACTTGAAAAAGATAAGAAAGAGTGGGAATGGAGACTTGCTCTATTAGAAACAGGACTTCACACAAAGGCAAAATAATTAAGATGGTGTTTGGAGAGACAGGCGATGTAATGATGGCAAACAGAGACCAGAGAAAGAGTCATGGAGCATCCGTCAACGCAAGCTACAGTCACTCGTTACTCCTGAACCGCACCATTTAGTTTTCTCATTGCTCATACAGGGTCCAGTGTCAACATGGATGGATGGTGTGTGTGTGTGTGTGTGTGTGTGTGTGTGTGTGTGTAACAGCCTGGGCAGCCCTGGCTCAGCCATCTCAGCACACTCTCCTCACTTCCAGCCTTCAGGAAAAGCTAAAAGACTGAAGGGAGACTTCACACTCCCATCTGAGAACACACACACACCATTTCTCTTCTGGTCACTGGCCATTGGTGTCAAGCTGCACCGGAGCTGAGCAGAAACTTCGGGGTCCCCAGCAGACCAGTCAACAGCGCACACCAGCAATGCTCACAGGGAACGCTCCATGGCTCATGCGCTGAGCTCTATTTTCCTCGGTCTACCCAAGTACTGTTGCCAAGACCTGTGCTGTAGATCCTGAAGAAAAAAGTATGGTGTCCAAAAACTAGTAATAGGTCATCTGTTTTTCATCTAAAAAAGTTTAAAAATTGGATATTTAACTCCCACTGTGACTCCAAATGGACTGAGGGTTTAGATGTGAATCATAAACACCTAATATTCTAGTAAAACTCGGCATCTGCTCTCTTCACTAAATCGAACAAAACTTCTCCAGCAACTTAATGAACACCGATAAAGGAAGCGATTGATAAATTCAAGTAGCAACAGAAACAGGAAAGAGTGTTTTAAAATAAAGCAGGGACTTTTGTAGCCTGAAGACACAGGTTACAAATCACAGAACACTGACCTGTATTTGGAAATTCAAATAACTTCTGCATGGACTAAGGGGGAATGGGAAAGTATTAAAACACTAAAAGGATGAATTAAATGAGCATTCAAGCTCACTCCTGTGAAGAAGACATTTGCTAGAACACTGTTGATAATAAAAAATTAGAAATAATCAAAACTGTCAGGGACATTCTCTGACATGGCTCAAACAATGGAATTCCAAACCAAATTAAAGTGAGAAGTGCACTCTGCCCACAGCGGTGTGATAAAAGTTGGGAAAGATAATGTTTGGTCAAAACATAACTGTTTATAGACATTTTTAGTCCGTGTATTGATTTTATATTATAGGTTACAAGGTCTAATACAAAATCATAAAAAAGAAAGAAAAAAATCAGAGTTGAAATCAGCATTGCCCTTGAGGTGGAGAGGGAAACAGACTTGAAAGTCCTCGACTTTACAAGTACTGTGTCCTATCCCCTTCCTCAAAAAAAACAAAGCAAGAACGGAGAAATATCAAGGCTGGTTGAATCTTAGTTGTTGGAAACCGTATGTTATTCTGCCATCAAACTTCTTTCAGTTAAGAATGTTTCTTAATAAGGCCACTTGGGAAAAACAGAAACGCTAGAAGACAATTGTTAAAATGCATAGATGTGTTTTTGATCAGACCAGAGCTCTTGTTAAAGCACAGAAATCCACAGGTCACATTACCTAGCAGAAGTGGAATCCCTCCCCCAGGTCTCCCCAAGCTTAATTCAGTGTGGAGAAACTTGACTTCATTCTGTTCCACTGAGTCTTGGTTTTCCCAGTGGCTTCCTCTGAAGGAGACAGCAGCCCTTTGTGGAGCATGGGGCCAGAGCTTGCCAGTTGCTGAGTCTGCCAGAGAGGCATTGGAGCTCACAGGTCACAGGAAACAATTTAATTCACAGAAGCAATAATTTAAATAAAGGCACAGTGACCTGTGCAGAGTAAGCAATCTCATAAATAGCTCTACTTTATAGTTAATAATATGCATGGGTCATGTTACTGGTTATTGGGAGCTTCGAGTTCCCAAGCAGGAAAAATTATAAAATGCTACTTAATGTAATTTTTTCTATTTTGGGATACCAATGGCATTTTAATAACTACCATCCTTTTGGTTAAACTGAAAAGTCACCCATATATCATTTCTGTTTATGAGGCTCTCCAGACATCTGTTTCTTGCATTAGGCAATTAGTTTAGAGCAAGTTATGGTGAGTGACATATATTGAGTTGACCATCTGCCTTCATAACATAGTTCACTTCCAGGACAGGGCTTTCGCCCTCTGTCATCCCATCAATATTCCCAGCACAGGTCTATTTCTCAGAGCCCCGCTTCCACTCCCTGGTCATTTGTGTCTTAACTCTTTCCAACAAGACTCACAGAGACCACCTTCAACCAATACAAGGAGGATTTCATTTAGAGAGATTTAGTAGATGCAATCAAGTCCCTCTGAAGATAATCTGAGCAAATGGTTTACAAACGGACATTTTTATATATGCTGTAGTGTTCCGAAATCAACAAATCTTGTTTTTCCTTAAATATCACCATGACCATGACACCTGGGAATGCCCCGCTAAAGCAGACTCACAAAGGAAAGAAGAAAGAGAAACAACGGACTGACAGTTTTATTTTCTAAAAAATTTGAACTAGAAATTGCATTGAGATGTGTATGACATGTGTGTGCATGCATGTGTATATGTATACATGCAGGTGACTATGTGTGCATGTCTATATGTGAGCTCATAGATCTATATGTGTATATGTGTGTGCACATATGTATTTGTGTCTGTGTATGTATGCATGCAAGTATATTTGTTTATTTATGAGTGTACACATACATGTGTACTTGTGTGTACATGTGCATATATGTGCATGCATGCATGTCCATATGTTTATGAGTGTGTGCATGCATATTTATATGTGTGTGCAAGTGTATATGTGTATATGAGTGTAGACATGAATGTATACAAATGTGTATATGTACGTTTGTGCATGAGTGTGGCTTTGTGTATATATGAACTTGAATCTTGCAACTCTGTCATAACAGTAAAAAATCTTTTATTGGTGGCATCATTTCCATTCCAATTGCCATATCGCTGTTTCTACCTTACTAAGAATTATGGGTAAATAGTTAATCATAGTGTTTACTTGTCTGAATTTTCTATTTTTTTTTAACAAGATGTTCATTTTAAACCTACAGTAGAAGAAAAATATTTACTTCAGTCAAAATGCTTTAGGAGTTGGGAAAATATTGTAATTTAGTCATCTGACTTTATCTCTTTCACATCTGGGTCTACCACCCAGAGAGGAAAAACATGTTAAGAACTAGGAGTCACTTTGTGTCCTCTGTGTTGCTGCATGTTTGAGGCAACTGTACTCCTCAACCTATGAATATACTATTTTGTCTCTTGTTGCTAGGAGACAACAAGATTCAACTGGCAAATGTAAACAAATAGAAAGCAAATGAAAAGAGCATCCAATCTGTTATTTCTTATGTCTCTTAATAACGTATATGTATATATATGCAAATATCACATCAACTCATAACAGCAGCATAATGTGTCTTAATAATTAGATCCCTGTAAACTTAACGTGTGGGCCGAGGAATGGAAACATCTCTACTTTCAGCAAGAGACTCTCATTAAACAAGAGGAGAGCAACTGAAGAAGCCATCTGATGTCAAGTTCGAGCATACAGACGCACACACCATAAACATACATGTGTGAGAGAACATACATGTACTGTGTGCTGATACACATGATACACACATACACAACAAATTAACTACTATGAGATATAGGTAAATACAGAATAGAAGAGTAAATTTACTTACTATGTTAGACCATCCTGAAGAGATAAATACATAAGCTCAAAAACTGCATAAACACACACATAGGGTGTTCACTTGCCTTCTGACAGTCTATTCAAATTATACACACACACCCCAAGAAGCTGTTACTGTTATCTCTGAAGTACACTCTCCTTCACTGACTTTTTAAAAAATTACTTATTTTTATTATGGATCTGCTGCTGTCTCTTACTGTCTTGTCCCCTTTCTGAAGCACATAAGGATTGCATCTGAAGTTGGGATCCATCCTACTACTTATGGTGTGTAGATAACCCTTCATGTATCTGTGGGCTCCACACTTATGCCTTCAACAAACATTGCTTTGAAATTTCTAGGTGCATTTGCACTGAGCATATACAGTCAATTTTCTAATCATTATTCCCTACACAACACAGTAAGACAACTATTTGCACATCATTTACATAGTATTTGGTGTTACAAGTAATCTAGAGGTGACTTAAAGTACAAAGGATAGTGCATATAGGTTATATGCAAACCCGCCATTCTATATAAGAGATTTGAGCATTCTCAGACCTGGCACCAATTCCACACGGATACCAAGGGACAATCATATTTAGTGTGGCATTGTTCTCTTGCCTTCTTTCCACCCTGCATTCCCAAGCCAACTCTCATTAAATCAGTGGAGGAATTTACAATTCATCAAACTGGGGATAGCCTTCCAATCTGCCTACTTGGAGGGAGGAAGCACAGCTGTTGGTGTTTGTATTATCTCAGAAGATAAACCACCTTGCTTGTGGGATCAAGGCCTGGGGAGACTGAAATTAAGAACCTCAGACTCTCTTAGACTGAGAGGAGAGAAATTTTAAAGAGAACTGCCGTGAAAAACTGTGTTTTATATAATTGAACACAGCCAGTGATTTCTCCTTTATCTCTCCAAATTTGTTTTTAGTATTCTAAACCCCACTCTCAGACAATTCATTGGTATCATATTTGTTCACATAGCTGAAGACAAATCAGCCTTTTGATGGCCACAGAAGAGCAGATTAGAGTGTAAGTCTGAAGCCTCCACTTGTGTCTTCCTCCTTCTCATGACAAAGTCCCTCGGTCCCCAGACTCCAAGTGTGGTGACTGACAGCTCGTAATTGAATTTTCCTGGAGAGAATATTTTCTGCTGAAGAGCATAGTCTAACCTAAGCTCACACGCACATCTTGAAAGTGGCCCCCATCCAGTCACAGGCTGAGGTTATAAATGCTAAGACTGAGACCTGGTTTCAGATGACAAAAAGTGACCACAGTACCAGGACAAGTGATGTTGTTGGTTGGGGTCTTTGTTGTGAACGCCTCACCACCAAATATCTCTTCTGTCTCCCTCTATTTCTTTCTCTTTCCCACAAAGAATAATGAAGCTATCTTAACCTCCCCGGGAACTTGATCTGTGACAGCTGATGTGTTATAAGTTGTCAAAAGTGCTCTGAAATAAGATTTGGAGCTGGGTCACCATGAACCAGTGAATGGCAATGACTCATGCCACTGCAGAATGAGAGAAAATTTTTACCAATGGAAACCAAGGACAGTGGCAACCACAATGAGCAGGTCTGGTGGATGCGGAGCTGTAGAGACATGGAAGAAATACTAACAAGAATGTAACTGATCAAGCTGGGCGGTGGTGGTGCACACCTTTAATCCCCGCACTCGGGAGGCAGAGGCAGGTGGATCTCTGTGAGTTCGAGGCCAGCCTGGTCTACAAGAGCTAGTTCCAGGACAGGCACCAAAGCTACAGGGAAACCTTGTCTCGAAAAAACCAACCAACCAAACAAACAAATAAAAAGAATGTAATTGATCTAATTAAAGACAAATCTGAACACCAAATCCTGCTTTGGAGCATATTGGTGACAAATCTTCCACTACTAAGGGCAGACAAAGCTGAGAATCAATTCTAAGACATAAAAAACAAGACTAGCACAAGCCACTGTAAGTCGATGTTTGGACAGGTCTACTATGCCACTGTTAAGGCCCTGCAGAGAAAAGGCTGGAAACTATGAAGCATGCTCTGGGGATGTCTGTGTTGACAAATTCAGCAGTACTAAGTTCTCAGATGCTCCTGGATCCTCTGCAGAAGTAGCCCGCTCTTTCCAGGTAGAAGTTAATGACGTGAGGTTGGAGAGGTGACTCCAAGGTTAAGAAGACCCTAGTTCAGTTCAATTCCTCGTACCCATGTTAGGCAGCTCACAACCACCTGGAACTCCAGCTCCAGGGGGATCCAATGACCTCTTTTGGCTTCTGTAGGCATGTACTCATGTGGCATCCATTCATCTAGACACACACTTATACACAAATCAAATGATAAAAATAATGTCTAGGCTAGTGTCCCTGTTGATAGATGATAAAATAGCAAAGTCCTGCTCAGGCAAGACGATGCAGACTCTATTTAGTGTTTACTAAGATCTTCCCTCTGTCCACTGGAATAATAACTAGGTTATTTTTAATGGTTTATTATCATTATTACAACAAAATTTGACTTAAGTTATTGACTTCTTAATGTCTTTGCGGAAGGAAAGAGCGAAGCTGCTGTAGGATCTAGACATACTGACAGGGGCCTGAAGAATCCATGTGAGATTGACTTCTGAGTGTCAGTATGTGGGTGGAGCATAATGGAAGATAGTGGAGAGTTGGCAGATATGAAAGTAATGTGGAGCTTAATGTTTAGCGAGTCCCAGAGAGTGGTAATATTTCAGTTACTCAGAGGGTTTATGGGAGGTTAGAGGAAACAATGGCCTACATTAAGTCATGCAGAAATATTGCAACATGAAGTGGAAGAAAAAACCAAAAGCATTACAAAAGTATGCATTCGTGGGTATATCAGATGGTGCTGAAAATCCCACCAAAGGGCTCTGACCGAGCAAACATTCTATTAAACAAAATAAGAAGCACAGGGCTCCAAGGGCAGCATTATCAGCGGGCAGCTCAGTGTTGGCCAACCTGTGACAGCACGCAGGTCAGCTACAAAGAGGAGCTGACCCTTGACCCTTAGTAAGCTATGGAGATGCTTAAAAGAGCAAGGCATCCCTAGAGGTGACAGACAACAGTGGGGGCTGTGGTGCCTCCCCGGAAACCACGTGAGTGGTTCCCAGGACATGTATGAGGCAAGGAGACCTGAATGTGTAAGGGAGCCATGAACTGAAGTGGTTCTGTGTTGTGAGGTGCCGCTGGCACTCTGTTTGCTTCTGTAGGGACTGTGTTCTGCCATTCTACTCCTAAGCGTGCTTCCCTTCAGGGAAGTTCCAACAACTGGCCCGTCAGGAACTACGAAAGTCTACCCTCTTACCCTATCCAGACATCGGGCTGATCCTGGCCCACGGTTCTACTTGGCATCACCCAAGGTCTTAGTGATTGCTTCAAAGCCTGACTTCCTTCCTTATACGTTGTTTCTCATCATTTTTCAAAGGGTTTCACAGTAAGAGTCCTCCCAGCAGACGTGATGAATGCAGCTCTCCTTCCCATGAAACTTGAACTCCAGCATTTCCTCCCTCACATCCTACAGCAGTGTTTGCAAACGCATGTGGTTTACTTCCTATAGCAGAGGATCTGGATTACAAAGGACAACTTCTTCCCCTTGTTCATCCATCCCTTCAGAACACCATGGACTGGGGAAGGCGTCAGGGATGTGACATTTTAACGTTACCCTTGGTTATACAAACTGTTGCCACATCAAGAACTCAGACTCAAAGCATCCCATGATGTATCTTCCTCTATATCCCTGATTCAACTCATTGTGAAATGGAGGAGTAGTAATAGGTCAAAAGTTTGGAACCAGCTAAATAAATTGTGAAGAACTAGCTGTCCCCAACACCTAGTGTATGTTTTAGTATTGCAACTGTACCAGTTTGGCTTTCCGTTTCCGTGAAATAACCCTAACCTGTAGACAGAAGCAATCTCTGTTTACACTAACCAAAAGCAACTTGTGGAAGAAATGGTTTATTTCTCCTTATAAATCACAGTTCATCATTGAGGAAAGTCAGGGCAGAATCTAAGGCAAGAACTGAAGTAGGAAATCATGGGAATTATTTCTTAATTGGTTTACTTACCATGGCTCTCTCTTGCTTTTTTAATACAAACCAGGACCACCTACCCAGACATGGCATTGCCCATGGTGGGATGGGCACTCCTGCATCAACCAGAAATCAAAAAATGTACATTGCCTGTAAGCCATTCTGATGGGGGCAGTTCCCCAATTACAGTTTTCCCTTTCTGAGGTGACTCAGTTTGTGTCAAGTCGATAAAAACTAGCAAGCATGATTATTTGCATTTTCTCTCTTCTTGAGAAACTCAAAACAGGGTTTGTGGAGGGAACTTCTGGCTTCCAAACAGCTATCATCTCTTCTGCCGGATGCTAGCCTCTGCCCTGGCTGTCTCTCGTCCTTGCAATCGAGTTTCCCTTTCACCTCAATTTCTTCACATAGTCCTCATTTTTTTTATTAATTAAATTGTTTCACTTATTTTACATCCCGGCTGCACTTTCCCTCTCTCCTCTCCTCCCACTCATTCCCCCACCACCCTCTATAATGACCTTGAACATCTCTCGACTCCCCCGCCTCTCCCCATCCAACTCACACAATCCTTCTTCCTCCCTCTCTTCAACAGGATTCCCTGAGCTCAGCCCAGTACTTGGCTGTGAATTTCTGCGTCTGTTTAAGTCAGTTCTGGATTAAAGCTCTCTGATGACAATTAGGGCAGTCACCAATCTGATCACAGGAGATGGCCAAAAAATATGGAACACTTCTCATGACTTTGCATGTCAGCCTTGCTCAGGGGCCACGCCAATCTTCTCCGCATCATTCCACTATTAGAGCATGTGCTGCTGAAGCAGGCACAGGTCTTACTAATTTTATTTTGTATTTGACATATTTCTCAAAGCAACTTTGAAGCGTGTGTGTGTGTGTAGAATCCATTAAGTGGAAACAAGGAAGGAATAAGGGAAGGAGAAAGGAGTAGGGGAAAATGTTATGCTATCACTGGCGGAAGTGGAAAGGAGCTGAATTGGTCCGAACACACAGTGCCATAGCTGTCTGTCTGACTATTGTTTAGCAGACTCAGCACAGAGATGCATACCCACACTACACAGTTACATGAATATGAGGCAAACTACAGTGAGAGCAAATGAGTCTGCCTTGCTGCGGCCAGGGTGTGTCCTTAGACGGTGCCTGATGCTGCCTCTTCAGACTCAGAGAAATCAGAACGTTGCGCACCGTGCAGCAGGAGGGAAGGCAGCAGAAGGATCCAAAAGAGATCAAGATGGATGTAGACGTGGATATATAGAGAGATCTAGTTTCTACTCCTTCATGAGGAAATATTGATAGTAGTTTCAGATTTCCAGATTCTCACCCAATTATATCTTTTTCCTCTAGGCAGCCTCTGGTTGTTTCTCTTTTCCGGATCCCACAGAAAGTTTGTCCTGGAACCATGCTAGGGTGGAAACGTAACAACATTGGAGTTTATTTGTCTTTTCCCAAGTTGGGAAAACGTCCTAAATGAAAGCTGCACACAAGCCTGATTCGATGCCGCTGGTCCTCGCTTCCTTCCATCACTAGTAACTGCCCAGAAGAACAAGACCATATGCTTCTCAAATGCACTGGAAATTTAGAAACAGCCTGTACATGTGGAACTGCAGGGAGTTGTTTCTTCCTTCCTAGAAGGTAAATTACCGTAATTAATGCCAATTATACTTACGGTACTCCTGGGCCACTTGGTTCCCTGTAGAGAAATGAGAAAAATCAACCTAATATGCACTCATCTTCATTTCAAACATGTGCGTTATTGGCTTTATTTATTTAGCCATGTGTTCTGTCAGTCCTGAGTAGGATTGCCACATGTTCTTGTGCTTCCCAGAGGATTGACAAGGGTCCTGCTTGTCTTGGGACCAAACTTGTCTCTCAACCCAGCTTCCCAGTGTCAGCTATGTAGTAGTTCCTTCCAGACATCTCTTTCCAAGGGAAATGCAGATATGGGTACACTGGCTCACACCACCACACTGTGGGGTGAACATCAAGGATGTTTCTTTTAGGATTTTCTTACATTTATTAATGCTTTAAATAAAAATAAAAGTAGTTGCCGGGTAGTGGTGGTGCACACCTTTAACCCCAACACTCGGAAGGTAGAGGCAGGTGGATTTCTGAGTTCTATAGAGCAAGTTCCAGGACATCCAGGGTTACACAGAGAAACCCTGTCTTAAAAAAACAAATAAATAAATAAATAGACAAATAAAAAAAATTTAAAAAGAAAAATAGATACAAAGAAGAGTCTGAAATTTCCTAAGACATAGAAATTATAAGTGAAAACACTAATTTTCCTAATCTGTTCATAATGCATTGTATACATAAACTAGGCTACCGTATATCATAAATATATAGAAATGTCTTGTGTCAGTTCAAAATAAAATAAGGAGTTGGTCTTTCATATACTTTAGCTACTGTGAAGAATCCAGAACTCAGCACAGCAGATCAAATGCTCCCTTAAGCTGTTGATTTTCTGAGATGAAAGGATGGGAGCTGGATGGCAGTGGTTACAGTAAGCCTAGGTATCAAAATATCTCGCTGTGCACTTGAAATATATATAATTTTAATCTTTAGGTCATATTAAATAATCCTAAAATAATAAGGTCCTGGACAGGGCCTGAGAGATGACTTGCACTTTAGAGCCATTGTTGCTGATGCAGAGGACTGGGTTTGATTCCCAGTACCTGGATGGCCAATCACAACCACACAGAACTCCAGTTCCAGGGAGTCTGATTTCTTCTACTGACCACCATGGACACCAGGCACACACACATAATGCAATTACATAGATGCAGGCCAAACACTCAGACACACAGAAGATCAATAATAATAATAAATAATGGTGCTGGGGTTGTAGGATCACATAACATCCATGTAGCTCTAATGATCTATATAGGAAGTCTAATCAGAGCACAGACTTGGAGCAGTGCACAGCCTAGGACTTGAGCCAGCACACAGTGTGAAGGACTTCCTAACAAACCTGGGGGACAGGATTAACTAACTATATAGGTTCTATTCTGTACGAGACAATAAGCATGGTGGAGGACAGGAACAAAATACCGTTCGGGTTGTTAACAATGTCATACATATCATAAGGTTTGGTTTGTTTATCTATGAAGTCTTTAATAGTAATAGATTACATCAGGAGTGTCAAAATATACACAAGGAGGCTTGGGAGACAGCTCACTTGGTAAATTGCTTGCTATGCAAGTGTCTACATAAAAAGTCAGGTGTTGGGAAGCAGAGGCAGGTAGACGTCTATGAGTTTGAGGACAGGTCAGCCATGCCTGCATCGTGAACTCCATCTCAGAGACAGAGGGTTCAGATATGGAGAAGGGGCTGGAGAGATGTCTCGGTGGTTAAGAGCAAGTGCTGTTCTTGCAGAGGACCAGGGTTCAACTCCAGCACC
>JAQHUG010000103.1:5238171-5261494 GCA_028555095.1 Dicrostonyx torquatus | reverse complement strand
CCCCAGCATTTTGTAGATGCCACTACCATGGGATGACTGCCAAGAACAGCAGCAGCTGTGGAGTGGAGCCAGCCGAGACCTAAAAGACAAGCTGTGTGTGTTACAGAGGGCACACGGGGCTGCAGACCTGGCTCGAATGAACCCCAGGTAATGAGTTAGTTAAACTGTAGGAGTTTGGTTTTCCTTGGTTCAGACTGTGACTGTGCCCTGGTTCTTCCCTCTTTAATTTTAATTTTTTTTTTTTACAGAAGCCCACAGCTGGAAGACTTTGAACTTTTAAAATAGGAGATTTTAGGTTTTTTTTTTTTGAGAAATTGAAATTTAAATGGGTTTGAATCTGTAAAGACTGTAGGACTTGTGAGTTATTTATGTTTTCAACGTGAGATCTTAGGGATGCATAAGAAAGGAAAAGTGTGGTTTCATTGTGCTGCTTCTGTGTGTCACGCTGACAAGGGATCAATTGTGCTGTCAAATGTCAACCTGGCACACAAACCATAAGATCTGGCTATTGTGGGTGGTTCCATCCCATGGCTGGTGTCCTGGGTTCTATAAGAGAGCAGGCTGAGCAAGCCATGGGAAGTGATCCAGTAAGCAACACTCTCCACGGCCTCTGCATCAGCCCCTTTCCCAAGTATCCGCCCTTTGAGCTCCTGCCCTGACCTCCTTCAACGATGAACAGCGAACAGCGCTGTGGAAGTGTAGGCCAAATAAGCCCTTCCTTCCCCAGCTCGCTTTGGTGAAGGTGTTTCATCTCAGGGACAGTAACCGTACCTATAACACATATCAAACACCAGTAGAGAGAATCTGTATTCATGCGTGGGAGCAGAATACTGCCAAAGATGTCAATTCTTCCTCACTGGCTTTATAGACGACACAAACAGGCCAGCCCCGCAGATGTAGCTCAGTTAGGGTGGTGCTGGCCTAGCGTGCATGAAGGAAGCCCTGAGTTCAACTCCTGGCACCTAAGAGACCAGTCATGGTGACACGTGTTTGTAAACTCAGCACTGAGGAGGATCAGCCGTTTCCACTCAGCCTTGACTGCACAGTGGGTTGAAGACGGATGGGACCCTCGAGACCCTGTCTCTGAAACAAAAAAATTCCAACAAAAACTTGAGTAAACTATAGGTGTTAACTAACTAATGCCAAATATTACATGGAAAGGAAAAAAATTCATGAGATTATGATTAAAATGAAGGTTGCTAATTAACAGCCTTTAAAATAGGGTTAATCCTGTCTTAGAAGAGAGGGCACGCACAGTCTCAGCATAGGCACCCTCACAAGTAGAAGAGAAAGACAGAAACATCAGTGTCAACGTAAGCAGAGTGATGTGAGGAAGATCCTACTGGACACCACTAGCTTTGAAGATGGAGGGAGGAGGTCCAATCCACAGACCATGCTGACCCCAGTGGCTGAAAAGGGCAATGACAACAAAACTTCGGTTCTTAGAATTCCAGCGGAAGACAGCCTTGCCCACTCCTTAGTTTTCAACTGATTAGAGCTACCGTGGACTTCCGGTTCCAGCACTGTCCAATAGCGGATGTAAGAATTGGAGGCAGGTTGTAGCTGGTTGTTATGAAAACAATAGGAAATAAATACACTGTGTGGACTTTGGGCTGTTTCACACCTGTCCCTCACCCCTGTAAGCACCGTCACAAAACCCCGATCGTGTGATTTATACAAACAAAGACACTCAGGTCCCAAATGTCAAGAGGGGCTACTGTCTCGAATATGTCCCCTAGAGGCTCCCCGTTAGGGAGCTCAATTTGGGGAGGCAAGGGAACCTCTAAGTGGCGGAGTCTTCTGCACGCTGATTGGGTCACATCTAAATCCCATCTTGTAGGTGAAAGTGGGTCTGTGGGATCAAGGTCTGGGAGAGCCCAGCCCTTCCTCTGTTTGGCTCCCATCTCACCATGCTTCCCCCCCACATGTGCTTCCCACAAGATGCCAACTGCCGTGATGCAATGTAGCCAGAGATGCCCACTGCAGGGCTGGCACTGTGTGTTGGGGGCTTTCAGCGCTAAAGCCTGTGGCTGAATAAACCTCCTGTCTTTATGAAGTGCCCATCCTCAGCTGTTTTGTCATGATGCAAACCAAACGAATAAAAATGACTTGTCTAGTGTCTCTTCTTTAGGGAATGCAAGCCAGGGGTGTAGGGCACAGAGGCCAAAGCTGCCTGAGATTCAGATGCCGGCCGTCCTGCCTCAGCTCTTAGACCCACTCACTAGAAGCTGAGTAAAGAAAAATTTAAGACTCAATTACCATTCTTCAAAAAGATTCCCTATACAGACAACAGAACAAAATATTATTTTGGTCTAATTGGTCCAACCAGCTGTGTTTGATACTTCCTTCATTTACTATGTAGGGCTCCTCTGAGGATAAACATGGAGGGACAGGGTGAGCCGTAAGCTCAGTCTCAGAGGTTGACTGAAAGGACTTTCCATCAGCGAGCGAGTCAGGCCCTCTGAGTCCTGTGTTTTTGTTGTTTGCGTGTTTGCTTTCATAACTAATTAATTGTCGATAATGCTTTTTGTTGTTTTTTTATAATTAATTAGCAAGCACTGGGAGCAGAGGGCAGCTTTTCCTGGACTGCATAGGCACGTGAAGATAAGACGCCAGCAGCGTTCCTGGAGTGCGCATTCACGGATTACAGGGCTGCTCACATGAGAATTACACACTAATTCAACTACAATAAAAAATTACACTTGAAGAGCTTATTATATACTATTCCTTCCCCTTCTGAGGGATGTTTGAGCAGAAGCCTAGCATGGTTACCATGACAACTATAAAGCAAAATTGGCAGTAACTTTATGAATTGCAAATTCCTCTAAGGGTGTTGGGGAATTTTTTTCTTCCTTCCATTTTTAACCATCTCATATGCATTATCCTGGCAATGTGTTAAACAAAATTCGGGGGAACTCAGCAATTACTTGGAAACAAGCTGTGTTTTAAAGCCTCAAATTCCATTTTTCTAACGAGAGCATGAGAACATAGGGAACCCCCAGCCTACCTGGTTTGAAATTGTTCCGTGTTTTTCACTGAGTTCTTCACACACCGGCCACCCTCACCTCTTCTGAAGAGGGTCCAGGTGCTCTGACAAAGGGACTCCCCACCTTCCTTCCATCATCACTTCTAGAATTTCTCTGAGAATGGCGAAAGGGGACAGTCTCAGTTAAAACGAAAACAAGCGAATCTCACAATCTGTCTCTCCCTGCCAAGTAAGTTCAGCTGCAGTCTGCATCAAAACTTTCATCAAAAAAGGCCAGTCCTTCTTGTTTTCCTCCCTTAGTCCCATCACATGGATTCAGGGAAACACGACAACGGGAAATACATAGCACCCACCAAGCTTGCCTTGCTTGAGCGTTCAGACACTTGCAAAGGTAACTAAACACACGCTGTTCTACACATGTTCTACAGAGCACGTGGGGTCTCTTCATTTTAAACACTTGGGATTGAAAGGACAGGGTTACCCACAAAACCATGCCACCTTATACCTCTGTGACTTAGTCACTTATGAGTAATGAGTTTAAATTTTTGCCTTGTCCATTTTATGAGACCATTACAAAACTCTTCTGAGGCAATGTGTTGGATACTGCCATGTCCCATAAAATACTCAACCCAGAATTCTGATTTTTTAATTTGATACAACTACTAATAAAAATTAAAATATAAATAGCCTTTATTTTCTGAGTCTTGTACCAAAAAGAAAAGCAATAGGTCCTGGGCAACACACTGCAATTAAGGTGGGGACCCAAATATGAATGGAATCCTAGCTATGACAAAAGACCTAACCGGCTGCCTCTCCAATTGGAGGGGACAGTCTGCTTGTGAAGAGTGACACAGGAAATGACTTTGTGAAGCACATCTCTGAGAGAAGTGTCCTTCTGGGCCTGAGCACAGGGCACGAAAACTAGGAATAGACTACTGTGCTCTTTTCTGCCCTGTTTCCTAGCAAACCCTGTGGTCAGAAGAACAGTAGCTGTGTCCTCCCGTAAACAGCGGTCTTCAGAAAGGATGCAAGCGCCACACGACCATCAGATGGGCATCAATTATATTAAACAAGGTAATCAGAGGGATCGGAGAAGTTCAAGAGAGAGGTGCTCGCATCGCTCCGAAGACTTTAGGTCATAGCTTCCTTTTTTCATATGTTTACTCCAAAAACATTTACAAAAGAAGATTGTTTTCTGCCCCAGTAAGTAAACGCAAGGGCCCTGCATGGTCTCTCATTCATGAAGACCTTTCCTACTTATTGGGAGGAGACCACACAGGCCCTTTCCTCTCACTTGTAGGGTTATGGGACAGCAAAGACTAAACAGAGAGGGGAGAAAGAAGTGGGGAGACACCCTGCACGGTGGGAGGAAGGTAGGGGTCCTGCAGAGGAGAGGCAAGCCCTGCAGAGGGACACCCTGCACGGTGGGAGGAAGGTAGGGGTCCTGCAGAGGAGAGGCAAGCCCTGCAAGGTGAAACCCGAATGCTGCTGAACAGCCCACAGCTGGGGCACTTGAGGTCAAAGACAGGGAACAAATACCATGGGCTCTTCCAAAGTGCACCCAGGTCCAGCCTGCCAGTCCATGCAAAGCAGTGAAAAGGCCCACATTTCTTTTCTTTTTTAATCGAGAAGGAATGATATTATCCGTTCTGCGGTTTGGGGAGGACCCAGCAGGACTAGCAGACTATTTCAAAAGAACTATAAATGGTCAGTCATGTCATTGATGTGTCTGCTAGGACATCTTATTCTCTCCAGCCAGACCGAAACCCAATGGCCCCGTAGACGTGAGATGCTTGGCGGAGCTGTAGGAAGGAAGTTAGAATTTGCTGTCCTCCACAACTTCCTGATGAGCACGGAAAGATTGGAAAGCTGTCAGCATGCTCTCAGAAGGTGAGCGCACAGATTGTAAAGCGTTTCCACCTCTCCAGCTTGGCCGTGATACAAAAATGCGGTCGATTCCCTTCACTCCAAGTAACTCACAGCAGATGCTGATACCCCTAGACTCTTCCCCAGCTACAGTTCCCAACACCGTTTCTTTCCAGAGGTCAGGCATATGGAGCTCATTAAATTCCACACTGCAACATTCGAACCGTGTGAAACTTTTTGTTTGCAATGCAGTTTAATGTTGAGTTTGATTTACGGAGGACCTTGTATTCTTGGTGCTGGGAGGAAAACCCTGTTTGTTCATGAGCTCAAAGTCTGGTTTGGAAAAGTGGGTTTGAAAATCCCAGTTTATGCTAAGAACTATGAAGGTGGGAGAGTGTCTCATCTTAAAAAGGGTCTACTCCAGCTTCACTTTTCATACAGGAGAGGAAACCAAATGGCAGAGGCAGGGCCTACAACCTGGGTCTTCTTGTCCTGGGCCCAGCAGTAGTACCACCCTGGAATCCCTATAGATCAACATGCACAAAGAAAATAAAAATGCCATTTCTCATCCAAGGTGAAATTCATTTCAAAATGAAAACAGCTACCCATTTACAGTGCACTGGTTCCTTCATATCCTGCTATAAAAACAAGAAAATTAAGGCGTTTGTTTTAAAATGACTTGCCCCTGTTGGCTATAAAATTATATATTATATAATATAATATATAATATAAAATTATATTATATGTGGAATGTAGTTTCAGTATCAAGTCTAAGAATTTAAATTGCCCCAAATCATGTGACTTAGAAAAGCCGTGACTTCTTCACCTGTAAAATGGGTACAATGGTTCCAAAAGTTGCATGGTTTATTTACTTAAACTTCAAGAGGAAATGCTGAAAAGACAGGCTGTTGTATTTTGGGGAACAGGGAGGCTTCAAACACTCTACCTAACAGACTCGGCAAACACTCACTCTCACACGCGGCGTAATACCTCGAAGCCATGAACAAAATGAAACATTCATTTCCTCCTCTTGTGCTTGTTGTCTCAGGTGCTGGGTCATGGGGGGAGCTACCCCCTCCTCTCTCTCTCTCTTTCTTTCTCTCTCTCTCTCTCTCTCTCTCTCTCTCTCTCTCAATAAAAAAGCTTATGACTCTGTTTTATCAACTGCATTCACTAATGTTAACCCTCCAGTACTTCTAATCTTATGTGTTTAAAATGATGTCAGATTCTAAAGAACAGACATTTGACATTGCTGAGGATGCTTAAAAAACTCTGTTTCCTGAAGAGTGTGGAGATGCTGTCTTTGTCGGATCAGGCTCAGGAACCTTCGGAAAGTCATTCACCAAGGAACCAAAGCCTGGACCCAGGATACGAAGATGCCAAATAAAGGTGTAGATGACCCAGGTCAGCCAGGGATGGGGGAGGCAGAATTCACTAATTCTCTGGAAGGTTTTGAGTGCTACTCTGTCTCCAGAACATTTGCATGTGTTTTCGCACAAGCAGGAAGGACTGCTGCAGTTCTTGAATGATTAATGCTCCTTCTGTAGGGAGGACACAGTGAAAGAAAAACCTTTGTGAACTTCATGCACTCCTGTCCTTGACCCAAAGGCAGTGTCTGGAAAGCAAAGGATATCTGAGCCATTCAACTTGGCCCTTATTCAGGATAAACTATTGCCTACCTCACCCTTTTGCACCACACGTACACGTGCACACACATCATACACACACACACATACCATACACACACAACACATGTACACAACACAAACACACACATACATAAGCGCACACACAAACACATACATAAGACACACACTTATGTGTGCACGCAAGCACACATACAAAACCACTGAAGGTATACCAGCTGCCTCCTGTGCTCTGCCAGCAACTTTCAGAGCAGAGGGTCAATATCATGCCTGCAACTTGCACCTCGAGATCTCACTCTTCACGGTGTTATCACCATAACCCTATCATCACACTGCTTGTTAATCATGATTAAAATAATAAACAATGGGAAAACTCTTTCCCTGGTGAGCATGAAGAATTGCAGATGAGCACATCTTGTTTGGGCCCCACACCATGCGATTACGAACAATATTAGAGGATGTTTTACTACCTAATACAATTTCTTTATAATTGTGCTATCTGCTCCCTTCAGATTCCAATCTCATCTGAAGGCCCAGCAAAGTAATCCAGAGGGAGTTTATAGCTCGTGTCTACAATTTACGGGAAAAAAGTCTTTCCTTTTTATATATAACCCTGGAGCAAGACTGTAAACCAAGCAGGAAGGGCAGGGCATGCTTTGCCTACTAGACATCAAAAGGAAGAGCATGGGACGTGAGCCTTGCTGCTGGGTAACTAGCAAGGAGGGGAAACCTATGAGGCTCATATGGAAATAAGTCATACACTGAAAGGCTCACACTAGAAAACCAATTCACTCAATGGGCTGGCTTAGAAGTGAGTCTGAAAATAGACAGGATTTCCTTTGTCCTCTCTCTGGCTGGGTCTGTCAGTTATTTCCCCACCCAGCAAGAACATCTGCAGCATTTTACAAAGTGCTCTACTCACATCCAGTGGCCAGAACCTCATTCTCAGCTACCCTAAAAGTGCCATCACCAGTTTTAGGTCCTTCTCCTTCCTATAGTTTGCGGGGAGGAGGCTGTCAGTCTCCTTTAGTAATTTGTCCATCTTTCCTTTTCTCTTTCTTCCTGTCTCATTCATTGTGTTGCCTCTGGCTCATGAACCAGGGTAAGACAGACAGGGACAAGGTTTACTAACTAGTGATCCTATGAGAATGTCCTTTGTAGATAAGATGTACAGATGCTGGCTCTGGCACATTCTTGTACTTTTGGGCGTTTCGGTGGTGGCGCACGCCTTTAATCCCAGCACCCAGGAGGCAGAGACAGGCGGATCTTTGTGAGTTCGAGACCAGCCTGGTCTACAAGAGCTAGTTCCCGTGCAGGCTCCAAAGCTACAGAGAAACCCGGTTTCAAAAAACCAAAGAGAGAGAGAGAGAGAGAGAGAGAGAGAGAGAGAGAGAGAGAGAGAGAGATTCGTCTACCCCAGTTTGTTCTGTACCTGCAGCTCTCACAGCCATGGTCCTAGTTGGACCCACAAATGGGCTTTTGGACTTAGAAGACTCCACCCAGCCTCTTTTGCAAACTCTGGCAGCAAGTCTTGTAGGGCAGCACCTTTCGGCATCTCTCAGACTTGCCAGTGTCCTCACAGGAAACACATCCCTATCACCCTCTCTCCCAGGAAAAGATGGAAGGAAGCCCAATCCCACCAATAAGGGCCACATCAAGTTCTGAAATGCAGTCTTCTGAGTCAGTATGAGCCCTGACTTTAGTTCATTGAAGTCTTAGGCAACAAACATGCTCTCCATGAGTGGGCCATGCCTGACCCTTCCTCTCTCACTGCCTTCCTAACATAGCTGGTATCTCTGCAGGATACAGATAATTTTCTCTTGGGAGTATTCAAACTTTCTGCTTGGTGAAAAATCTTATGATTAACATCCTTTTTCTTATCATCTTAGACAATTTAGAGAGATAAATGTATGACTTCACACCAATACTTTAATATGGGTATTTTTGCATTATTAGAATATATACTTCTCACATATAGAAGCTTGCATCCATAAACAGCATTTCTATAACACTCAAGCCCAAGATTATCTCTTTATCTAGATTCTGTGACTCTTCTAATGAATTGTGTGATCCTTCAAATCTTGCCAATGACACATAATGCTTTTTATATTTATAAATTCTTATGAAGGCATAGTTTATAGGATGATGGGATAGATGATAGATAAGCAGATAGACAGAGATAGATTTGTGGTCTAATTATTCTAAATGCTACATGGTGACCTTGGGAAATATCATTTAACCTATCAGTCCTCAATTGTCTCGTTCACAGACAGTCACAAGGCCTGCTGCAAGACATGGATGAATCCCCCTGGGAGCTCTAAACTCTACACTACAGGGAGGGTCTGCAGCTCTGCTAGTGCCTTGAACATCTTCCACATGGCTCCATGGTAATACGTGCAGAGCACACATTAGAGGATGCCTCCTAGTTTCCTGCAGGCAGGAGAATCAAAATAGTTGTGCAACCATCCAAATCTCTGTCCCACAGCCCTTCAACCACCACCGAGGATAATGATGACTACCCATAGGGCTGTTGTGATAATAAACCTTTATACAATGCAGTACTATGCCTTCTACAGAAACGGCAGTGCTCAGCATATACAATGTGTATATATACAATGTGTATATACATTAGTGTGCTGTGGGAACTCCTTCAGCCAATAGCCTTTAAGATTGGGTGTGGTCTCATGTACTGTAAGTGCAGATAAAAAGCATGCTGGGCCCTCTTTGCTGCTGGATTCAGTTCCAGTTCCCAGCACACACAGAAGACTGCAGATTGCTACCTTACTGTGAGTTTATCTCCAGATAAATATACCTTTGTTATACTGCATTCTGGGCTACTGTGGAACTTTTTGGTGTGACTACACTAGTACCCTCTGTAAGTTCCCAATGTAAAATATCACGGGGTTACCTACCTCTTCAATGCCTAGGTTCAGTCATTTTTGAATAAGCTTAGTTGCTATAGTTACCTCCGAAAGACACAACATTGGAGAACATGTTGGAAGCTGGGGATTAATGGCAGAACGCTGTGGTGGATGACACAGTGCAGCTTTAGCTTTAATACCAAACTCACATTTTGCCAAAACAGAAATGAACTCCAGAAGTGGAGTCTCGGGACCCCTGCACGTGGCCCCCATACTAGACCTAGAACCAAGACCTCATGGACAGTATTCTGACCCTGACCTAACACTGGAGCGTCCTGAGTTTGACAGAAAGACGTTTTCTGCCAGACAAACTTCATCAGATGCTAGTGCTTCCATTGTAGAAGGAAAAATGGGTGGCCCTGCAATTGAGTTTGGGCAGAGATAAGAAATGCACACCATTTGGAGTTCTCCACCAAACAATAACGAGCAATTCTTGCTAAATCCAGCAGCAGCCATTGCTGTGTACTCTGGAGGCGCGGAGAGGCCCTCACTTTCTCTCAACCCCTTCACTGGAGTGAACAACACTAACGGCCCAGGCTAAACTCTCCTCACTGTTCTCATAAACGGGTTTTCATCTCTCAGAATCAGTCACAGCTCCAGCAGCACTCAGAAAACCAATGAAAACTAGCCTGCTCCTGCTTCCCATTCCCAACATAAGTACAACCAGAACCCTAAAAGGCCAGGCACACCAGGGGATTGCAGACTCAGTCCTACTGAAAAAGGCTCTTCCTGCCTGGTCATTTTCCCAGACATCTCAGGGAGCAGGCCTGTTCTTATCTGAAATTCTAACTAGAAAGAAGTCACCCCTGAAAATACCGGTGCCCCAATTTTCTATACATGAGGGTTCAGCACCACCTAGGGGACATTGTCATTCACTTCTTTTTTTTTTTCCTCTGTAGTTCCTGGTAAAATTTCTCAGTACAACCAACCCACACCCTATGAGAAAGCCATGTTTTTCAGACTTTAACCTGACTTCAGTGGGAAACCCTAGTCAATTAGCTTACTGCACAGAGGTCATTGCTGAGGGCTGCGGTCTATATCCACAGCTCACCGGAGGGAATTTCCTTTCCCATTGTAAGAACCACCAGCTGTTAGGCACCTTCTGTAGAGGACAGTATATAAATGTACTTATAGTATATGTGCTGGTCCTTCAGACTGACTCTTGGCACCCCCAGTTTGCAGATGAAAAAACGTAAGGCTCTGGAGAGTTAAGAGATTTTCCCAGGCCCCAAGCCATGGCAGACTTACTGTCTTCACAATGAAATGATCTATATAGGTCTATATTCTATTACAGATTGATCATACATATCATGCTCACTTAGGTGACTTATTATCCTCCAAAGACATCACCCCAAAACCTGTGGTGCCATTCCAACAGCAAATACTCAGAACACACGCCCGGGTGAGGGCACTGCTGGGGGAGCTATGCTTGTAAGGAGCACAGCATCGTCTCATTATTTTAGAAGCACGTTACAGGCTAATTGAAAATACGATGCAATTCCATGATGCGGAGCAGGATCATTTGGCAGGCCCTTGACCGACTGTAATCAGCAGGAATGCTGGGAAGTACTGGCGCGGTGCTACTGCGAGTTTGAGATCGGGGGAGGAGGTCAGGACTTGGCTCTGCTTTCTTCCCTAAACATCTTAAGAAAACTACTTAGAGACCTCATCAATATTCCTAGTCTATAGACTGAATATGGAACTTATCAGTAAGCATCAAACAAGTGTGACAAAAAATAAACGAGATCACGGTGTAAAAGGCGAGTGCAGCGCCGGCCCCATCATAGGCACCGAATAGATGGCCAGGGCTGCTTCTGAACTGAAAACACTCAGCTCATCATTGGCCACTGCCCTACATGACTTTCCTGTGTCGTATACTTCATTAAAAAGTAAACAATAAAGTTCCTTGGGAAAGGAGATGATAAAAGATTAAAAATTTCTGGATTAGGAAAATACTCTAGAGATGAGAAACCAAACATTAAAACAGTTTGACATTTAAGAGATCAAATTGCTATGACAGAAAGAACACACACATGGATATAATATGTAAACAGTCCAAGTAACCATCAACAGATCAAGATATAGTCCAAACATTCTACATACATAGACTAAGATATTAATGTGCTTTAGAAAGGAAATTCCAGCCGGGCGGTGGTGGCGCACGCCTTTAATCCCAGCACTCGGGAGGCAGAGGCAGGCGGATCTTTGTGAGTTCGAGACCAGCCTGGTCTACAAGAGCTAGTTCCAGGACAGGCTCCAAAGCCACAGAGAAACCCTGTCTCGAAAAACCAAAAAAAAAAAAAAAAAAAAAAAGGAAATTCCAACATATCAGGAAGAAAGGGGGAAAGTGTTCTGTGAGTCTGCTTTTAAGAGTAGTTAAATTAAAGAGGGTTGGGAGTATGGCTCAGTGGTAGAACATCAGTCTGCATGCATGAGGTCCTAGGCCAGTACTGAAAAAAAAAGAAACAGTAAAAATAAAAAGTAAATTGGGGCTTGTTCCTTCCCATGCCACCAGCTAGGTCCCATCCTTCCCAGCATATAGTCCCACTGGGCTCCTTTAAGACCTCTGCACTGTGGACTTGGCCCATCCTTCCCATCCTATGGACTCTCCTGGCCCTTCTAGGACTTCATGGAATCCTGCTCCTTCCTACCCCATAGATCAGTTGGGCTCCCTAAGACTTGACTGCATAGCTAGGCCTGCTGCTTCTGACTCCAAAAGTCTGCCAGTCTCTTTGGGTCATTCCTTCTTGCATTGCTAGGTAAGCCTGACTCCTCCCTTCTCCATAGCTACCTTTCTTCTTTAGGACCTCCACACCAACCGTGACCGCGACTTAGAAAAGTGAAATTCCTAGCACCTTAACCTTCATCCAGTGTGTGTGTGTGTGTGTGTGTGTGTGTGTGTGTGTGTGTGTGTGTGTGTTTGAGCGCGCGTGCATGCGTGAGTGTATGTGGCAGGGGGGTAAGGGTGTGTGTGTGTGTGTGTGTGTGCGTGTGCGTGTGTGTGTGTGTGCGCATGCGAGCGCTGGGGCCAGGGCCGTCCACTTAGAGATCTCTAAACTTCCTTGCAGCTCTGACCTCTCTACATGCGTCTGCGCACTGACACAATCTGACAGCTGTTGTCATGCCACTGTGGTTTGTTAATTGGCCAGCTGGGGGAACCCTCAACAATTCTTACAAGCTCGTGTCAGCTCACATTCAAACCCTAGCCTGCCTTGCTTCTGTAGACTTGACAAATAACTTCCCCACATGCTAGAGGACATAAAAGCCCACAGAGAATCCTATGCCCAACTACACTTCAAAGGGTTTCTAAGATAATGAAAACAGAATACAAATTCTTAGCCATGCAAAGCAAATAGGAAGATGTCCAGCAACTGCTCATCTGGGATGCTTAGGGGTGGAATCATCCCTCCTTGTGCATGGAACCCAAGCCAGTCACGTGAGCAAGTACATATTCACTACCATATCCCACGTGAGTGCATAGACAAATACAATGAGCAAAAGAAGAAGCAGACAGAATTTAGAAATAATAGTGATGTCTAATTCCATTTAGTTATATACTTAATTTTAAAAATCTCATGTAATGGTGGAAGAGACAAGGACAAAGAAAATAATCTCAAAAATGGCAAACATTATATTAACTGATAGTCCATCCATTTGCACAAACATGGGTTACTTTGCATGTTTCTCCTGTTGCAGCCGCTTGCAGTGCTTGCTACATATGTGTGCACCGCCCTCATGTGCTCTGTGCATGAGTGTGAGCACCTGTGTTGTGGGTGTGACTGACTGTGCAGGTACATGTGGAAGCCAGAGGTTAAAGTCAGGATGTCTTCCTCAGTACTTTGAAATATCATCTAACATGGGAACTGGCCAGAGCCCCTAGGGTCTGCCCATCTCTAACCTCGCCCCACCCCATACATAGACAAAGGCACAAAGGTTAGTCATCACTACATCTGCTTTTTACAGGGGTATTAGGGATCCAAACTCAGACCCTCCACATTTGCACACCAAACACCATAATCACTGAACCATTCCCAGACCCCTCGCCCATGTTTAGCATGCTGCCTCACCAATCCTTTTATTTTTATTATATTTTTATTTTCCAAGTTCCCACTCCCGCCCCTCCTCCCATTCCCTCCACACACCCTCCTACCCCACCTCACAATTCTTACACGATCTACCACTTGAGAACGTCTAAATGATCTGAAATATAAACCCCGAGTCTCACGGCAGCTGACAGCAGAAGTATAATACTCAGACGTCAAACGAAGAGCTCCCCATACCACCTCACATGTGACCTATCACAACACAACTAAGAAATCAGCTTTTATCCCATCAACACTAACGAGAGAAGGTAAACAGACAGCTCCTGGGCAGTCAGAGGAACAAAAGACGTTTCTGAAATGCTCAGTGTATTCTAAAACACCAGTGTCTCCACATCTTCCATCCTTACGGTCATCTTTAACCAGCCTGGAAATAACATTGCTACAGTAATCAGCCATCTTATCCATTGATAATTGAATCACAGCCTTTATTAAAGTCATTTTCACAAAAACGTGCTCCAGTGTGAAGAGGCCCCTGCTCGCTCTGACCCGTGCCTCACAGAGAGGCGTCAGCGGTGGGACGAGCGTCACGGGAGTAGAGCGTCCGCGGTGGGAAGAGCGTCACGGGAGAAGAGCTTCGCCTTCACAAATGCTACCGCATCCTCCGTCCTGAGCTTCCTCAGCTCCCAGTTATGGATCTTCCGAAAAAGAAAAATTTGAGAGAAAATGATCACACATAAAAATGCAAGGACTTTAGCGATCTAAGCGTATCCGAGTAGCAGCAAACCAGCTTTCCAAAACTGAATGCCCCCCATGCAAATGTCCACATTCCAAGTCCAGCAAGTCTAGGACTGAGGAAAGTTATTAACAGTGGAAAGCGTAAAACTCCAAAGGCTCTCGAAACAGAGCAAAATTATTTCCAGACTCTTAAATGGCACATTAGCAGAAGGTTAGTAAGGCAAGCCCAGTCCCCTTCAGGATTACAGTACAATAACGGGAGATTTGAGCGAACACACTTCACCCCGTGTGCAGGACCACACAAGCAGCAGGGAGATAAAGCCAAGATCATCGTAAGGCCCTAAGACCTGAAAAGGCCGTTCAAGAAAAGCCATGCCACTGAGGGTCAAAGGGAAGCTGATGAGAAGGATCTTCCTCCAATTCTCTGGGCAACAAGAACACACTACAGGAGACTCACACTGGCCCAGAAAACAAACACCTTAACATCATTCCTCCATCCAGATAATCTTGGAGGTAATTTTATGTGTCTTAAATTCAGTAAGAAAAGGTATTCTTTATTGTCTTCTTCATTAAAAAGAGATGAAGGCTGACCATCCCTACTAGATGACAGCACTCAGCTGAGTAAAAGGGAGACCACATATGAGAATGCCCCTGACAGAGAACCACGACTAAAATATGAATTCCTGTCCTGCTGACTACTCCCCTGGAGCCGAATGGCCACCTTCAACCACAGCACCTGGCAGCTGGGAGGAAGCCCAACACTGACACAGAGAATAGTCCATTCACATTTTCTCTCTTACCAAGATCACATGGAAACCCATTGCTTTCAAATGTCGAATTTTCATAGCAAACAATCCTCTGGGGTGGCTTGAATTCAAACAATAAACAGACTTAGGAACACACAGCACGGCTACTCTGAAAAGAACCGAGCACAAAGAGTAATGAGTGAGCACCTGGAACTGTTCAACATTCCGCTCCTGGGAGCTCAGGCTGAAGTCCTCATGGACCTTGTCCTCACCATGCCCTACTCTCTCCTTTACTTCCGTTACCCACACCTCTCATGTTTGACATAATTATGTACCAGCCTTCTTTAGGAAAGACTGTACTTTCTAAAGAGGAAAACTTCCTGATACAGAAGCATGCATTGTAAGGGTTTCTGGGACAGTGCTACGCTCTGACCCAAATACAATTCTTCAGTAAAGCTACTGGTGAGGGCAGCAGCAAGTGGTACACAATCTTCCAAACTCAGGAAACCCTAAGACAGGCTCCTCCAGTGGGGAATTCTATAAACAAAGTGGAAAGGTGTGGTTTGAATCTCATCACTCCCTCCTTTGTGGAAGTTCCCTAGGAGAACAAAGAAAAGAACAAAAGATACTTGTATACCCTCTGTCTTCCCCCAGTCACCAGCTTCCAGAAGAGAGGAGAAAATTTACACTTAACCAGACACCACTCAGCTTCTGCACTTCCCAGTACTTTATGCTACCAACTACTACGTTACCGTTTCGTGTCAGAATAGAGGATTAAAAGGGGGAAACGAGGTTCCAGTAGAGTGAGAGGCTTTCTTAGGGGCAGCTGGGTAACATAATACTTGAGAAGACATCAAGGAATAAGCCAGATGGATGTGGAAAGAGGAAAAGACGCAGAACACAGTGTGAATGAACAGGGATGAGCAGGATGAGCAGGTGTGGATCCTTACAGCGTGTTCCTGCTCCTCTTACTCTATGTATGTGTTTGTCCAGAATAGGAGCAGGTGTAAGCTTCCTGGAGCACGAGAACACATCTGGCTCATCGCTGTGTGCCCAACAGGCCTAGCAGAACCTTTCCACAAAGACTGACATAGGTGTGTGGGAAGGGCCCATGATCTTATGCTTCTCCTGAACAAGCAGGATATTCTTTCATGGCAGGATATCATGTTCCTTCCAGAAGCACATTATATGTAAAGTGAATCAGGGAAATGACTGGATTAGCTTCAATGTGCTCTGATCCACAAATAATACTAGTTATAAGAAAGGACCAGGAGGACGGAAAAAGCATCGGGCAATTAATTTGTGTAGATGCCTTAAGTTTACGATCACTGTATTATTTTGGCTGAAGTTTATACTGCACTGATTCTAATTTTAGTTATGTGGAATTTTTGTTTCTTTGGTTTTTGTTTTGTTTTGTTTTGTTTTTCGAGACAGGGTTTCTCTGTGTAACAGCCCTAGCTGTCCTAGAACTAGTTCTTGTAGATCAGGCTGGTCTTGAACTCACAGAGATCCACATGTCTCTGCCTCCCAAGTGCTGGGATTAAAGGCGTGCGCCACCACCACCCAGTCGATAGTTTAAGCTATGTTAATATTGTCTAACTGAACTGTTGTCTCTTATACTAATTTTTAAAGACATGCAGTAGATGTACTGCAAGCTACCTACATGCATAAGGTCTTTTTGATACTGCTATTTAACATGAAGTCTTTCTTTACTAAAATTTTAATCAGAATGCCCAGTCTATACAAACTACCTCTGCATGTTTGTGGCAGAAGTTGCGTCTACATCAGAAAGTGGAAATACTCGAGTCCTGTTATTATCCATTCTGATTTCAAAATCTGAAAGAAATAAAAAAATTGATATTAATTTCTCATGCACTGCTCAAAGTAATTTCTATATATCAAAAATTGGGGAATTCCTCTCTGTGTGCTGTGAAAATGTTTTATTACCATTGGTTAATAAAGAAGCTGCTCTGGCCTATGGCAGGGCAGGATAAAGTCAGGCAGAAAATCTGAACAAAGATATAGATATAGAAGGAGCAGGCAGAGTCAAGGAGACACCATGCAGCTGCCGAAGGAGACAGCCGCTGGAATCTTACAGGTAGGCTACAGCCTCATGGTGATACACAGATTAATAGAAGCAGTTAATTTAAGATGTAAGAGTTAGCTCGGAATACATCTAAGCTATCGGGCAAACAGTGTTGTAATTAATATAGCTTCTATGTGATTATTCAGGTCTGGGCAGCCGGGTAACCAAGAGCAGTCTCCATCTACACAAAAGTCTAACGTCAACAGTGCCAGAGAGGACAATAACAGTGGTTAAAATAAAACTAAGAACTTATAATGTGGCAGACACTAATCCAGGGATTTTACCTGCAGAATTTCATGTATTGGTCAGAAAATTTTGTGTACTACTGTTGTTGCCCTTTTTAGACAAAGAAACTAGGGATGGTTATATTCCTAAAGTTACTGTACTAGGAAATTACAGAACAAGAACACAAAGGCTAACAAAACCCAGTGTCAAGCATAGGAAATCTCTGCAGGTCAGGGGAGTCAGAGATTCTCAAAATAATACCCTTGGTCGCCTCCTAGGACAATAGGTAAGGCCCTATTGCTGAAGCCACCACACACTTCAGATATAGGACTGGCGAGAACTCTAGCTAGAAATGACCTGCAGGCCTCCTCCCTAGCTCTCACCCGATCCAAGCACCCTATGAAAGCTGCCAAGGGAGAAAAGCAATCAGGAGTCCCACCCAGATGGGAAGCCTACGAACCCGCAAGAAGTCCCAAGGGAGCAATAGTGGCACCTCTATCTTGGGCCAAAGTTAACACCTGTCTAATTGGACTTAAGACCTGCTCAATTGGAGGGAATCCATGCCTGGTACTATAAACCTAGCCAATTACTGTTGCTGATGAGGTTACAGACAATAGAAAAGAACCTCCTGTCACTGTCCTAAAACACTATGATTTCTAACTGCATCCTAAATACATATCCTTAGCACTGTCAGCAAAGAAGTTTCCTTCAAAGGAAGGAGAGACTCTCACAGAGAGCCACAACCCCTACAGAGCAGTCTACATGTCTAAGGCTTGGGAAACATTTCAGGTGAAGGCACAGAAAAACTGTAAGCGCCAGAGGAACGTGGCATCTGCTGTGGGACAGGAACAGCACACTGAGAAGAGCAGTGGGTGCACCACCGCCATCAGCTGACATGCCAATATGGGTGGGGAACAGTCTCACAAGGCTCTACCCCTAGAGGAAGACTCCAGGTAATCAGAAGTAATGACTGCTGAGAGAAGACTGAGTCTCATCCAGGGACAAGCCTCATGATATGTTATCTGGTGTGGGGACCCAAAATGTGAGCCTATTCCACCTGGTCTGAAGGTCAGAGAATTCGAGGTTATTTTTGTTCTTTCTAAGTTGTTGACAACAGGTGTGGCTACAAAACAAGATATCCTGTCCTAGGGTGTGGGTACTTGATGTTCTGGACATTAAGATGGTGGATCTGCTTCACTCCGACCAGAGGTCAGAGAATTCAAGCCTATTTCTGCTCCTTCTTTTGAAATAGGAAGTTTGACTTAGAAAGAGTGGCTGCCTGCAGGATACTTGGTCTAGGGTGGGTTCACTGCCACAAACATCAAATGCTTAACTCAGGAATCAATGTCTTGATGTCAGGCTTGATGTTCCGAGTAACTGTTCTGGCTGTCTATTGTGTCATCTTATTCTTCCCCTTTTTATTCAGGTATAAAAGTCTATGAAAGGAAATGTGGAGGACATTCAGCATTCAGAATCTGCTGAGTTGCCCTCCCAGTACTGTCCCGTTTCTCTGTGTTCCTATCTTAGACCTGTTCCTTCCATCTAATGTTTCTAATGCTCTCGCCCTATCCTGGAACATACAAGCTCACTGCTTCTAGGATCATGGCAGAAGTCATCCCAAAAAGGTGGCTTAAGATCATCTGGCTCCAAGTGGTCAGTGGTAAAGGAAGCAGCAATAAAAGGACTCAGCCAGCTGTATTTATTCTTACATGTGTGCGTGTGTGCACGTGTATGACAATAATAAAGAGGTCATGAATCTGAGAGGGGTCGGGAGCGTGTCAAGGAGACAGGTGAGGGGAAAGAGAGGAAGAATGGATGTAAATAGAGTATGAGTGTGTGAATATAAATCTCCTCCTTTGTCAGGACAGACAGAATAAAACTTAAAAATAAAACAAAATAAAGGGAAACTCATACCAATGTGATAATTATGTGGCAACTGCACATTTCTTGAGAAGCATCCATCATCCAAAAGGTTGCTGAGCACCTCTGCAACCTTGTCATTGGGGTATGCCGGTGACAGTGGCAGCTGTGGCAATGCTATATGTGTAGCTTCGTAATAAGCATTTTCATCAAGTTTCAGACAAGCATTCAAAACATGAAGTTTATGAATATTCTTCTCTGTGTCACCTAAAAATACAAAAGCAAACACATGATTAAAACATTAGTGCCATATTTTAAAATACTAATATAGCTATATTTCTAATTACCGCATAAACTCTTTTTACTTAGTTATATCAATTCACTGTACAAAATAATGGTTTACATTTGCATGTATATATATATGAAGAACTTGGATCATGTTCACCCTGTTACCTTCAGTTATCCTTCCTTCCCCTCTCCACTCTGTCCTATTTTGTTTATTTCATACAATATATTCTGATCATGGCTTCCTCTCCCTTACCTCCCCCCAGATCCTCCCATCCATGCAATACCAAACCCTTTCTCTTTCTTTGGAAAACAAACAGGTAAACAAGCAAAAAGAAAAAAAACAAAACAAAACAAAAAACCCACAAACCAGAATTTTAAAACACACACACACACACACACACACACACACAAAAGCACAAAAGCAGAAACCACAATATACAAGCAAAAAAAAAAAAATCAGAAAAATTAAAAAAAAAAAAAAAGCCCAGACAAGGTAATGTAAGACAAAATACAAAATACAAAAATACCACTGAGTTCATTCTATAGCAGCCGTCTACTATTGGGCATGGGGGCACCCGTAAGTGTGGTAACCCATTGAGACTCCATTGGAGAAAATTAATTTGTTACTTTGCAAGTAGTATCAACTGCAGATAGCTTCTTGGTTAGGGATGGGGATTTGTGTCCGGATTGCCCCCTTGGTGCTGGGTGGGACCCTCTGGTTTGGACGTACTGTGCTACCACAGTCTTTGGGAGCTCATGTGTGCATCAGTCCTATTAGGTCTGAAAGGCACTGTTTCATTGGAGTTCTCCATCCCCTCTGGAGTCTTTCTGCTTCCTCTTCTGTATAACTTTCCTTGCAGGAAGGGTTTGATGTCTTTTCTTTGTTTCCAGAATTCTCTCAACGATTCTCTGGTTTTTGATGTCTAGATCAGTGACCTGTACTACCAATGTTTCAAACTTTAAGATATCTCTAAAAGTAAGTTGGTCTAAACTCATTTTTAGGACAGAAACTGTCTAAGAATTGGACTATAATACAGACCTCCAAGCCTATTCTCCAACAATAAACTATTTCTTATAAAATCAGTATATAGGGTTGACTTTTCACAATTCAATTTCAGGATTTTATAGGATTGTTTATGAAATGAATTATAGCTACTTTAAGACACATTAATAAATTTTGTACATTCACCCAAATATTATTTTTCTTCACTTAAAGTCAAAAATTAGAGGGCATTGTAATACAAATTTTTAATTCCAGCACTTAGGAATTCCACCCTAGAGAGGCAGAGGCAGGTAAATCAATGTCTATGATTCCGGGCCACCCTGGGCAACATACACTGGTCTCAAAAAAAAAAAAAAAAAAGAAAAAAAACCAAAAAGAAACAAACCGAAAAAATCCAACAATGACTAATTTGGTTACTGGATGTAACAGGCCTCACATTAGAGACCAGGAGTGACTTTTCTTGGTGACTCGGGTTGATTATTTAATGGCATATTTGAGAAAAGGAATGCAAACACTTCTGGTGCAGAGCACTGAGCTCTGACGATGTGCAGACAGTGAGTGCCGTGCGTGTGGGCAGACCCTGTATCATCCCCCTCCTCCAGTGGCTGTCACTAAAGGTGGCTCTCTGGGTCTGTCGTTTGCCTCCACCACGGTCAGCTCTACTCAGCAACATTTGCTCTGCATGTCTGAACTAATGCTGCTCTAAAATCCCACTCCGAACGACAAGGTGACATACTACCTGAGGTCAGCAAGTCATTGATGGTGTTCTTTTCAGAAAGCTGGTTAATCAGGGCCAAGGGGAAATAATTCATCAGGCAAAACGAATACACAGTATTTAGTAGATTTTCAGAAGAGATGTGGTGAAGGTGGACAGTCAGAGCAGTGGTCATAGCTTCTAGGAACCTTTTGGGGAACAAAGGGAAGTCAGATTTCAAATAAACTCACAAGGCAAGGGAGCAGAAGGAGCTGACTCCATGCTACAGAACCCAGTGCTTTAGTGAATGCAAAGAAATGAAACAATCAGATCTGTAAATAAGCGTCCACATCTAGTGCAGGGCATAGTGATCCCACGGTAAGCGTACATATCTAATAAATATGTTTGGTAGGCTTCCAATCATTCACTCCTATTAAAAGTCTATGGGGTAGCAGTATTATTATTCTCATAAATACGGATGAGTGAATTGGCTCAGAGAAACAATGACAGTGAATGGGCAGCCTGGGCAGAGACATACAAGAACCTAAATGGTCTGGCAACAAAGCCTTCTACTCTTTAGACAGTCTCCACAAGGACTAAACTACCACTCTCATTTTATAAGCAAGTAAAAATTCTTAGCAATTAAATTCTTGGTAAAGAATTACAAGCCTAAACCCACCACTCAGAGCTATTGTGCAGTATAAACAGGAGCTAAGCACAGACAGAGTGGGAGGACAACATGGGGAGGCACACTGTTAATAAATGGCAGACTTCCCTTGAACCAGGTTAGACAGACTCGCAGGGCGTATGTTATCCCTAGAATAACACACACACAAAGATGAAATATACAGAGAGGATTGTGGCACTGTAGAAGGGAGAGAGGAGCTTCAGGGAGAAGTTGAAGGTGGGATGCTCTAGGAAAGGGGAGATCCTCTGAATGGAGCCCTGAGAGCACAGGCTTTGTCTGTCAGTAAAACGGCAGGATGAAGGCATCAATCAGGGATGACGTCAAGGGCAAGTGAGTCTGGAAGAAAGCTCAGACTGATAAGATGGTGCAGACCAGTCTTTGAGACCAACTGGACAGTCTCAGGGGCCAGGGCAGCAGTAAGATCTGCAAGGTTAAGAGAAAAGAAGTTCCACAGGAAGGGACAAGCACACTAGACCCTGGAGAACATAACAAGGCGATGGTATTTAACTGTGAGCTGACGGAACCAGGCCCATGCAGCAGTCAGAGGAATATGTAAACCACTTTTAAATCTAGTACAAAATTTGAAAGAAAAATTACTAAGAATACAATTACTAAACAGTTACTAAATATATGACCTTAAATTATAAAACCAATAACAAAGAGTGGGGAAGAATAAAATTATCTAGATTTTCTGTGACTGCCTAAACTAACTTCTACATAGCATAATTACATAAGACTTATAGTAACCACAAAAATACCTACTGAAGATCCATAAAGGAAAAACAGATACACCAAATTACTAAGAAAGACACAGTAAAAGAAAAAAAACAGAAAAAAATTATAAGGCAGGAAACAAAATGCCAATAATAAAGCCATCTCTACCAATAAAAGCTTTCCATGTGTCTGCACTGTGATCATTAACCTTGAGTGTCAACTTGACAGGATGCACAGTGAGCATGGGCTCAGACGTCTGAGGATGAGAAGGGAAGACACCTGTTCCCATCCTCGGACTAACTAAAGACGAGAAAGCCACTGCATGCAGCAACCATCTCTGCTTCCTGAGTGTGGACGCACTGACCAGCCCCATGCTCCTGCCACCACGCTCCTCCTCTCCATCATCAGCTAAATTCTAACTTGGCAGCCAGAGTAAACCTTTTCTTACATCGGTTACCGTGCATTTTTGCCACAGCAATGAGAAACGTAACTGATATATGTTTTAAACGCTACAATTAAAAGATATAAAGTAGCTAAACAAATAAAAATAACTAAGATCTAACTACATACTATGTGCAAAGAGCTCACTTTAGATCAAAGACACATTCTGAAGGTGAAAAAATACAAACAAACGGTGATTAAAGAGCAGGAGTGGCCTTATTTATGTTAGAAAAAAACAAAATTTTAGTCAGAAATTGTCTGTAACTCCAGTTCCAGGTTCCAGCTTCTTTTTCTGGCCTCCAGAGCCATTGGGCACACATGTATTATACACATGTATTTACAAACAAAATACCCATGTATATAAAATAAAAGTAAATAAAT
>JAQHUG010000103.1:5205065-5221876 GCA_028555095.1 Dicrostonyx torquatus | reverse complement strand
GTTCCAGGACAGGCTCCAAAGCCACAGAGAAACCCTGTGCTACACTCAGTAAGCCTCATCAAGATCCCGACACCGGAGTCAGCGTCCTTCCTCAACTGGGCCAGCCAGCATCAACACACCACCCTAAACTTAAGATCGAAGACACTTCTCAAACTTTTCTCTACCCAATAAAAAGACTACCACCATACCGCCCACGATTCTGCTTATGCTCACGACTCACCACAGAACAGTACCCGCTGGCTACACATGGGCGTAGCCATGACAGTTGCGCTCAAAGCCGCGGCTGGTGACAGTCTACGGATTCCTGTATAGGTCAAAAAGCCTAAGTTCGCGGCGGCCGTAGACGGCCACGTGTTGTGGGGATAAAAAATGGCCAGAAGGATAATGGTTTCTCTTCTCGGGTGAAGAGATAGACCCTAGACCATGCAAGAGTCTCCGTAAGAGGCCACAGAGCTTATATAGAGCATGTATGGTTGTTTCTGTAAGCGTAACACGTTCAAGAAGTAACTGAACTTGCCACTGGCAGAGCGGCAGCTTCTGAGAGCGCCTGCGCCACTTTTAGTGCGGAGGCACGGTTGCCAGGCAACCGAGACGCCGTGGTCTCAGACCCATGGCCAAATTCGTGATCGCGGGTGAGTTTTTCAGTTTCCCATAGCCGATAGTCAGCCTTGCTAACTGCCTTCTATTCTGCAGCCCGTCCTCTGATGGGTCACCTCAGCCTTTCCAGGCATTCATTTCAAGATGTTAGGCAGTGGCGGTGTGACGGTGGGGGAAAAGTCTTCATCTTTGACCTTGGCGAATTTTAATTCCCACGGGGGTGCAAACGTATAGAGAATTACTTTGATCTGTCGTGATCAATGCAATGAGGGAGAGGTTTTATCTCTAGCCCTTCATTCCACTCAATCTGGCTTCTACTTTTGCCTTATATGCAAACTTTTTTTTTTTTAAACCGCAATCACCAGTGATTTCTTAGATAAACTGTTCAGTTTTTGTCTTAGTTTATTTTGGGGCATACACCAGAGAAGACTGCTCAGACTTGGGTTTAAGCCAACAGAAAATCTTTATTAGCCAGCTGGCAACTACACACTAGGTGTTCCGAATCCCAGTTTAGCCCTGAGTCTTTTAGGCACAAAACCATGTTCTGGGTTGACATATTTCAGTTAACAAGAACAGTTTGCCAGAAGCAGAACTACGGAAGCCAAAAGGCATTTGGAGACTTCCCCAGAGCTCTAAGACTTGGGTGGAGTAGGTCTTTGTTTTAGCTTTGGCAGGTGCTGCTGTCTCCATGCTGAGTATTACAGCCAGAATGATACTTCCATCATGGAGTCAGGTGTGCTAAGGTCTGGAGCCCTGTTCCACATTGCCGTCTTTGTTACATCGGACACAACTGATCTTTACCATCTCCTTGGAAGTACTTCTTTTGCTTCACTACTCCTTCAGATAAATATTTTTAGTACCAGAAGACTGGATGGCGGGAATGCAGTAGAAAAGTTTCATGATGTTTGTTTGTAACAGTAACAGAGCAGCGTCCTAGAGGAAAAGGAGGCAGAGGACATCTTAGTCAGGGCTTCCAGGGGAGAGGGGGCAGAGGACCTTCCTAGTCAAAGCTTCCAGAGGGAGAGTGGGCAGAGGACCTTCCTAGTCAAAGCTTCCAGAAGGAGAGTGGGCAGAGGACCTTCCTAGTCAGGGCTTCCAGAGGGAGAGTGGGCAGAGGACCTTTCTAGTCGGGGATTCCAGAGGGAGAGAGGGACAGAGGACCTTCCTAGTCAGGGCTTCCAGAGGGAGAGGGGGGAGAGTGTAAAGGAATAGTTCATGATATCTGAGAGCACTTGGTGGTGCAGATGCCAGAGAACCACGAAGCCATGGTCCCAGTCCCTAGGTCTGGCAGGAGATCATAGTCAAATTTGGTGGGGACGGAGAGGATTTGGTAAGCATACAATTGAAACGAGTAGGATTGGAAGAAAGGGTGTAGGGGAGAGTGTCCTAAGCTGAAGACAGAGGGGGACAATGCAGATCCTCCTGAGTCACATCCCATAGTTTAGACTTTGACCAAAGTACCTGGAAAGTTTTCCGTAAAGATATAAGCAATGGAATTTTTATCTTACCTAAGTGTTGTGGATGCAACAAGAGAAGAGTTAGGGGATTAAAGCAAGCGTAGGAAGCAAGTGGTTTACATTGTGGTCAATATGGATGGAGAAAGACAAATGCACTAGGGAGTGATGTGTGCAACAAGATGTCTAGTTCACTAAATGAGCACAGGAAATAAAGGAAAGTTAGACCTCTAAACAGTGGACAGCTAGGTAGGTTGGGCTATCTGAAAAACTTTCATCAGAAGAATAACCTTAATAATCTAAGGACTTGTAGTATTTTCTCTCTTTTGAGACAGAGTCTCGCTATGTCTCTGGCTGATTTGTGGCTGGGCTCAAATTCTGTCTCTTCCTCCAGGGTGCTGGAATTAAAGGTATGCACCACTGCACCCAACTATCCTTAATATTCTTAAATAAGGAGATGAGTTGACATAACTACTCTAGGAGATTTAGGATTCAGAATTGAAATGATCCACATGAGATAATTATTGTCAATTGCACTGATTAAGCCACTAAAGGTTTTTAGTTCTTTTATTAATGGCTAGAATAAGAGTGGGCTCGTGACTCTGAAAAGTCTCCTGATGCCCAAGCTCAGGGGTACAGCATTTTTAAAGGAAAAACCTACAAAAACTGTAATTTACATCAAAGTTAGGTAAAGGTCAGAGTATCCCTGAAAAACTCATTCCTGGCAGAACTTAGTAATTATTTCAGACACACCATGACAATTATTTTTAAATGATGTCTTTTTTTGGTTATTTTAAATTGTGTTAATTACTTTGATTAATACATCCAGAACATGGTCAAGGCCATGCAAATCTCAAATGTGTTGCCAAGGCAGACACAACTATTGGGGCTCCGGAGGGGGTGTTGGAGGAATGGAGGGCTGAGAACTGTTTAAACAAACCCAATAAGGACTGGAATGAGATGGTGCTTGTTTCCTCAGTCATTTCAGAATGGAATCCAAGCGCCGGTGACACATTCAGAAGGAGATGGTGGAACGTGGGAAAGTGCAGGCTTGAGATAGGAATAGAATGCTCCTTGAAAACAAGGAACTTGACCAGCAAAATATACAGAAAAAGTATGAAAATATGTGCCTTGCAAAATGGTAGCATCCAATGGATTGATGAGGAAAAGTATAGAAAAGACTAGCCAGAGATTTAGAAGAAAAACCTGTGGAGTATACCACTATAGTGGTGTACTCCAGGATTTACTCCACAGGAAGTAGAAACAGGCAAGGCTGATAAGCACTACCAGGGCCAAGGAGAAAGAATCAAAAACTACTTATTGTACTAAGGACCTCAGGGGTCTTAATTTTTTATATTTAACTTATATTTAACAAAATATATAATATATTACCTAGCATCTTGTATATAATATGAAGTATAATTGTGCAATTATATATATAATTTATACTTAGTACAATTTCCTTCCTGGAAATTGTGAGAGATGCTAGGTTATAGTCGAATAATAAATGAATGAAAATATAAGAGCCAAGGACGGAGGATTTTTAAAAGAAGTTTAATAGAAAGGGAACCTAGAAAGCAGAGCCTGGGAAGAGGGGACATGGACCTACTGTTTCGGAAGGAGAGAGCGAAGTTTAAGTTGAGTGCATTTCAAATATCCTTGAAAGGAGACGCTAGAAACATAAAACACGCAGCTAACGGGGTGGCAAGAGTTTGTTGAGCAAGGCTTCCAAGAAGACAAAAGTGGGAGTCGGAGTACAGGACCCCTTTCCTTTGGAAGCTTCGCCATACTTTATATCCACCTCCCTGTTGCCTTCTCAGTGATGCCTGGGCAGAAGGAATCCAGATTCAGAAAAGGCAGGTAATTGAGGTCATCCAGGGTGCAAGGCTTTTACAAGCTAACTTCCCAGGAAATGGACAGGATAATTAACCGTGAGCCATAAGTGGGCTTGAAGTAATTAACAACGGATTTGAGCTAGAAAGAGAGGTGTTGAGAAGGACTGATGCTGAGGGGTTCGTGAGGCTAAGGAAGGGTGTTCCACAGGAGGTGCTGCACTTAGCCTGTCTTCCTAAACTCACATCCACCCACTCTCGTGGTGTGCTTTAACTTCCTCTGTGTTCCTCACTGCACAATGTGCGCCAGCAGCTGTCTCTGGGCACCTACACCTCAGGCTGGATCCGACACCCTCCCACTCTTGTATGCCCACATGCTCTGCCTGTCCTTCCTAACGCACTTGTCTGAACAGCTCACCCATGATTTCTCTCAAATAAGGTCAGCCAGGAACTAGAAGTTAGCTCCAGATGCTTCCTGCCCCCTCAGCTTCCCCACAGTTCTGGACTGTATGTCAAATCTAGAGGGGCTGTACTTCCACTCCTTACATACGACTTTACCTTCCAGTGTTGGTTTTGTTTTCTGTGTGTGGTCTGTGGAGGGGAGCATGCAGAGGTTAAAGGAGAACCAACAAGAGTTGCTTCTCTCCTTCTACCATGTGTGTCCCAGAGATCAAACTCATGTCATCAGGTTTGGGGGCAAGTTCCTCTATCAGTTGAGCCGTCTTCCTGGACCCTGGAGTGGCTTCTAATGAGTAGTTCACTGTTAGTATTAAATGCTTAAATAGTAGGTTACAGTTTCTTGTGTGGTATAGCAGAGCACTAGAAGCGGGTAAATATTTAAAACATTCTCTTTCCCACAAAATTCTATTACGAAAGATCCTTATCTATGAAATATTTCTTATTTTTATTAATATAATGAAAACTAGAGGTTTGTGTTTATAGAAGGTTATTTTGTAATTTTGTTATACAATTATATTATGGCCATGATGCATTCTCTAAGTGTCTGGCAAATCCTGATAACAGCAGGCAATTTGTGTGTGTCAAAAGAAAGCTTAGTTACTTTGAACTCTTCTAGGTAAAGCGAACTGCCCATACTATGCCAAGGCAGAACTCCTGGCAGACTATTTGCAAAAGAATCTTCCTGATTTTCGGATTTTTAAAATCACGCAGCATCCTGATGTATGGGAGGTAAGAACTTTTACAATTATTAAATGTGTTTATGCGGGAAAGGGTTCTACTTTGATAAAATACTTGCTAGTGTATCGTTTGGGCTTCGGATGATGACTATATTCTGATGATGATGTATTAATGGCATTTGGATACTAGTAAAAAGGAGCTCGTACTTATCAGCCTCAAAACATGTTCTTTTCTCATACCTAATAGCACAAAGGAGACTCCAATAAGTGGGATAAATGTGCTGACTCCACCCCAACCCTACCAAGAAAATAGGGTTCGTGTTTAGCGTGCACCACATGGCTTTTTCTTTCTCCTTCACACGGAGTCATACTGGTGTGAGGACCTATCTGAGTCATCCGTGTCTGTGGCTGTGTTGCCCCCTAAACAGACTTTTAAGATGGAGATTCTGAAGATGAAGCCTTACTGGAACTTGCTCTTAGAACATCCTGGGAAGAAATGAGGATGAAGGCAGCAGCATTAGGCAAAGGGGGGGGGCTACAATACAGCTACAGCAACACAGCTACAGCAGAGGCGCCATCGGGTCCTACAGAGCGTGCTGGGGATCCCTTCAAAGGCATCCCATGCTGGAGACAGGTAGCTGAGCATCAGCCAGTCACCTGGTGTGGACTGCCCCAAGGAACGGGGCTTACTCTTAGTCAAAGGGAATTTCTTTAGCTGAGGTCAGTCCTAGAAAGAAACTCAGCAGTTAACATTGGCCTCTGGTGCCTCTAGTGACTGAGGGCACAAATGCTTTGGTTATAGGAGGGAAGGAAAGGAACCGGGACTATGAGTGACTATCTGCTACAGTCAACCTGCTGTGCCTCTGAATCCATGTGCCCATTAAGGAAATTCACAGCATCTGGTAACAGCTCTACTGGGATTAAGATCACAGTCTTTCCCTGGGAACACTTTATTAAGGAAGGGTTGGTAATGAACTGTATTCCCCATTGCACCTGGTTTCCGAGCCAAACTGGGGCTCATCACTCTTCCCTGCCATCCATCTTCCTCTACTGCTCTAGGCCACTTGTTAGGTGTGATGACCTACTTCTGTATACTTAGGGATATGAGCCCCGCTTCCTTTGAAAGGCACAACTATTACACTACCCCTTGTATGGTCAAAAGTGAGCATAGCATCGCCAAAGATGCTCAAATTATAACCTGGGTGTTAAATGTGCCTTACTCTGGGCGGTAGCTGTTGGACATCCTCCCAATTAGCAGGCCCAGTTACCCCTTCCATAGCAACAACCTCTTTCTTTGCCTGCTGGTCTCTCATCTCACTGTGACCAATGTCAGCTAAAGCTGGGATTCTTCTTGTGTCCTCTGCTAGAAAAGTCTTCAGACTTTTAAAACCTTTCAACTCACACAAACTAGAGTAAAAAAAAAATGGGGAAGCATAAATTCTCCAAGAGGGCCCTGGGAATGATGGTGAACAAGATCTCTCTTAATTCTGCCCCTTGATTCCTGAATTCTAAGTAGTCTTTCTAACGGATGGAAAGACTGCACTGACGTATTACATTTTGTGACTGGGAGGAGCGGGGCCATTCTTGCCACGTGGTGTCCGCAGCTTTGCAGGCCTGCCTTGCCCCTCTGTCAAGCTTGGTGTTGTGTGATACACTACGATGTACAGTGCTCAGCGCTGTACCCCTCTTCTTATAAAGCGATCCCCTTGGCTCACAGATATGTGCAGGACCTAGAGTTGGCAGGTCAAGCATTTTCTTAAGTCTCTGGCAGGGTTTCTGCTGAAAGCCCTACAAGCAGGAAAGGGCATCCCTACCCAGCACATATGTTGACTTCAATCTAGACGGATTGCTTTCCTTTACATTGTGAAGAGAAGCCAGAGTCATCTGTTTTTCACAAAGGCAGTTTTGATGTCCCCAAAGGATGGTGCCGTCATCAAATTCTAGCACTGGTCTTTGTCGCTGGCTCACTGATCCTTTAGCCACGGTAAGAACTACCAAACACTTTAAGACGATAGGCCCTTATCTTTAACTCTTGCCTAATTTCTTGCGTCTGTCCAAGACATCACATCTGTGGCGCTGGCCAGTATTCCTCTCAAGCTGATAGTCTCTAGTGAACATTTTCCCGTGCTCTGGACCTCCACAGCTTATCATCCCAGTTGGCAGTCACACAAGGTTCCTTTGATTTTCAGTGTGTTTCTTGTAACTCTGGTGAATTAAGCATTGTCTGGCTCCCAAAAATGTGGTTGATTCCCACACGCTGTGCTCACTGGCCTTTTGAAATTAGTTAACTTAGGTATTTGTTTATTTTGTGGTAATCCCTGCATGTGCTAAGACGTAAGGGAAGGGAAGAGAATATTTTGCTGAGTCAGTTCTATCCTTCGACTATGCGGGTCCCAGAACTGGAATTCAGTTGGTCAGGTTTGGTTGCAATCACTTTAACCCACAGAGGCGTCTCACCAGCTGGACCCTACACCTTTGACTTCTGCTTCCACTATCCTCTCTGTCAGGTTTACTATTTCTACATTATTTGAGTCATTATTTTCTCCAAACTTCTAACTGCCAGTCAAGTAACACACTGCCATTGTATTCTGGGTCTCCACGGGGGTGTGCCCTCCCAAACTTCTGACTGTCATTACCTCTGTATTCTGGGATCTCCATGGAGGTGTGCTCTCCCAAACAGCAGAAGAATGAGTCACACTTAAGAAATCTTCCTGCCCATATTTAGGTTCCATTCCAGATTCAGGACTCTGTGAATTCAGTCCTACACATTCTTCCAGGACCTGAAAGAATGTTAGCGTATTCTCCTTGGAACAGTCCTTTGGAGTAGATCACATTCTTCCTCCAGCCCAGTGTACTGTGTTGGAAATCTCTGTCTTCTTGCTTTGGGATGCAATGAGAGCATGGACGTCTTCAGCACCAGCTAGAAATAGAGTTTGTCTGTGAGATGCCTCGATACACGTTCCTCCAGTCGTGGGGCTTTAGGACCGCTCATTTATACCTTACCGATAAGAATGCTGTCTCTCCCTGCTTCTCAGATCTTACCATCAGTCCTGACTGACCTGGAAGTTACTATATGGACTACACTGACCTGGAACTCACAGGGATCCACCTGCCTTTGCTTCTGCAGTGCTGCAATTAAAGTCATGAGCAACCAGGCTCACCACGATTTTCTATGTTTATGTTTTATCATTTGAAGGCATCTAACTGCATTATGCACACATAGTAGCATTAAAACCAAGCTGATCCTTTGTTGTCTAAATCCAACAATACTGAACTGAATTCTTAGGCAGATTTAATATTTGACTTTTATTGGAATATTTTCCCACAGGAGTGGCTAGAAGACATTTGTGAAAAGAATAAATGGGACCACAGCACCTCCCCCATTATCTGGAGAGAGCTACTAGACCGTGGAGGCAGGGGTTTGCTTTTGGGAGGATACAATGAGTTCCTGGAGCACGCCCAGGTATGGGAACTGCATTGCTTCTCTTTTCAAACATCCTTCTCTTGACATTATTTTGTATTTCAAATGTCTTGCTTTCTAAGCCATCACATCTTTTTTCTCCTCATCTGTTTTCTGTCGTCGTCTTTGTCTGACATGTTCACTGAGGTTGAGCGTTTCTTTTCTGATATTTAGCTTTACTATGGTGTCACTTCCAGCATGACAACGGACCTGATGATGGTCATTGCTAAAGAGAACCTGGAGGCACATATAGGAGACGAGGTGGAGAAAGAAACCCTGAAAGATCTCATCAGCCCCCTGCAGGTCTGGATTGCCAGGTGAAGCCCCAGGATTTAGGAGTCTGGGTTTTTATTTTTTAGAAAGGACAGTGGAATGGGATTGATTGAATGATGGAAGAAAACCAAAAAAGGTTTGAGATGCATGTGTGCATGATTGTGTTCACAAGTCTGGGTTGGCGCATGTACAAGAGTGCTTCTGTTTCTCTATCCTTCATCACCCATCCCCATGTGATTCAGGATTCATGTGTGTACACATCTTCACATGATCTAAACCTGCTTTGCTGGCATGTGTCCTCTGATCATTGCTCCCTCCCTCTTCCCCACTGCTGGACTTCCATGGTTCTTACTCATGCACTCATGCAATCCTGATCCCCCAAATCCTCCTTTTCTCCTTCTCAAGTGTGCTTCTCATTGTCCCCACTTGTCACTTCCTCTTTTTCCATCTCTGCCCTCTCTCTTTGTTGTTCTTTCTCTCTGAGTTTCCATCCCCTCTGTCTAACTCACATTGTCCTTTTTGCAATATGTGGTTACCCTAACATATACCTGCTTTTAGGAAGTTTGTAAAATTATGAAAAACTACAAACACTGAAAAGATTCAGAAATTGTACCTGGATATCCATGACCCTCTCCAAAATAAAGAACTGAAATGGATATCACCTCTGTGTCCTCCCCAATTCCACCAAGAGTAGCAGACGTTCTCAGATGCAATTTCCATCTGTTCACAGTTGATCATCACTGAAATAGAAGACCCAGCGACAGTTAGTTTCAGATAGTGTGAACATTCTGTGCTTATCCTCACTATTTCAATAAAGGCTTTTCTTTTTGAGGCTATGGGAAAGACAGTCTGCCCAAAAATAAAGGCCTTCACTCATAGATAAAGATGTGAAAGGCACTGGCGAACTGAAGCAAGCACCTTTGTCTTTTCACAGAGAAGCATGAATACACATAAGCAGAACAGTCTGAAGGGAGGTTTTTGCTGGCTTAGTTATTTATTTTTGCTTTGTTTTCTGCATATGAGCAAGCTCTTTTATTTGAAACATCTAATACACCAGTCAACTCTTACTTTGTGGTATCCCCAGATGCCAGGATGTGGTGAGTAGCGAGACTTTCTCATTCCGCTTTGGATTCCTAGCCATGTCTGTGCAGGTGTGAGAGTTTCCATGTAAAATAATGAATGGAGCACACACACAGAAATATCTGTTAAGAGTAAAGCATGTAAGTCAGCAAAGGATCTAACCATCTTCTATCCAACTTTTGCATTTAATCAGTGCAAGCAATAATGCATGCTACCACCTAATCCCCATCTTGATAAGTGGAGAAGTTTTTGGGATGCACACAGAGATCAGCCTGACCCTGTTTGACCGGGAGCAGACAGAAAGCTACCTGGAAAGCTTAGTGGTGGAAATCGAGGACTTGGCATCACCCATCCTCCGTGGCATCTCCCTCTGCACTAATACAGAGGATGCCTTCCTGCAGGCCCAAGTCATCATCATCCTGGATGACAGCACAGACCAGGAAGTGTACACCCTGGAGAGCTGCCTGAGAAGCAGGGTGCCACTGTGCCGCCTCTACGGTTACCTGATGGAAAAAAATGCTCACCAGTCTGTCAAGGTCATCGTGGGAGGGAAAACCTTTGTGAATCTTAAAACAGCTTTGCTCATACAATACGCCCCTAACATCGCACACAACATCATCGCAGTGGCACTTGGGGTGGAAGGCCAAGCAAAAGCAACAGTGGCCCGGAAGATGAAGACAACCTCAGCCAGTGAGTACACCTGCTGTTCTGTTTGTGTTTGATACATGGGTTCAAAGAGCAGGGAAAGAAGGCTGCATCCTACAGGACCACCTAGGGTGTGTGACACAGAAGTAGAAAAGAGATGTAAGGAGTGTCTTAGGAGTGATGGATAGAACCAGTGTGGCCCTCCCTCATTCGGAGGATGCCACCTAGATGACCCCATCCTCCCTACCTATCCTGTACACATATATTGTGATCTAGTTTAATTCATAAACTTGGGGCCGTAAGAGACTAACAGCAATAAAAAGTGATAACCTAATAAGCTAACAATAGCAACATACAATAATTAAAGTGACCTAAAAGTTACCCACTGATTATTTTTGGAATTTTTCATATAATAAAGTGCAGGGCTGGAAGTGTAGGCATGAGAGCCCAGGCAGTCTCCAAACCTGCTGCATCCTCCATAAAAAGACAAAGTGTGTGTTTAACTGAGGCCCCCTGGAATGTGAAGCTGGAGGGGGGAGACTGTGCAAACTTCTCTCCATAAAAAGACAAAGTGTGTGTTTAACTGAGGCCCCCCTAGAAAGTGAACCTGGGGGAGAGGGGGAGACTGTGCAAACTTCTCTTCATCTGCTTTTGTGACTCTGCCCATCATTACAAAATTAGCAAATATTTGTTGTAATAAGATCTCTATTAGTCAAGTAATAATTTAGCCCTGATATCCCACTGGAAACTAGTGTGTTTTGTTTTCAAATTCTCAGGGCTTTGTAAAAACAGCTTTGCCTCCTTTCCCACTTGTACTGACTCTGAGCAATCAAATTGCTGTCCTCAGATTTATCATTTTTAAAAAACAGCAACTCCCTCCTAGAATTAATGTGAAGATCCAAAGAGACAATGTCAGAGTCACTTTTCTGTTGTCACGAGACACCTTGACCAAGGCAAGTTATAAAAGAAAGCATCTAATTGGGGGCTTGATTACAGTGGCAGAGAGCATGGCAGCAGGCGGGAGCAGCAGCTGTGGGCTGGCATCTCACCTATAAACTTGAGGCACAGGTCGGGAAGTGGGGGTCTTTTGAAACCTGAAAGCCCACCCCCAGGGACACACCTCCTCCAACAAGGCCAAACCTCCTAATCCTTCCTAAACAGTTCCACCATTTGGGACCAAGTAGTCAAACATAGGAGCCTATGAGGGCATTATCGTTCAGACCACCACAGTCAGTATTTCTAAAGTGCCCATAAGAGTTGCCTGATGCATGGTAAAACTTAGAAGGAGTTTAAACCTACAGGTAAATTTCGTTATTGATCTTTCAATTGATAGATATAAGAATCATATGAAAATGAGATTGGATCGCATTTAGTGTACTTTAGGCTCTGCGTCCTTAGAGCTGGTCCTTTATGTCTAGATTACAGCATCCCTAAGGATGAAATTACAGGCATGCTGGAAACAAAAGCTGGGGAGACAGTGGATGTGAACTGAAAATAGTTTAGGTCAATGCAGTAGAGGATGCCAGTGAGGACCTAACAGTGCTATTAGTCATTGTTTTGCAGGAAAGCTCAGAATACTTCTGTCTTCTTGCATGCAGATTCAGCATTTACTCTAAAGCTTATTCTAATAGTCTTCTTCCTACAAGAGAACAGACAAGAATTTAATCTCCTGGATAGAGATCTTAAGTACATAGATGTGCTGGTTAGTTGTATGTTAACTTGACACAAGCTGGAGTCATCAGAGCAGAAGGAACCTCAACTGAGAAAATGCCTCCAGAAGATCGGGCTGTAGGCAAGCCTGTAGGGCATTTTTTAAATTAGTGATTGATGGGAGAGGGCCCAGCCCATTGTGGGTGGTGCCCTCTCTGGGATAGTGGTCCTCTGTGCTATAAGAAAGCCAAAGGAGCCAACCAGTAAATGCACTTCTTCGTATCCTCTGCGTGAGCTCCTGCCTCCAGGTTCCTTCAATGGTAGACTACAATGTTGAGGTGTATGTCAAGTAAACCCTTTCCACCACAATAGCTTTGATTCATTACAACAATAGAAACCCTAACTCAAACAATAAGTTAGTAAATAAGTAAAATTCTTTTTTCAACTGCATAAACCTTTCTAGAAAATCAACAGTTGCAAAATCATACCTATTAAATTCCAATTCTTATTTTCCCCAGCTCATATTCTTTTATTTTTCTCCATAGATATATAATTAACATACATAACTATGTGGTATTGTTTTCTCATTCATCCCCTCTATCCTTTTGGCTGCTTTGTTTTCTCTTACACCTTGTTTTTTTTTTTCCTTTCTTTGTTTTGTTTGTTTGTTTTTCTGAAACAAGATCTCTCTGTGTAGCTTTTCCTGTCCTGAAACTCACTCTGTAGACCAGACTGGCCCTGAACTCACAGAGATCTGCCTGCCTCTGCCTCCCGAATGCTAGCATTAAAGGTGTGTGCCACCACCACTGCCTGGTCCAAAACCTTGTTTCTAAAAGTACTTCCCATGAACAATATAATCACCATTATTTTACGAGTGATGAAACCCTCCAGAAAGTTGTCATTTATGTACATTTCTATTTCAGTCTAGAACCCAAAGTGCATTTTCAAAATCCAAACAGTTGAAAAGTTTCCCTTGGGGCCAGGGAAACATCTCAGTCAGTAAAATATCAGGTGTGACTACATGCATAACCACATGTAACCCTGGCACACTGGGATGGAGACAGGAGGATCTCCAGGACTCACTGGCAGCCAGTCTTGTGCCTTCTTAAAAGGCACAGTGAAGAGTGGCTGAGGAAGATTCCCAGTGCAGCTTCTAGCTTACACGAGCACGTTCATCCATACCCGCTTATGCATTACACATCTGTGTGTGTGTGTGTGTGTGTGTGTGTGTGAGAGAGAGAGAGAGAGAGAGAGAGAGAGAGAGAGAGAGAGAGAGAGAGAGAGAGAGAAGCTGAGCAACACAAAGGATGCAATTTCCGTTAGCGATTTCTCTTACAGAAGGTTCTTGGTATTGCTAGAATTACCCATCTAGCGCACAATCCCCAAGGCAGTACTAGTGATGACCAAGCCCTGATAATTAGGGAGGTGAATCCCAGCTTCAGCACAGGTTAGAGAGCTTGGATTCAGTGGCGCAACCCTAAAACAAATATATACAAAGCTTTGCATTTAAGTAAATTTTATATTGATGGTCCTTATTATGATTATTTCTGATTCTATTCTGCATAGGCATCAAAGATGTAATAATTTGGGGTAATATCAGTGGAAATAACTACGTTGATCTGAGGAAAGCCAAAGTTTATAACTATGAGAGTGCTATTAAGGGACCTCCTGGATATTGTCACTCAGTGTTAAACTTGATTTTTGACAGGTACAGTATATTTTAAGTGAAATATACTAACATTAGATAATAATATAATGTATATATACTTAGATACTAATATAACTATATATAACAGTTGAAAGCACTATTGAAACATCTTGTAAAATCTGCATAAAGTAACTTGTATTATTTATGCACATATTTTTTATTTTCTACTAAAGAATCAGAAAAATCCACAGAATAGTAACTTGTTGGTCCCCATCCCCATTTGATTTGGTTTAAAATCATGAATTTTTACATTTCAGGTCATCAGAAAGTAGTTTATATATTCTGTCAAAGTTGTCTCTAAAGTAGGTATACGCAAAGTAGGTGTCGGTATAAAGACAGGTGTACATCCAGGAGAAAGTAGTTGAGCCTTTGGAGGAGGAGTTTTGATGACAAGCGGACCACTGTCAGGTTCACCAAGAGAGGCAGAGCTGAGAAGCGCTGTGTCCCAGGAGCAGGAAACCTCCCGGGTTGGAATTCAGCATCGTTTCTTAGTTGTGTGCCTTTGGAGTTAGATAGTTGTGCCTACGCGTCTCTACTGATAGAATGGAAATGGTGATGTGGCCTGTCCCATGCAGAAGAAATGAGGAGATTAATGAATTCATTCGAACACCCGCGTTATGATGGGAAAGGAGAGGGAGCCAGAGCTCCTTGAGGCTCCCTTCTCATCTCTGCCCCAGTTCCCCAGTGCAGCTTATTGCCCCGCCCTCTTCAGACCAGGGGACAGAATCCGTGCCAGTCTGGGCTCCAGCTCCTGGAACCCCGGTCCTCTGCCTGTGCTGCCTGCACAGGGTCGGTGTTCCAGGGATCTGGGGCCATTCACTGACCGGCTAATTGGGCAAACCTCGCTCTCATCCAGTTCAGCTCTTTCCTGAGTTTATCCTTCATGTTATCCCAAATCTCATTATGAATGATACACTGTTTATTGAACGCATTTGATTTTAAATGAAGGGTCTGATTTGTCCCATCTGCATATAATTACTTAGAATAAAAAAATTTTCCTGTAGCCTATGATATCTTTTCAGTGGTCCATATTTTACTATTACACTTCAGACTGAAATTCAATTGTTCCTTTCTGCCCAATTGCATTGCTTTCATGGGTAATGAGGACACCAGAAGGAAGGGTATGTGGGTCACATAGCTGTCTAGATAGCACACAGGGCTCAGAGGCTACCCCTTCCGTCCCTCTCTCTGTTGGGAAGTTACTCTTCTCTTTTCTTGCAGTGAGTGGGTAACGAAAGAGTTTGTGATGACGCTTCGGAACCTGAGCAGCACTGGGAAGGAATTTGGGGGCATTTTGGCTGCACACAGCATAGCCACCACACTCAAGTACTGGTACCATGGCTCACCACCCGGAGAGATTGTTTCCTTGGGGATAATGAGTGAAGGTAATAATTCCTGTCTTTTTTTTTTTTTTTGGTTTATCAAAACAGGGTTTCTCTGTAGCTTTGGAGCCTGTCCTGGAACTAGCTCTTGTAGACCAGTCTGGTCTCAAACTCACAGAAATCTGCCTGCCTCTGACTCCCAAGTGCTGGGATTAAAGGCGTGTGCCACCACCGCCCGGCAATAATTCCTGTCTTAATACTCTGTAGCATGGTATATAAGTTGTGTAGGTTTTAACAGGGCCATAATGCATTCATTCATTCATTCATTCATTCATTCATTATCCAACTGCTCACTCAAAAACTCAACAATATTTATCGTGAATGTACTAGAGAGGCAGACAAGGGATTGCAGCTGGCTTCTGCCTTTAGGAAACATGTGGTAGAGTCAAGAAGAGCCAGGTCGCTAGAAAGTCTCATGATGTTTTCCACTCTGTATACAGCTGAGAAAGAGAAATCCAGATCTATTCTAGACAGGGACAGAGAGTCAGGCCAGGCTTTGTGAACAAAAGGTATTGCAGGAAATCTTGAAGTCTTTGATACCTATCTGGAAGGCTGTGTGGGTGAGCACTGAACACCAATAGTGAAAACTCAGAGTCAGTGTGCAAACGTGCAAGGAGACCCAACCCTCAGAAGACCAGGCAGAACCAGGAATTCCGAAAGGACACTGTAGTCAGGGTTTTCGACAGGACTATCAGTTCTCCAGTAATGACATAATGACATAGAGGCTTGTTATTAATTATTAATTTTATTATTATTAATTATGAAAGCCCAGCCAATACCTTAGGCTTGTTATTAATTATTAATTTTATTATTATTAATTATGAAAGCCCAGCCAATACCTTAGGCTTGTTTCTAACTGGCTCTTATAACTTAAATTAACCCATTTCTATTAATTTACTTTCTCCTTCATGGCTTTATTTCCTCATCTCCCTAGTGCCCATCCTGCTTGCTTTGTGTCCCTGGCATCTCTGCCTTATTCTTCTTAGCATCCTCTGTGCCTGGAAATCCTGCCTAGTTTTTGGCCATTAGGCTTTTTATTAAACCAATTAGAGTGGCACATCTTCACAGTGTACAAAAATATTATTCCACAACATTTCCCCCTTTTTGTCTAGATAAAAAAGAAAAAGTTTTAACTCTAGTGCAGTAAAACTGTATGTGATAAAAACAATTATCAGGTAAGAATTAGACTTACAATGCCCAGTCCATTTGCATTTTGAAAATTTAGAGAAAATATTCCATTATGTATTTTATCTTAGCCCAAAATTTATGTCTAAACTATTTTTTCATAACTTGTATTACCATCCTAAAAATATCTTTTTAGACCTTAAAACATTTTTTTAGATAAACAACTAAAGCTTTTATGTTTCTCAACCTTCTAAACATTACATCTCTTATGTAAGTTTTTTTTTCTGAATTTGGTAACAAGGAAAACTATAAAACTATAACTCTCTAGTCTGGAATTCCTATCATAGAACCAAGGAGGATAAAATATTACTTGAATGAATAGGAAGTGCAGAGAAAGCAACTTCTAAAACTATAAAAAATGACAAAACAGCTGGCTTCCTGGATAGTCACCCAAGGTTCCTCTGTAATT